>CM065686.1:19475846-19490846 GCA_017654935.2 Phymorhynchus buccinoides | reverse complement strand
GCGCATGTGTGTGTGTGTGTGTGTGTGTGTGTGTGTGTGTGTGTGTGTGTGTGTGTGTGTGTGAGAGGGAGTGTATGTGCGCGTGCGTGTCTAAGGTGTTGCAACACAACAACAGAGAGAAGGTGAGGAGAGGAGAGAGAGATAGACTCAGTAAGAAAACGGTTTTTGCAAAAGAAATGAAACTAGGGCGAAATGGCACTCCCGGTGTTTTTTTCTCCATTACACAAAGGGCCAAATGGGACGTCCCCCATTTTTCTATGATAGTGCCAGTACTATGGGTGGGGGTGGGAGTGGGGTGGTGGCATGGGTAGGACAGAAGGAATCCAGGCGAGAGAGAGGGAGAGGGAGAGAGAAATAGACCGATAGACAGAGAGAGAGAGGGAGAAGAAAGTAAAGAAAGACTGTGAGAGGCACAGCATGAGAGAGAGAGAGAGAGAGAGAGAGAGAGAGAGAGAGAGAGAGAGAGAGAGAGTCAAAGTCAAAGTCAAAAAATGGTTTAATTGTTAGGCCTCTGGCCCATAACAATACAGTTCACAAAAAACAGAAAAACAAATCAAGATTCAAAACATTAGCAATGTACAATATTCACAAGACATGGAAGCCACATCAAGGTAAGCTTACTGCAGATAATGCAAGCTGGCAGGCTACATCATCAAATGTGCCAGCATTTACCAATACAAAATGGCTATTTATCTTCCTTGAACATAAATACTTGTGAAACAAACATCCAGCTTTCTAATAATCTACGGTCATAATACAGCCTACAATCACATTGATAGAAAACGGTGATATTTTAATACATCTGACACTTTTTTTTTCAGATCAGTAACTACAAAAGCGTGTCTACATAATTATGTGCGCGCATACACCAGGACACACAAAAGCTTACACGTAGGCCTATACGCGCACACTCACTCACGCATGCAGGCACAGAGAGAGAGTAGAGAGACTGCAGAGAGGAGAGAGACGGAGGCTACGATCATCAGAGAGAGAGAGGAGATGAGAGAGAGAGAGACGATGAGAGAAGAGAGATACTTGTGAGAGAGATAGAGAGAGAGAAGTGAGAGAGAGAGATAAGAGAGAGGAATGAGAAAAAAGAGAGAGAGACTTGAGAGAGATGAGAGAGAGAGAGAGAGAGAAAAGACACGTGACTAGATAAGACATGAGAGAGAGAGAGAGAGAGAGAGAGAGCGAACGAACGAACGAACGAACGAATGTTTTTTTGTTTTTTTATTGAAAAGAATAAGCATATGACACACTTCTTTTCATCTTGCCAACAAAACAACATAAGAAAAGAGGGGGGGGGGGGGGAAACATAAGAAGATGAGAGCAGAGAGAGAGGGAGAGAGCGAGCGAGAGGGGGGGGGGGGAGAGAGAGAGAGAAGACGAAGACTGTGGTAAAGGTGAGTGGATAAATAATAGAGAAAGAGATACAGACGGACAGAAAGAAAAAAAGTGTGAGAGAGAAAGAGAGAACGAGACAAACATATAGACATTGCAGAAAGACACAGAGATAGAAGGGGTGGAGAGAGAGAGTGTGTGGAGGGGGGGCGGGGGGGGGCAAAGAGAAAGAAAGAGAGAGAGAGAGAGGATCGGACAAACAAAGAGAGAGAGAGATTTGACAATGTTTTTTTTGTGACACTTGACAATGTTTTAATTGCCATTGGGGCAATACAATCTTCAATGAAGGCAAAGGGGACACGTGATTTGAAATTTGACTACTTAATCAAAGCAAGACAAGCGGAAGGAGACGAGAGAGAGAGGAGAGAGAAGAGATAGATGAGAGAGGAGAAGAGAGAGAGAGAAGGAGAGAGAGAGAGAGAGAGAGACGAGAGAAGAGAGGAGAGAGAGAGAGGAGAGAGAGAGAGACATATACATATATATACAGACAGACAGGTAGACAGACAAAAAGACAGACACAATAGGGTGGTATGGTTGTAGAAAGAGGAAGCAAAGGATAAGGCAGGGATTAGGGGGGGGGGGGGGGGGATAGGCGAGAGGGGGGGGATTAGAGCATTAGAACAGTGCTATAATTAATGGAAATTCTCCGATATCCAGACCCTTACCTCACCTATCTGCTTGCTCTCCTCATTCTCCTCCCACCCCCTCTCTCTCTCTCTCTCTCTCTCCCCCCCCTCTCTCTCTCTCTCTCTCCTTCCTCTCCCCCCCTCTCTCTGTGTGCACCCTCCTCATTCCTCACTCCCAAATCATCTTCTCTTGGTTATGTTACATAGATCTATGGCAAAAACATGATGTCACGTGTTTATGTTTGATTGTAAATTTTGATTATTTATATGTTGTTGTGTATTTTTTGTTGTTGTTGTTTATTGAAGTTTTTCTTTTGTTACAACCCCCCGACACTCATCCCTACCCCTTTCGTTTAAGACTGAGTGGAAAATATTGTTTGGTTATTATTATTACTAGCGCAACGCCGAGTACCAGTAACGCCTAGTAACGGTAACGCCTAGTAACGGTAATGCCAAGTATTGGTAACGCTGAGTACAGCAAATTTGAAGCGATTTGGTAAAGAAACGGTGGAGTTATAAGGCCCCGTTTCGCGTTGGCGCTGCTCTGAGAGTGATGCGCTCTCCCTAGTAACGGTAACGCCTAGTAACGGTAACGCCAAGTACTGGTAACGCTGAGTACAGCAAATTTGAAGCGATTTCGTTAAGAAACGGCAGAGTTATAAACCCCCGTTTCCCGTTGGCGCTGCTCTGAGAGTGACGCCCTCTCCCGATTTTCTTCAAATTTGCTGCCAGGCTTTGCCCCGGTGACAGCAAGCCTGACAGCAAATTGAACGCGATTCGGTTGAAAACCGGCGGAGTTATAAGGCCCGTTTTGCATCATGATGCTGTTATGCGCCTAAAGTAATGGATTCGCTTCCGGTTTGGCACATTGATAGTCACCGTCCCCGGTCATATATCTGCCAAATGGGAAGGCAATCGGTGCAGAAATACCGGAGATATGGGCGCCGAAAGGCCGTCGGATGCGCGTTTTGCGCATTTGCAAAACCGCGCAAATGACACGGCCGCCTCGGTTGCTGTTGCCATCGCCCCGTTAGGGCTCACAGCAAATTTGAAGCGATTCGGTCGAAAAACGGCGGAGTTATAAGGCCCGTTTCGTGTTTCAGACAGACACACACACACACACACAGACACACACACACACACACACACACAGACACACACACACACACACGGACAGTTGGCTTTTTTTTGTGACTATATGATGATTACCCTGGTTTAAACACGTTTTCTGCCCCTCTCTCTCTCTCTCTCTCTCTCTCTCTCTCTCTCTCTCTCTCTCTCTCCTTCTCTCTCTCTCTCTCTCTCTCTTCAATAACTAATTAACCTATCTATATTGTTAAAAACTCGGGACTTTACTGGTGTTGCACTGCCTCCGGGCATTGCAGCCAGTATTGTTCCCACCATCTTTGTATTTACAAATGTCCCATATGTGTCTATGACCGAGAGTACGTAAAACATCATTTTCATCATCATCTCTCTCTCTCTCTCTCTCTCTCTCTCTCTCTCTCTCTCTCTCTCTCTCTCTCTCTCTCTCTCTCTCTCTCTCTCTCTCCCCCTCTCTCTCTCTCTCGGTTCTCTCTCTCTCTCTCCTCTCTCTCTCTCTCTCTCTCTCTCTCTCTCTCTCTCTCTCTCTCTCTCTTCCTCTCTCCTCTCACTCTCTCTCTATCTCGGTTCTCTCTCTCCTCTCTCTCTCTCTCTCTCTCTCTCTCTCTCTCTCTCTCTCTCTCTCTCTCTCTCTCTCTCCTCTCTCTCTCTCTATCTCTTCTCTCTCCATCTCTCTCTCTCTCTCTCTCTCTCTCTCTCTCTCTACTCCTCTCTCTCCTCTTCTCTCCCCCCCCTCCCTCTCTCCTCTCTCTCTCTCCCTCTCTCCCCCCTCTCTCTCTCTCTCTCTCTCTCCTCTCTCTCTCTCTCTCTCTCTATCTCTCTCTCTCTCTCTCTATCTCGGTTCTCTCTCCTCCTCTCTCTGTCTCTCTGTCTCTCTCTCTCTCTCCATCCCCCAAACATGTCTCTCTCCCACCCCCCCTCTCTCTGTCTAACTTTTCTTTTCTTCTTCTTCCTCTTCTGCTCCTCCTCCTCCTCCTTATCCTCTTCTCGTTAATAAAAGGTGACGGGGCAAAGTGTCTTGTAAAAGTTATGGCCTGAACGGTCCTCTCTAGAGTGTGAAAAGTTCAGGGTAAAACCACTTGTGGTATAGGAACTGGACCCAGGATTGAATGTATTGAAGGCCTTCAAATACCAAACCTTTGGTATTGTATATTGAAAAAACCCAACCGAATTCTCGATCCTCTTGCCACCGCCAAGGAAGTTTAGTTTAGGGGAAGACGGGGTAAAAAGCGCATGGGCGGGTAAGAAGCCCACCCCAATTATCTCATGAAATAAAGAAAATGTCAGTCAAATTTGCCCATGAGACGAATGCTAGACATTAACGTTCGTCTCATGGGCAAAAAAAAAAAAAAAAAAAAAAAAAAAAAAAAAAAAAAAAATGAGACTGAAATTTGCTTCATTTCATGAGATAATTGGGGTGGGCTTCTTACCCGCCCATGCGCTTTTTACCCCGTCTTCCCCTATGTCTTGTTTGTTTGTGTCTGTCACTATCTTTCATCGCCATAATCATCATCATCATCATCATCATCATCATCATCGTCATCATCATCGTCATGTTTTGGTGCTTCTGTTCAGAAAAGTACTCAAAATGCCTTTCTTCCTTGCTTGATATATATGGAAGCAAATGTCTGTCTATTTTACTGCCACCATGGTTGTGTTGGGCGGTTTTTTAAGCAAACAATACAACTGCGTCGCCTAGTACTGTAATAATCTCTTCTTGTTGCTGATAGCTTGACGGAGCAAATCAATTTAACCCTTTCACCGCCAGCCATATTTCAGCCAAAAATGTCCATTACATTTACCTGGGTAGAGAACAAAATCCATCTGCAGTATTGGGGATTCTTCTGTGACATGTATAAAATAAGGTCTGTCCTTACTTCCCAAAACTAAGACAATAGGGTCTTTGGATAATAGGACCCAATTTGATGCCTTTTAGTGACATGGGTGTTAAATCACTGTGGTGCTACAATGCGACTTTGGCGGTGAAAGGGTTAAAGACCCCCCACGTCACGTGTCACATTCCGTCTTATGCTACGAAGATTTCTTAAGATTTCTTAGAGGGAACAGGCACAGGTGAGACATCCATAGATATTCTTCTTCTTCTTCTTCTTCTTCTTCTTCTTCTTCTTCTTCTTCTTCTTCTTCTTCTTCTTCTTCTTCTTCTTCTTCTTCTTCTCTTCTTCTTCCTCTTCTTCTTCTTCTTCTTCTTCTTCTTCTTTCCTTCTTCTTTCTTTTTCTTTCTTCTTTTTTTCTTCTTCTTCTTCTTCTTCTTCTTCTTCTTCTTTTTCTTCTTCTCTTCTTCTTCTTCTTCTTCTTTTTCTTCTTCTTCTTTCTTCCTCTCTCTTTCTTCTTCTTCTTCTTCTTCTTCTTCTTCTTCTTCTTCTTCTTTTCTTCTTCTTCTTCTTCTTCTTCTTCTTTTCTTCTTCTTCTTCTTCTTCTTCTTCTTCTTCTTCTTCTTCTTCTTCTTTTGCGTTCCCAGGCCATAATGGGTAAGGTACATGTATATCCGGTTTTCAGTTTTCACTGGTCTCCCCGCTGCGTACAGCCGACACATTCTGATTTCGGAGAAGCTCAAAGGAGAAACATTATTTGGAAGGTATTTTTTGAAAAAAAGGCAGGAGAATGGGGCCACTAAGTCAGAAAGATAGTAGACGATAGAAAGCAAAGGGAAAAGGCAGAGTCAAAGAGAGTGACAGATTAGAGGAAGTTACAAGCACAGAACTTCCAGTAGGTGGGGGAACTATTTTTACGAAAGACTCCCGGTATCCCCGCGGGGAATCAATAGATATAAAGATGGTGGAACGATCCTGGAGGTACTGCAATACCAGGAAAGTCCGGAGTTTTTTTTAAACGATAAAGACATGATCTTATGTTCGATTTAGCCCGATGTTAAGAGGTCAGTTAAGCTCTTTCTTATTTCAAACAAGGGGGGGGGGGGGGGGGGGGGGGGGAACCCTCGCGTTACTGACCACAGTACAATACACCTCTAACTATGTATATGTTACAGTAAATTTACAAAACCAGGACATTTGCAAATTGTCAGGGAATTTTCACATTTCCTGTTTCACTCAGGGATTTTGTACATTTCCTAAAATTTTCAGGAAATTTGCAAATTTCCTAAAAAAAATTCAGGAAATTTGCACATTTTCTGATTTGGAGGTCCAGGAAATAATTTCATGATTTGGTAGTCCAGGAAATTTGCACATTTACTGACTTCAGTAACATTGAGAAACAAATGCATGCAACATTCAGGAAATTTGCAAAATCCCCGAGTGAAACAGGAAATTAACAAGTTTTGTAAATTTACTGTAACATATATAGGCTTAGAAGTGCTTCGTCCAAATATTGTGATAAGGCCCATTATCGGTAGAATTAGTTCAGTTGCTCGCGAAACTGAACAAACCATAGCTTAGCCTTATCCCTTGGAATCCATGTGTGTTTAGTGGAGGAATGTGGGAGGTGAATGAATGTGTGGTGGGCTTTTGTGAAGGCTTTGTTATGTTACGAGAGAGAGAGAGGGGGGGAGAGAGAGAGAGAGAGAGAGAGAGAGAGAAGAGAGAGAGAGAGAGAGAGAGAGAAGAGAGAGAGAGAGAGAGAGAGAGAGAGAGAGAGAGAGAGAGAGAGAGAGAGAGGAGAGAGAAGACAGAGAGAGAAGAGAGAGAGAGAACGAGAGAGAGAGAGAGAGAGAACGAGAGAGAACGAGAGACGCGAACGAAATTTTATTTATACAGGGTAATGAGATAAGATTGCATCGTTTTTTTTTTTTAACCCAGCCCTGGGAGAGAGAGAGAGAGAGAGAGAGAGAGAGAGAGAGGAGAGACGAGAGAGAGAGAGAGAGAAGAGAGAGAGAGAATGAATGCGAAATTTTATTTATACAGGGGGGGAGGCATGAGATTCAAAATGCATTCGTATTTTACACCCAGCCCTGGGGCTAGAGAGAGAGAGAGAGAGAGAGAGAGAGGAGAGAGAGGAGAGAGAGAGAGAGAGAGAGAGAGAGAGAGAGAGAGAGAGAGAAGAGAGAGAATGAATGCGAATGCGAATGGTTATTCAAAAGGCCTTGGCCACATTTGAAGGGGGGAGGCATGAACATTCAAAAAGAAGACATTCGTATAACTTATATATCTATCTCTGGGCTTAGAGAGACAGAGAGTGAGGGGAGAGAGAGAGAGAGAGAGAGAGAGAGAGAGAGAGAGAGAGAGAGAGAGAGAGAGAGAGAGAGAGAGAAGATCTACTGAATGCGAATGCGAAGCCCGGTTTATTCAAAAGGCCTTTGGCCACATTTGAAGGGGGGAGGCATGAACATTCAAAAAGAAGACATTCGTATAACTTATATATCTATCTCTGGGCTTAGAGAGACAGAGAGTGAGGGGGAGTTTGAGAGAGGAGAGAGAGAGAGATAGGAGAGAGAGGAGGAGAGAGAGAGAGAGAAGAGAGAGAGGTTGCGAGAGAGATCAGAGAGAGAGAAGAGAGAGGAGGAGGTAGAGAGAGAAAGAGAGAGAGAAGGCAGACAGACAAGCAGAAACTTGTTGTTTTTAATGTTGTTTTTCTCACCCGAATCAGAATGATCGTGCCTGGAATTTGTTATACATTGGAGTTTCCTCGCGTAGAAATGAATGCACGGCCATTCTTTTTCGGTCAAGAGGCCTTTAGGACAGCTGTGTTGCAACGCGTTTTGTAATAAAGTTGCGAATTGTAATTTGCGAATTGTAAGTTGCGAATTGCATAAAATGACGTCTGAATATAATATTAGAGTGTATTGCAATTCGCAACTTTATTACAAAATGCGTTGTACGCGAATTGTAATAAACTGATGTGATCGCAACGCGTTTTGTAGTAATTTTTATTACAATTCGCTACTTTATTACAAAACGCGTTGTCACACAGCTGGCATCAGGGAAGGACACCAAATGCCAAGTTTTTCAAGTTTTAATTTCAACTTCCAGCCCAGAGGGCTTCAAAGCCATAAACACAAACACTCACAACAAATGATCCCCTTGGTTTGGGTTTGAAGCACTAACAGCTTGCGGAACCCCCCCTCCCTAGTTTGAGAGTCATAGTCATTCGAGAGAGAGAAGCACTAAGAACTTGTGCAAACCCCCCTCCCTAGTTTGAGAGTCGTAGTCATTCGCAAAAAGACTAACATTATTATGAGGTATTAGGTACTTTATAGTCACATAGGCATCTCTGTGAAATTCGGGTTGCTCCCACATGGAGAGCGCGTCGCAGCCAGAGGCGCGCCACACATCTTTTAATTTTTATTTTTTTTGCATGCGATTTTGATGAGTGAGGAAGGAAGAGGGGGGGGGGGGGGGGGGGGGGGGGGGGGTAAAATTTGACCAAATGACAATTTTTTCGTTGCCATTAGGTTTAACGTGTGCTAAGTGCATGGGCACACGAGACCTCGGTTTATCGTCTCATCCGAAAGACTCCACATTCAGACCGTAAGACCTAGTAGTGCAAAGTGAGAGGAAAAATCCCCTGTACCCAGGTTCGAACTCGGGTTTACTTGACACGAAGCGAACGCGTTACCACTGTGCCACTCTACACTTGTACGACGATTTCCCGTTTTACTGTAGACAATCTCTTACTGTGCAACTCTCACCTTACTTTTGACCCTCCCCAAACTTATTATGACTAATGCCAATCTTCTTCTTCTTCTTCTTCTTCTTCTTCTTCTTCTTCTTCTTCGATCGCCCAGACAGTTTCCTGTCCATTATGAGCGCAGATGCGTCATGCTGCCGGTTGTGCGCCTAACTAAGAAATAGTTAGGTCCAGCAAGTCCGACTTCGGGGCTGTTGTAGGAAATCTTTTTTTTTGAAAGCGTGATTCTTGACAAACAAAAAAGAAGAAGAAAGAAAGGCAGGTGAATGGACCTAGGGACGGTATTCATGTCGAGATAGCATGAGACTTAGCATGATGCTAACTTAGAAGCTCTTCCAATGTCCTATAGGATTTAATAGGACTTTTGGAAGAGCTTCTAAGTTAGCATCATGCTAAGTCTCATGCTATCTCTCGACATGAATACCGTCCCAGGTAAGGCAGAAAGAGTGTAGGTGACAGTAAGTAAAGGGAAATATAAAAAAAAAAAAGCAGTCAAAGAGAGTGACAGATTAGAGGAAGTTACAAACACAGACTTCCAGAAGGTGGGGGAACTATTTATGCAAAAGACACCCCGGTATCCCCACGAGGGGGGGGGGAGGGGGGACTAATGCCAATGAATTCTAGCATTAGGCCTAGAGCCATAGATATTAAAAACGAGAACGACATTTTATTTAACCAGGGAACATGAGATAATAAGCAAGTTACATGCTCCCCCCCCCCCCCCCCCCCCCCCCCCCCCCCCCCAGCCCTGGGGGAAATTAAAGTAAATCAAACAAGAAAGCTAAAATTTGTATTATGTACATGCAGAAATGAGAAGAAAAGGGAGGGAGGAGAGGGGGGAAGGGGCATAGAGGGGGATAAGGATGTGTGGGGAAATTTGGGGATTTAAAGTACAGGCAAAAGAACACCCACAAAAAGATTGTCAAATCATGCAATCTGATATTAGATATTATCAGCTGGGGGACTACTGTTGCTGGGTAGGGCATACAGTAATAGTCCGCAGTAACCTGGGAACGCGCGAGAGAGATTCATGACAAAATGTCAGCACTTTCAAGTCCTGACAGAATCATCAGGATTGCTCGGTAACTGTTGCGTCAATCATGCCATTAGGTCGTACACTTGTACTCTTAGGCAGCGTAGGCCTGTTATATTTATATGGCCTATACCTGGCCTAAATTGAGCCTTTGCCAGCTTCTTGAAGCTTAATGATAGTTTGCGCGCGTGTATGAACATGCATGCGTGTATGCATAGGCCTACATGTGTGTGTGTGTGTGTGTGTGTGTGCCAGCGCGCGTGTGTGTCTGCGTCCGTGCGTGCGTACGTGTGTGTGTGTGCGTGTGCATGTGTGTGTTTGTGCGTGCGTGCGCGCGCATGTGTATATCGTTTTTGTTGTTGTGTGTGTGAGTGTGCGTGTGTGTGCGAGCGTGCCTGTTTGTCTGCGTGTGTGTGTGTGTGCGTGCGCGTGCGCGTGTGCATGTTTGTGCGTGTGTGCGAGCGCGCGCATGTGCATAGAGTTTTTGGTTTTGATGTGTGTGTATGTGATGCGCTCGCGCATGCGTGTATGTGTTTGAAAGAGAGATAAAAGAGAGAAGAGATAATGTATTCAATCGGGTAGACGGGATCGTGTGAGTCATGCCTTAGCTCTCGTGATATAAATGTCCTTTTGCTCTGATCGAATGGGCCCTCCACGGTTTTACGAGGTGAAAAGCTACTAGAATGTACGACTATGGTTTTGAAAGCAATGTCATAAAAGCATTATCAGAAAACGAATCTAAAACTTAATATGTTCCTTTTTATTTCTTCACTGGCACCGGTGCAAAAATAAACATTACAATCATTTTATTTGCCAATGAATCCTAGCATTAGGCCTAGTGCCATAGATATTAAAAACGAGAACGACATTTTATTTAACCAGGGAACATGAGATAATAAGCAAGTTACATGCTTTTTTCCACCCACACCCAGCCCTGGGGGAAATTAAAGTAAATCAAACAAGAAAGCTAAAATTTGTATTATGTACGTGCAGAAATGAGAAGAAAGGGGAGGGAGGGAGGGGGGAAGGGGCATAGAGGGGGTGAAGGGGCATAGAGGGGGGATAAGGATGTGTGGGGAAATTTGGGGATTTAAAGACCCCGCACGCCACGTGTCAAAATCACGGTTTTCACGTGTTTTCCCTCTTATAGCTAGTAAGGAATCCTTAAAATCTTCATAGTATAAGAGGGAATGTGACACGTGACGTGGGGGGTGTTCTTTAAAGTACAGGCAAAAGAACACCCACAAAAAAATTGTCAAATCATGCAATCTGATATGAGATATTATCAGCTGGGGGAACTACTGTTGCTGGGTAGGGCGTGCGTGCAATAATAGTCCGCAGTAACCTGGGAACGCGCGAGAGAGATTCATGACAAAATGCCAGCACTTTCAAGTCCTGAAAGAATCATCAGGATCGCTATGGATTGCTCGGTAGCTGTTGCGTCAATCATGCAATTAGGTCGTACACTTGTACTCTAAGGTAGAGTAGGCCTGTTATATTTATATGGCCTATACCTGGCAAATTGAGCCTTTGCCAGCTTCTTGAAGTTTAATGATAGTTTGCGGGCGTGTATGCACGTACGTATGTATGTGTGTGTGTGTGTGTCTGTCTCTGTATGTCTGTGTGTGTGTGTGTGTGTGTGTGTGTGTGTGTGTGTGTGTGTTTGTTTGTGTCATTAGTTTGTGTGTGTGCGCGCGCGCATGTGTATATCGTTTTTGTTGTTGTTATTTGTGTGTGTGTGTGTGCGTGTGCGTGTGCGAGCGCGCGCGTGTGTGTACGTGCGTGCGTATGTGTGCGCGCGCGCGTGTGTGTGTGCATGTTAATGTGTGTGTCTGTGCGTGCGTGCGTGCGTGCGCATGTGTATATCGTTTTTGTTGTGTGTGTGTGTGTGTGTATGTGTGTGTGCGTGTGCGTGCGTGTGTGTGTGTGTGTGTGTTTGAAAGAGAGAGAAGAGGTAATGTATTCAATCGGCAAGAAGGATAATCGTGTGAGTCATGACTTAGTTCTCGCTATAATTGTAAAGGTTCTGAAATAAACCCTCCACGACTTTACGGGGTGAAAAGCTACCAGAGTGTACTACTAGGCTTTTGAAAGCAATGTGGCAACGGATACATGTGATAAAACCATTATCAGAAAAAGAATCTAAAATATATTATGTTCCTTTTATTTCCTTCACTGGCACCGGTGCGGACATAAATATTATGACAATGTTATTAGGGGAAGAGGGGGTAAAAAACCCATGGGCGGGTAAGAAGCCCATGCCAATTATCTCATGAAAGGAAGCAAATTTCAGTCACATTTTGCCCATGAGACGAGTGTTAATGTTTAGCATTCGTCTCATGGGCAAATTTGACTGAAATATTGCTTCATTTCATGAGATAATTGGCATGGGCTTCTTACCCGCCCATGGGCTTTTTACCCCGTCTTCCCCTATTATACCGCTACAGATCAAAGCGTAAACACGACTGATCGTCTTTACGAAAGTCAATCCTGTCAGTAAAAGGGCCAGCCACACGTCCACTAAATATCGCACGAATGTACGATACGATTCGATCACGCGCCAATCGCATTTGTTCTTGGAGACCACGCGACTCGAATTGTACTGCATACCATAGTCGTACGATTTTCAGTGGACGTGTGGCTGGCCCTTTCAGAGAGGCGAGACAAAAATGGATAATATAATCAAGTGTGTGTGTGTGTGTGCGCGTGTGTGCGTGTGCGTGTGTGTGCGTGCGCGCGTGTGTATATATGTGTGTGCGTGCGCGCGCGCGCGCGCGCGCGTGTGTGTGTGTATGTGAGTGAGTTTGAATGTGCACGAGTTGTGTGTGTGTAGGTGTTGTGTGTGAGTGTGAATGAGTGTCAGTGTGTGTGTGTGTGTGTGGTGTGTGGGGGGGGTTATGTGTGTGTTTGTGTGTGTGAGTGAGTGCGCGCGCGCGCGTGTGCGAGTGCGCGCGTGCGTGCATAATTATAATCCCGTATGTTATGCAGCACTGTGGCCTACGTGTAAAGGTGCAAGGACAAGTATAATTTCCATGCAGACAATACACATACATGTATGCAAACACAAAGATATATACATACACAAACTGATATGCACGCGCGCACACTGACGCATCACACTGTACACACACTCACGCATACCCATACTTATACACTTCACTACAAATCAACATTCTCACATAAATCACAATGATTGCATAGCGATGTCTCAAGCAAGGGTTGACCACAACGCTGTTGGGGAAGTGTTGGAAAGGATTAGATGTCAGTCGTTGAGGTCCCAGGATTGTAGCGGGGGCTGAATTACAAATAAGAGGCCCCTACACTATCATTTCAACCATTTCCAGCACACCCACTCACCCACACACACAAACACTTACAGAGAGAGAGAGAGACACATACAGATACACACACACACACACACACACACACACACACGCATGCACACACACGCCGAGAGATACACACAGACAGAGAGACACACACGCGCACACACGCATACACAAAGACACACATGCACACACGCACACGCACATACACGCGAAAACACACACGCATACACACACACGTACGCACGCGCACGCACACGCACACACACACGCACACACACACACATGCACACACACACACACACTGGTTTGTGGGGAATTAATGATAGTATAAGATTATAATCTTTTCAACTCCTACACACATACCGGAGACCGAGAGAATGAAACCGCTATATAGTTTGTGCATATTCTATGTGCCCACGCACACGTACCCCTCACCCCACCCCCCTCCCACACAGGGCGACTGGATGAAAAAAAAGCCTGGTTAGCTTATTCTTTAACCCTCGATAAAGATCACTTTGACTTGACTTGACACACACACACACACCCACACACACACACACACACACACACACACACACACACACAACACACACACACACACACACACACACACACTGGACTGGACTGGAACCAATTTATTGTCAGATTAACTATAAAAGCTGTACTGACATACACATACACACACACACACACACACACACACACACACACACCCACACACACCACACACACCACACACTCACACGCGCGCGCACACTCACTCACGCACACACACACACACGCCCCACCCCCCATATACCACACACATGCATACACCACCACCCCATAACCCCACCCCCACCCCATACACCCCCCACACACATACACATTGTGGGAAATGAATGATAGTATATAACTATAATCATTTCAACTCCAACACACGTACCAGAGAGAATGAAACTAGATAGTCTGTGCACATACATACACCCCCCATAAAACACCCCCCCCCCCCCCCCCACACACACACACACACACATTGTGGGAAATGAATGATAGTATAATCATTTCAACTCCTACACACATACCAGAGAGAATGTGTAATGAGTAGTCTGTGCACATACATACCCCCCCCCCCATTACCCCCCCCCCCCCCCCCCCCCACAACACACACACTCTCTTGACAAGCTTGGCAATGAATGATTTGTAATAATAACTATAAGTCATTTCAACTCCTACACACGTACCAGAGAGATTGAAATCTAGATAGTCTGTGCACATACATGTACCCCCCATACAACCCCCCCCCCCCCCCCACGTCACGTCATTTTCACACACATTGTGGGAAATGAATGATAGTATAATCATTTCAACTCCTACACACATACCAGAGAGACACAGAAACTACAATGTACATAGTCTGTGCTCCATACACCCCCACTTTTTCCCCCCCTCCCCCCCCCACCCCCACACACACTCACACATTGTGGAGAATGAATGATAGTATAATCATTTCAACTCCTACACACTTACCAGAGAGAATGAATCAGATAGTCTGTGCACATACCATACCCCCCCCCCCCAACCCATACACCCCCACCCCCCACATACACACACATTGTGGGAAATGAAAGATAGTATATAAACATAATCTTTCAACTCCTACACACGTACCAGAGAGAATGAAACTAGACAGTCTGTGCACATACTATGCGCCCACGCATTCACTTTGCTGGCAGAAGTCCGTCCTTGCCCTACATGCTTCAGAAAACCAAAGTCTAACGAAATTTCGCTAGGGTTTTTTCTCTCCTGATTTGCAAGCATACATTATATTATATATAGGCTCATGTTAGACATGCTCTTGTTGTTATAAATAGGCCTTACACACTCTTGCAAGCTTGTGTCAATAGGCATACTAAATTGCATTTGT
>CM065686.1:19460846-19465846 GCA_017654935.2 Phymorhynchus buccinoides | reverse complement strand
TAAGTTAAGTATGTTAATACTACTTAACACCGGCGGACCGACAGGCAGGCGGGTTGATTTATTAATATTAACCACCTGACACCCTCTTTGGACCTACCCTCCCACTCTTGTCTTTTCAGTTTTTGGGGTGAGGGAAAAACACACCAACAAGGTCCTCACTATTGGCTGTATCGTGTCAGGTGTAGGGCTGCTCTTGTGTTGGTAGGACAGGCGGTGTGAGGGCTCAGTGCGTCTCGTGGAGTCCCATCGGCACCTTCTAGGGGTTGTTATTTCTTTTCCGAAATTACGAAATTGAACAAAGGGTGAATACTCTCTTTCTAATTACCCCCCCCCCCCCCCCACCCTCCACCAAAGTTGATTACGATACCAATCACCTAGCAGTGCGTGGGTCAGAAACAAAGTGAGACGAAACAAAGCATCATTCTTACAAAAAGAACGTGCCAAGTTATTATTTTTGTTGGCCGTGTCGTGTCTTGAATGTGGATTGCTATGTTAGCTTCTTCTTCCTCTGGTTCAGTGTAGGCATGTCTATATTATATGTGCGTGTGGTTTTGATTGCTTGGCTTTAGCTGGATATTCCTATCAGTGGACGGAATTGTTCTGTGGCCAGGTAAGGAGAAACATCATATAGAAAGCTTTGGGTAGACACGGAGAATCGCTGTTTAATTTAAAACCCTTTCAACGCTAGCCCAAAATTTACCATTCAACTCTTGCCCGGGTAGAGAAAACATTTCGTCTGCAATATTGGGGATTCTTCTCTGACATGCAAAACATAGGGCCTATCCTTACCTCCCAAACTTAAGAACATAAGGTAATTGGTCAGCAGACCCTCATTTGATGCCTTTTAGCAAAGACAGTGTATAAGCTTTCTGCTTTTAGTGACATGGGTGTTAAATCATTGTGGTGCCAAGAGGCGACAGTGGCGATGAAAGGGTTTGAAACGGTGGTGCTTTGCTGGGGTGTGTGAGTATGAATGGCGTTGACACGTATACGCACGCATGCGGGAACACACAAACGCGCGCGCACACACACACACACACACACACACACATGCACACACACACGGGCGCGCGCGCACATACGCGCACGCTTATGTGCACGCAGCCACGTACATGTATGCGCGCGCGTGCAGCGCGAACGTACGCAGCGCTGTGACTGTATTCCTTTCTAAAATATTGTCATGTTTTAAAATAATAATAAGAAAACAGATTCATATACATTTTAAACCTACTTTGGTTTAAAGACCCACCAGATCACGTGTCACAATCACGGGTTTCACGCGTTTCCCCTCTTATAGCTGGAAAGAAATCTTGTTTTGACCAGGTTTGACTCCAACACAAATGCCCACAAATTCAAAACGAAACATCATTTTAAAGAGCAGCCTCCATTTGAAGTTGGGGCGACATTTGTATGTGGGTCACAGCTACCCAGAAAAACAACAACCAAGGGACTTAATCGTGGCGAGTCAGTGTGTCTTTTGGGAATCCGGAATAAGGTCGAAAGTACGGTTGCGCCTAAGGTCGAATGTACAGGTGTGCTTAAGGTCGAAAATAAGTAAATGCACACTTCAGCCTAATGTCGAATTGCAGAGCTGTGCCTAACGTCGAATATACGGTTGAGCCTAAGGTCGAATGCAAAGTTGAGCCTAACGTCGAATTGCAAAGTTGCGCCCAAGGTCGAATGTACGGTTCAGCCTAAGGTCGAATGCAAAGTTGAGCCTAAGGTCGAATGCAAAGTTGAGCCTAAGGTCGAATGCAAAGTTGAGCCTAAGGTCGAATTGCAAAGATGTTAGGCTCAACTAAACATTCGACCTTAGGCACAACTTTGAAATTCGACGTTGGGCTCAACTGTGCATTCGACCTTAGGCTCAACGATGCATTCGACCTTAGGCTCAACCGTACATTCGACCTTAGGCACAACTTTGAAATTCGACGTTGGGCTCAACTGTGCATTCGACCTTAGGCTCAAACGTAAAACTTCCATGAAATTTTCGACATTAGGCACACTTGTCAGTCATGCCATTTTGTTTCGACCTTAGGCGCAACCGTACATTCGACGTTATTCCGGTCACTCTGTCTTTTAAGGTCACGTATTATAAATTTGCTTTTCATCTAATAATAAACCATTTTATTCATACAGCTGTGCAGAGTGTGAGCTACGTACGGCGGGCTTTCATTTGGTTTTGAATGTATGCTAGCATTGAATAGGTACGATCGTTCGGTGTCACTGATTTTAGTTCCTTTAGCTTCTGTATAATTATTAAGTCATTGACAGTATTGTACAGTCAAAGCGAGAACATGTGTGCTTTTCTGTCTGTATGTCTGTCTGCCTGTTTTATGTTTTATTTGTCTGTCTCTGTCGTCGCGTAAAGGGCTTTCGCCATGTACGACGGGCTGAACTGAACGCACGACTGTACGATAAAATATGATTCCTGATCACGTGATCTCGAAGCGAGAAGCGATCAGCATTTTGACCTTGGAGACCCGTGATCGAATCTTATCGTACAGTCGTGCGAGAAGTTAGCTGACGTGTGGCTTGACGATTAAAGTCTGTTTTATTTGTCTGTCTCTGTCTCTTAAAGGGCCAGCCAGCCACAAGTCAGCTGAAATCGCACGACTGTACGATACGATTCGATCGCGTGATCTCGAAGCGGCGCGACTCGCATTTGGTTCTTGGAGACCCACGTGATCGAATCGTATCGTACTGTCGTGCGGTCTTTCTCTGACGTGTCTCTGGCCCTTAAACTCTCTCTCTCTCTCTCTCTCCCTCTCTCTCTCTTTCTCTCTCTCTTCTCTCTCTCTCTCTCTCTCTCTCTCTCTCTCTCTCTCTCTCTCTCTCTCTTAGCTGACTCTGTGGCTGGCCCTTTTACTCTCTCTCTCTCTCTCTCTCTCTCGTCTCTCTCTCTCTCTCTCTCTCTCTCTCTCTCTCTCTCTCTCTCTCTCTCTCTCTCTCTCTCTCTCTCTCTCTGTCTCTCTCTCTCTCTCTGTCTGTCTCTCTCTCTCTCTCTCTCTCTCTCTCACTTGGTGATGGTCTGTTGTCTGATCTCTTGTTGTTGTCTTTCTTTGTGGAGATCTCTCGGTGTATCTGTGAATCTGTGTGTGTGTGTGTTGTGTGTGTGTGTGTGTGTGTGTGTCTCGCTCTCTGTTTCTCTCTGTGTGTCTGGGGGGGGGGGGGGGGTCTCTCTCTATTTGCATGTGTCTGAGCGATTATCTCTCTTTGTTGAACGTCTTGTGTGTTTCAGTCTAGTTTTGGTTTTGTTAAGCGCTAGAGTTCCACATTGGGTGGAGGAGTGTGCAATATAAATATTCTCTCTTCTTCTTCTTCTTCGTTCGCTCAGACAGTTTCCTGTCATATGAGCGTAGATGCTCTCTGCCGTTATCTCTCAAACGAAATAGTTGGCCCAGCATTGTCCGACTTGGCTGGTGGTTTTGCGGTGATGAAAAAAGGCAGGAGAATGTGTGTGTGTAGTGGTTGATTGCATGTGACAGTAAGTGTGTGAAAAGGCAGAGTCAAAGAGTGTGACAGCCCATTAGTATGTCTTTGTTGGAAGCACAGAACTTCCAGAAGGTGGGGAACTATTTTGTTGTGTTTAAAAGACGCCCGAGCTCTCCCCACGGTGGAGAATGTGCAATATAAATGCTTCATTTTTATTATTATTATTATTATTATTATTATTATTATTATTATCACACAGATGCACACAGATACACACACACACACACACACACACACACACACACACACACACACACTTTTACACACACTTTTATATGCTTACCAACCTTCCTGTCTTACAATGCTAATGGCTCTCAGGACCATGAAACTAAGCGCACATTATAATATGAAGCCTTCCACCTTGACGCGAATAATATATATTTTTTTTTTAAAACCCGGCTATTAATGGTTTCGCCCAATGGGTTCTACGGACTAGCATTGCTTTGTTGCTGATATTGTTGTTGTTGTTTTGTTGTTGATTTGTTTGCTTCTTTTTTTAATATATATTTTTAATTTATTAAAAAAAGATACTTGGCTTTACTTCTCACTTCTTACCACTGGGGACGTATTTCATTGTGGATCGGCTTTATTATTTAACTTTCTCTCTACAATGTAATTGTGCCGGGGGGGGGGGGGGGGGGGGGGGGGGGGGGGGGGGGGGGGGTTATTCAATTAATGTGGCGGTACCATAGCCGATGAGGTTTATCCGAGGCGTGGTTACCGCTACACATATCTATATTGATAAAAACTCGGGACTTTACTGGTGTTGCGCTGCCTCCGGGCATTGCAGCCAGTATTGTTCCCACCATCTTTGTATTTACAAATGTCCCATTGTATTTAAAACACCATTTTGCATTGTGCCGAGGCTCGGGACTTTACTGGTGTTGCGCTGCCTCCGGGCATTGCAGCCAGTATTGTTCCCAACATCTTTGTATTTACAAATGTCCCATATGTGTCTATGACCGAGAGGACGTAAAACACCATTTTGCATTCAATTGTGCCGAGGCTCGGGACTTTACTGGTGTTGCACTGCCTCCGGGCATTGCACACAGTATTGTTCCCAACATCTTTGTATTTACAAATGTCCCATATGTGTCTATGACCGAGAGGACGTAAAACATCATTTTCACCAATTGTGCCGAGGCGTGGTCACCGCTACAGCTATCTGTATTAATTTTAAAAAATCGGGACTTTACTGGTTTCGTACTGCCTCCGGGCATTGCCTCCAGTATTGTTCCCACCATATTTGTATTTACAAATGTCCCATATGTGTCTGATTCAGACCAAGAGGACGTAAAACACCATTTTCGTCAATTGTGCCACGCGTACCTTATACCCAAGGGTGCAACTGTGTACAAGGATTTCCTGTTTTTGAATTTTACCAGAAAAGGAATTTCCATTTTTGTTTTCCAAAATTGTCAAACAAGATCTTTGTGCGTCGATCTGCTGTAGTTTTTGTTTGTGGCTCAAGCCACAAACCTATAACTCACTTTGTCGGTCGGTCG
>CM065686.1:19428346-19445846 GCA_017654935.2 Phymorhynchus buccinoides | reverse complement strand
TCCTCCTACTGCTGCCACTCTCCTTCCTCAGGGCCCGTGCCTCAGCCGGATCCCCGCTCTCCGGTAGGCCACCCCCCGCCGTTCGTGGCCTCGTCCGAACCCTGCTGCAGGACGTTCAGCGGCTTCACGGCTATCGGCGGAGGAGGAGGAGGAGGTGGTAACAATAGCAGCACGTCCGCCAGATTCTATCGGGATTTCAAAGTGGTGGGAAGTTCGGGACAAGGAGGAGGGGGGACTTCCAACTTCCCCTTAGCCCCTTCCCCGTTGAGCGTGGACAGCGGCAGGGACACGACCTCGGAGCCCCACACCCCTTCCCAGTCCCCTGTGCCCCGCCCGGCCTCCGCCACCAGCCTGAGGTCCTCCTCCATCACCTCCTGCCACCCGCTCTCCGCGTCCTCCTCCTCCACCACCTCCTCCTGGTGGTCCTCGGCCTACTCCCCGGCCAGGGTCCACCGAGGGGAGGTCTTCTTCCCGGCCTCCCGCAGCGTGTCCTACGAGGAGCAGATCTCCATGGGGGGCGTTCACCAGTTCGCCTCCTCCTCCTCCTCAGCCATGGTGGGGGCGCTGCTACACGCGTCTGCCGGCTCCAGCCCCTGCGTGGCTTTAGGAGGAGGGGGAGGGGGGTATGGGGCTGGAGGTGGCGGAGGAGGAGGAGGAGGAGGGGGTGGTGGTGGTATGGGGGGAGGGGGTGGTGGTGGGTCGGGCATGATGATGGTGACGGGGCCTCTGTCGCCGTGTCGCATGAAGATCCCTCGCTGCCACTCCCAGCCCTGCGTGCTGCATCACCGGCGCTACGCCAAGAAGAGGCGGCGCGACGACCGGCCCACCCTCGACTTCCATAAGATGACGGAGGTAAGCCTAGCATAAGACGCTGTCTGTATGGGGTTCACTGTTTGTTTGTTTTGTTTTGTTTTGTTTTGTTTTTCCGCCTTGCATTCTTTACAGAAACAAGCTCTGACAGTCTTGATAAGGTTGTTTTTAAAGCAATCTGCTCTTCTTTTTTTTTAAAACCCAGCGCAGTTAAAAAAAAGAAAAAGAAAGCCGTTTGCAAGCCCAAAACCCAAAGCTCCAGAAATTGTAGGTTCGAATCGTGCCAAGGGCGCTGTTTGGTTTAAGCAACTTTATTCAAATTGTTAAACAATAGTGAGGCTGAGGGGGTAACAGCAAGCAAGCAAATGAATATGACGTACATGTACCCCTGCACAATGCATAATCAGAAGGCGATCAAAAGCAAACCGCATTTGCATCAACATAATAAATAATCCATGCAAGACAAACAAACAAAAAGAAAACACTGATTAACCCTTTCGCCGCCAGCTATTTTTCAGCCCCAAATACCATTAAACTTAACAAGGTAGAGAGAGAAAAATTAACTGTAATACTGGGGATACCTCTGTGACATGTATACCATTAGGCCTATCCTTACCTCCCCAAATTAAGAAAATAGGGTCTTCGGATAACAGGCCCTGATTTGATGCCTTTTAGTGACATGGGTGTTAATCCTTTGTGGTGCATAAATGTGACATTGGCGGTGAAAGGGTTAAGATAAAGAGGCGTAAGACATAAAAAGCAGCACCTTTGTGAGCAAAAGAACGAAGAAAAGAAGAAGTAAACAAAGCAAAGCAAACAACAACAAATGAGACACAAGAATAAACAAAACAATAATGAATCATCTATGTAGCTAATTAGCAAAACGTGCATAATTATGCAACCATGCAACAAGAATGCATATAAGCCCATCTTCAATTCGGGTGGAGAGGCATACCTGCGCTTTTAACATAAGCAATTCAAAGTGTATTTCATCGTAACTCTAGAAAATTCGTTTGCAGCAAGACAGAAAACACGCATTATATATGAGTTAAAATCGATTTGAATCGCGAATGAAAAGATGAACAGTTTCAAATACAGAAATGTTGGTTTGATGATTAAAATCCCGTCTGCCATTCAAGAGAAAGTCAATTTAAGTTTCAGAGGAAGGTTAAGTATGGTATTGGCACGGGAAGCATATAACAGAGGGCATGACAACCAAATAAATATATAGTGTTCGACAGTTTCGCGTTCATATCCACAAGTATAATTAGGATCATCTGATAAATGTCGGGTAAATAAATCATAGTTGAAATCACTCACACCAAGGCGAAGGCGCCAGGGTACAATTTGTTATTTGCGGTCGACCACCAAAGTAGAAATATACAGGCACAACAGGATCATGTAGAGATGTGAATCGTTTAATTAAAGGCACTAAGAGAATCACACGTTTTTACATTATCTGGAAGAGTGTTCCAGAGTTCTGTAAGAGCGCTTTTTCTAACGAGAAAGGTGACTGCAGAATGATGAGCATCCAGAGTAAAGACCTGGGCCTGTATTCACGTTGAGATAGCATGAGACTTAGCATGATGCTAACTTAGAAGCTCTTCCAATGTCCTATAGGATTTAATAGGACTTTAGGAAGAGCTTCTAAGTTAGCATGATACTAAGTCTCATGCTATCTCAACGTGAATACAGGCCCTGGGTACACGACCCCCCTTAAGTGTGTAAGGAGTTCAGAGTCGAAACACTCACCAGGTGTAGAGTGGGGCACAGGGGTAACGCGTTCGCCTCGTGCACCATATAAACCCGAGTTCGAACCTGGGTACATTTGGGATTTTTTCTTAATCTCTCACTCTGCACTAGGCCTTTGTATGGTCTGAACGTGGAGTCTTTCCGTTGAGACCATAAACCGAGGTCCCGTGTGCCCATGCACTTAGCACACGTTAAACCCAGTGGGTTGCCTTTTGGGCAAGTGTTGCATTTTGGGCTTTAACAAAGCACCAATATCTGCGGCTATTAACAAAATGGCCAACACTGGAATTGGTGTCCTCTTTCTTTCTTTTGCATTGTTAATGTTTAACGGATTTTTTTTAAAACATGGCTTACCACATTAGTGTTTTGGGGTGGTTGTTTTTTCTCTTTAGATGTCCGTTTCTCGGTTTCAGAACGCACGTAAACACATCAACGCACATGCACATACACAACACACACATTGACGAGCATGCGCACGCACAAACACACAGACAGACACACATACACACACACACACACACACAAAACCCACATACACACATGCACACACACACACATACGCGCGCGCGCGCGTACACAAAGACACACAAAGACACACACGCACACACACACATTTCTATTAACAAAAAAAAGATTTAAAAAAGAAACAACTACTATAGGACTACAAAAGCAGCCTGCATTCCAGTTAAGTTGGTCAAGCCAGGTACCTTTTGGCAATCCAATGCTGTGTATGTACGTACGCACGAGAAAAACAAGGCAAAAGGCAGCGAGGCGAGTGACATTTGGCTGCATTGTAATCCACGATTGATCGGTGCTTTGGTTGATAGGGTCAGACACCCGTGATAGCTATTCAACATGACTATGGCTCCTTGCCAGTGTGTGTGTGTGTGTGTGTGTGTGTGTGTGTGTGTGTGTGTGTGTGTGTGTGTGTGTGTGTGTGTGTGTGTGTGTGTGCCTGTGGGTGTGGGGGTGGTGGTGTGGGGGGGGGGTGGGGGGGGTGAGAGAAAGATAAATGTGTGTATAAGTGTGTGTGAGAGAGAGAGAGAGTAAGAGATGCGAGGTGTGTGTGTGTGTGTGTGTGTGTGTGTGTGTGTGTGTGAGAGAGAGAGAGAGAGAGAGAGAGAGAGAGAGAGAGAGAGAGAGAGAGAGAGAGAGAGAGAGAGAGAGAGAGAGAGAGAGAAATGTGTGTATAAGTTAAGTGTGTGAGAGAGAGAGTAAGAGATGCGAGGTGTGTGTGTGTGTGCGTGCGCGTGCGCGTGCGCGCGTGTGTGTGTGAGTGTGTGTGTGTGTGTGTGTGTGTGTGAGAGAGAGAGAGAGAGAGAGAGAGAGAGAGAGAGAGAGAGAGAGAGAGAGAGAGATAAATGTGTGCATAAGTGTGTGAGAGAGAGAGAGTAAGAGATGCGAGGTGTGTGTGTGTGTGTGTGTGTGTGTGTGTGTGTGTGTGTGTGTGTGTGTGTGTGTGTGTGTGTGTGTGAGAGAGAGAGAGAGAGAGAGAGAGAGAGAGAGAGAGAGAGAGAGAGAGAGAGAGAGATGTATAAGTGTGTGTGTGTGAGAGAGAGAAAGTAAGAGATACGAGGTGTGTGTATGTGTGTGTGTGTGTGTGTGTGTGTGTGTGCGCGTGTGCGTGCGTGCGTGTGTGCGTGTGTACACGCGCGTGTGTGTGAGTTTGTGTGCATTAATGTGTTTAAACTCTATTATTAAACAGACTGCTACCGTTAGTGACAATTTCAAAACTTTCTAATACGCATGCACATACGCACACTCACACAGCGCGCGCGCGCGCGCGCACGCTCGCACACATACACGCACGCACACACACACATACACATGTACAGGCTTTGTCACTCCCTTTGTCCCTATGGGCCAAAAGACCTGACAAGACGGAAATAAACCATATTGTTATTGTTATATTGTTATTGTGTTATTATTGTGTTATTGTTATTGTTATATTCTTATTGTTATATTGCTTGTTACATGTACAGGCACATGTGACACCACCCGATTACAAGTGTAAAAGATCAATACATTTATAGAAAATGGAAAAAAGAAAGGAAAAAAAACCCACACACACAAGAAAAACAGAGAATGATACTATTTGGCAAAGCAAACCAAGCGTTTGTCATTTAACCCATTGCGCACGTGATATATTGCTCATCATTTCGTGTACTCTGGTTGTGCTTGAGTGCATTGACAGTTCTACTATAGGCAATATCGGAAAACAGTTTCCATTGGCTCTTTGTCAAAATGTGCTCGTGCGCGCGCGCGCGCGTGTGTGTGTGTGTGTGTTTGTGTGTGTGTGTGCATGTGTGCGCGCTTATGTATGTGTGTTGTTGTTGTTGTTGTCGTTTTTTATGTAAACATGCTCTCTCTGTCTGTCTGTCTCTGTCTGTCTGTCTCTCTCTCTCTCTCTCTCTCTCTCTCTCTCTCTCTCTCTCTCTCTCTCTCTCTCTCTCTCTCTCTCTCTCTCTCTCAATGTAGAGTTATTTTGTTAGTTCTTATATATTATAAAATGTTAAAAGAAATACTGGGAGAAACACTGACAAGTTACTTTGATATGATTCCTGTAACCGATTCGCTTCCCCTTCCCCTAACATGTATTGTGGTCCATGGCCAATATGCATTAAACATTTCAGTGTTCAGTGTTCTCTCCCTCTCTCTCTTTCTCTCTCTCTGTATTTATATGTGTACGTGTGCGCGCGTGCGCCCACACACGCGCGCGTGTGAAGTTGTTGCATATATGCTGTAGGTTTGGGTGCAGTGTGAAGTATATAACCCATGGGTACATAATTATAGAATAAAATATAATTGGAGAATATAGGGCATTATTGATAACCATTTCTTCAACGAAGTCAGACAGTTAGACGTGACATAAATAATTGTCTTTTTTTTTAAAATTTCACCACTCTCCTGTTATCTTCGTCAAATTAAATTTCTTCGTTGTTTTCTTTTCCCTACTTCCTCACCTTCTTCTTCTTCTTCTACTTCTTCTGCGGCGTTCTCAGGTCATACGGCCACAATGGGTAAGGCACGTATGTTGTCCCCTTTTCAGTTTTCACCCGTCTCCCCGCTGCGTACAGCCGACACATTCCGATTTCTGAGCAGCTCAAAAAGGAGAAGAAATTATTTGGAGGATTTTCTTTTGGGGGAAAAAAGCAGGAGGAGAATGGGGCCAGTAAGTCAGAAAGATCGCAGATGACAGAAAGCAAAGGGAAAAGGCAGAGTCAAAGAGAGAAACAGACTAGGGGAAGTTTCAAGCACAGAACTTCCAGAAGGTGGGGGAACTATTTTTACGAAAGACCCCCCCCCCCCCCCCCCCCCCGGTATCCCCACGGGGAGACTTCCTCACCTAATTCTACTTCTTCACCTACTTCTCATCTTCTTTCATCATCATCATCATCATCATCGTCATCATCATCATGATTCAATATCATCATCGTCATCTCGTTGTTGTCGTCTTCTTCTTTTCTTTCTTTCTTTCTTTTTTTAATCTTCTTTTCTCGTCTTCTTCTTCTTTCTTTCTTTCTTTCATTTTGTCCCCTTTGTGAAGATGTTCAGGTGTTTGCTTCGATATTATGAAATGATTGAAAATTTAAATTATTGCTTAGCTTTGAATTTCTAATAAATAGTACACTTTTGTCATTGGTTCTGTATAATTTTTGATAGCAACGAAATTAAACGATTGAAAGAATCTTATAAATAATATATTGATTGCTGTTCCTTGAATTGTATTGCTTTAAAAATAAAAAAAATTGTAAGCATGAACTCTACGTTTTACTTACAAACCGGTAGCATAAATACTGTCAAGATTATATATGAACTTAAAACAAATAAAGACAAAAAACATTTCATCTTATTGCTTATAAATTCCTTCCGAAGTGTTGTTGTTACTGTGGCTGTTGTTGTTGTTATTGTTATTGACGCTCTTTTGCTGTCTCAGGACCGACATCTTGGAACAAACTTCCCTTTTCTCTCCGTCAGCGACCGACCCTCTCTGCTTTAAAATCTAACCTCAAAACCCACTTATCCCCCCCCCCCCCACACACACCCCCGTCATTGAGGCTCCACTCTCTTTCTCTTCTCTCTTTTGCCTTTAGGTCGGTTTCTGCTGTATAGCATTTATGTCATACGTGTGTGTTCGCTTTGTATTGTATTTTTGTTTGAATGCGTTACGAATGCTAACGTGTGTGCGCGCTTTGATTTGATTTCTATCAAGATTCAGCGCCGTATAAATGCTGTATGTTGTTAGTCCCCGAGCCGAAGGTTCGGGGAATATTGATTCTGTCTGATCCGTCCGTGCCTCCGGCGTGCCTCCGTCCGTCCGTCCGTCCGGCTATTCGTCCGTTTTTCTCAAGAACTATTCATTCTATCATCATCAAATTTGGCATACTAGTTTGCCAAGATGCAAGCTATCCACTGATGTATTTAGTTCTACATTAAGGTCAAGGTCGCGCCAGTTACGGGGTTCAAACCCCGAAACACATAATCGTTAATATCTCGCGAAGTTTTGCATGTATTTCAATGCAGTTGTTTTCACATTTCTTGATGAATGGCCTATAACACAGTTGTCATGAATTGTTCTGTGCGCTCGCGTGCGCATGATCGCGCGCGCTCAAATCACGGGTCCGAACCCTAAGGCTATATATATAAAACTATACGGTTTCGTGCTGTTTTCATGCGTTTTTATGTAGTTACGTGCTGTTTTGATGCGTTTTTATGTATGTGTACAGCCGACACATTCCGATTTCGGAGTAGCTCGGCGATGCTGCGAGGGGACTTTGCAGCCGCTCTGCGTTGCACTTGTTATTGTTGTTATTGTTGTTGTTTTCAGCGTGGTCGTCGTTGATATTGTTGTTATAAAACATGTTCTATCCTCATCCATCGACTTGGCATCTTTACCCTTTCTTGCGAAAAGCTTTTTTATATAAAAAAAACCCAACCTAGTACGCTTCATTGCAATGCAGTTTGTGTGTGTTTGCTGTTCTTCTTCTTCTTTTTCTTTTCTTTATTCTCCCGTTATCTCGTGCCATTGCTAAATGTCATAGCGACTTGACATTTGGACGAATAGCTGTGCTGTACTGTCATTGTTATTAGGCTCTTGTCATTATTTTTTGTTCTTTCTTTCTTTCTTTCTTTCTTTCGACGTGTTCCAATAGTGAATGATCTTTTTCTGCGTCGTTTTTCAGACAGCGTATCAGGGTAGATCTGCTGTCTCCGTCACTCCGGCTCAAGACATTCAGGTGAAGAAAGCTTATTGATTGTGGGTTTTTTTCTCTTTCCCTTCCTGGCTGTCCTTATTTTGACACTAGAGCGTTAAGACGCTAAATCACCAACCGTGCGCCTCATATCGTGCCGACTTACTCTTTTACTTGTATTTTCAAAAAGTTTAATATCGAAGCCCCCGGATAGGGAGCGTATCAGATATTAAGCCGATAAGAACAGATGCGATGAATTAGAGGATGGAAGTTCAGTTTAACGTCGCGTATCGGCTTTCGCCATGTACGACGGGCTGAACAAACCAACCAGGGTATAAACAAAAATTTATGTTCCTGAATCACTGTCTTAGCCAAAAGGCCGAGAAGCGATCAGAATTCAAGTTCAATGAATTAGAGGCGAACATGGTGTTTTACGTCCTCTTGGTCTGAATCAGACACATAATTATGGGACATTTGTAAATACAAATATGGTAGGAACAATACTGGAGGCAATGCCCGGAGGCAGTACGAAACCAGTAAAGTCCAGATTTTTTAATATATTAATACAGATAGCTGTAGCGGTGACCACGCCTCGGTTAAGCCTCATCGGCTATGGCACCGCCACATATAAGTATAGATTAAATGAATTGGAGTAATATTTTGCTTTCGTCCTCCCGGCCAAAGCCATATGGGAAAAGAATTAGATGATGAAAATGATGTTTTACGTCCTCTCGGTCATAGACACATATGGGACATTTGTAAATACAAAGATGGTGGGAACAATACTGGCTTCAATGCCCGGAGGCAGTGCAACACCAGTAAAGTCCCGAGTTTTTAACAATATAGATAGGTGTAGCGGTAACCACGCCTCGGTTAAACCTCATCGGCTATGGTACCGCCACATTGACATAGGATTAGAGTTGGATGGAAGTTCAGTTTAACGTCGCGTATCGGCTTTCGCCATGTACGACGGGCTGAACAAACCAACCAGGATATAAACAAAAATTTATGTTCCTGAATCACTGTCTTAGCCAAAAGGCCGAGAAGCGATCAGAATTTGAACATAGGATTAGACGACGAAAATGGTGTTTTACGTCCTCTTGGTCTGAATCGGACACAGATGGGACATTTGTAAATACAAATATGGTGGGAACAATACTGGAGGCAATGCCCGGAGGCAGTACGAAACCAGTAAAATCCCAATTTTTTATTAATACAGATAGGTGTAGCGGTAACCACGCCTCGGTTAAACCTCATCGGCTATGGCACCGCTACAAGTATTTGTTGCATTCATAATTTTGCCACATAGGATTAGAGAGAGAGAGAGAGAAAAATAGAGATTTTACGCCCTCTGAGTCAACAGACTATTTGAGGCATTTTAATTTATAAAGATCCTGGAAAAAAGGTGGATTTTAAGTTTTATAAGATGAAGTTTGAAAGAATAAGTTATTTGTTAAGGTGGATTTTAAGTTTTATAAGATGAAGTTTGAAAGAATAAGTTATTTGTTTTAACAGAGTTTATAAAGGATTTTTATTTTAATAGCGCAAGCTGAAGAATATAAAATTTATGTTTGTGATAAAATATTTTGTTTTTAAAAGATATTTAGCTGTTTGCTTTTAAATCTGGCAGGTTGGAGGAGGTCTGATTAAAAAACCCCAGGGCTACAGTTAAAATTCATGCATTTTTAGGCTCAACTGAGCTATTTGATAAAAACAATCCGTGTTTGTGCTCGGGAAGAGCTTTATTATTAAAATTCTTGACAGGCATAAGCCTGTATACAAGCTGATATACAGTTTAAAAAACCTGTAAAAAAAGGTTATGTAAAAGTAAAATTTATTGTTTTATTTCCATTTTCTATATGTACATCACTTTTATATAAGACTATCCTATTAGGTTTTTGTCCCTTAGGACTCAATACAACTAATAGCTACCTAGAAGTTTTTAGTTGTGAATTTATTTGGTCCAATGGCAAATGTTGTCTTTTGTTCCTTAGATCAAAAGTTATTTGGCCAAAAGTTATTAATATTGATATGTACATTGTTATTATGTACACAACTTTTACAAACAAGCTGTTTAGACCTTTTACAAGTAAAGTTATTGTTTTTATAGAAAAACTTATTAAAAATATGCCTAAGTTGAATTTTAATCTATGTTAAAATTTGTTAAGTGTTTAACTTATTTAATCTTGTCCATAGGACAGAGCATAATGTTATTTTCACATATGTGAGTATGTAAAATTGTTAAAAGTTATGTTAAAAATTTGTTTTTTGTTTTGGTTAAGCCGTGGGACTTAACCCCTACAAATTTATCTTTTAGATATATAAATTCAGTTTTAATCTGGGTCCGTCTATAACGAGTTGGTTATAAGAGCCAGTCGTTTCGTTTTCTTTTCCCAGGAACCTTTGTACACCACTGCTATGTGTGTACCCTTTATTTATTGATTGTACCTGTCCTGTTAGGACGTTTTATACATAGTTTTAAGATTGTTTTATTAAAATCTATATCTTTAAAATTGTTTAATATGTTAAAATAGGTTAAGATTTTGATAAAAAAAACGAGTTTATGACTATTGAGGTTTCATAGTTATATTAAAAGTTGCTATTAAAATCTGGTTTGTTTTATGTATATTTTGGTCTGTTACATGACCATATGTGATTTAATTATTTAAATAGATGAGATCTAGTCCAGATCCATTATTTTATATGAAGTTGTTTATGAGTGGGGGACATACTGCCAGAGGCCTCCATTGTCATAAGTAATTTTATATGTTCCATCTGATCCCAGGGGGGGGGGGGGGGGGGGGGGGGGGTAGCAACAAAGACTCTCCCGCCCCTGATGTCATGATGGAGTCTAAGATTTAAATGAAAATAGAAGTTTTTCTTATTTATATTTAAGCTCTAGATGGTTTTTAGAGAGATGGTAAGAGAGTTGAGGGTGGGGATGGTTAACGACTCCTGTGAAGGGATTAGACGACGAAAATGGTGTTTTACGTCCTCTCGGTCTGAACCAGACACATATGGGACATTTGTAAATACAAATATGGTGGGAACAATACTGGAGGCAATGCCCGGAGGCAGTACGAAACCAGTAAAGTCCTGATTTTTTTAATTAATACAGATAGCTGTAGCGGTGACCACGCCTCGGTTAATTAAACCTCATCGGCTATGGCACCGCCACAAGTTGACAGAATTGACAGAAGGGATTAGAGTTGTAATATGGTCAATTTATAGAGCAAAAAATGCTCTATGAGTATGTGGCTTGACAAAACATGCATTTATTGTAAAATTCAAAGATTTCAAAACTAATAAAGTGGACGCTTTGAAACTTTTGCAGGTGTTAGTCCTGTATAATCTGTACATATTTCCAAAATTTCACGTTTGTATCTGTTACCATTATTTAGAAAACCTATACAAATATAAAGTTTGCAAGGGGAAGCAACTGGCCAGCTAGAAAAGTAACCTATACAAATATAAAGTTTGCAAGGGGAAGCAACTGGCCAGCTTTCGGGTTCGGCTCCAGTGACCTTGACCTTTGACCCATGACCTTCATTATCGAACTTGGCCTCGATCTTCCTACTACCTACCCACATGCAAAATTGGAGCACCCTAAGTCCATCCGTTCAAACGCTAGAGAGGATACATACAAACATACAAACACCACCTCAGACACGAGTGAAAATATTAATATTACCAATCCGCTCTCTACGATCACGGTTGGTAAAAATGGTCTTCTTTTCTGTTTTGTTTTGTGCTTTGTTCAGCCGTTCAACAAATGCCCATGTTTGTTAGTTTCAACATTGTGTCCTCCGCCATCCCGCGATCGATTGTGCTGATATTGTGATAATCATTGTCGTAACTTCTTCTTCTTCTGCGTTCTCAGGCCATATTATGACCGACCGGCCATAATGGGTAAGGTACGTATGCGTCCGGTTTTTAGTTTTCACTGGTCTTCCCGCTGCGTACAGCCGACACATTCCGATTTCGGAGGAGCTCAAAGGAGAAAAACATTTTGGAGGATGTTTTTTTTTTGGGGGGAAAGGGCAGGAGAATGGGCCAATAAGTCAGAATGATAGTACCTGTAGATGATAGAAAGCAAAGCGAAAAGGCAGAGTCACAGATAGTGACAGATTAGGGGAAGTTTCAAGCACAGAACTTCCAGAAGGTGGGGGAACTATTTTTTTTACGAAAGAACCCCCCCCTCCGGTATCCCCATAGGGAGAGACTCGTGGAGGGTCGGGGTCGTCCAGCTCCCCGTATGGAGGCACGAGGCATCCACCCACTGCCCCTATCATTGTCGTAACGAAGAGAAACGTAAAGCCTCTTCTCTCATCCACTATAATCGTTATTATCCAGGCATTATCTCTCCCTTGCCTTCTCTTTTCCACCACACTCCCTTCTCTCTTTCTGTATCTTAGGCCTACCCCCCCCCCCCCCCTCCCCCCTTACTCCCTCGCAGACATGACAAGAAGCACTGCGAAGCGCAAACCCGGTCAGACTTATGTGCATTATTATGTTGCAATTCACCAGTCAGATAGGTTACATTACTGCAGTACTATAGTTGTCAAAGGGGCACCCTGACGGATCAGTTTTTTGTAAGAAACACGTCGAGATCACCAGGAAAACACCCTTTACAGAGATTGCAACACTCCCTTTGCTCTGGTTTCCTAGAAATCAAACCGTCAAATCGGCGACTCCTCCTTGGCGGAGGTGCTGGAAGTCAAATTATTTCACCCAAAGAGAAGGCGTGTGTGGTCTCTTTTCTAATGGCCGACAAATCGTTTGCACGAAATTTTCGCAATACAAGCCTTTTTATTTATTTATTATTTTAATTTTATGCAGTTTATCTAAAGGAGTTTCGCTCACAACAAAGGAAACAGCTCCATTTTGTTTTTACTGCACTACAAAGAAGGAAAACGCTTCAACCACAATGAGTGGCCTCCACCCACCCCATTCAAAATGGCTACTCTCTCCAGCATCTCCGCCAAGGAGGAATTGCCGTTTTGACGGTTTAAGTTCTAGGAAACCAGAGCAAAGTGAGTGTTCCGCTCCTTGAAAAGGCTGTATTTCTGGTGATCTCGACGTGTTTCTTGCAAAACCTTATCCGTCAGGGTCCACCTTTAGAGCAACAGTACTCTTGCTTTACTGTTTGCCCGATACCTAGAGTAGTTAGTTCCCTTTGATTGCTGACAACTTTTAAATGAATGATTTGTGCTTCGACACCCACCCCACCCCTCCCTGAAAAAAGTCCTAAAAAAAGAATCAATAACAGCCATCAAATCAAACAAAATCAATAATAAAATAAATTTGATTAAAATTCGTCCGGTAGTTTAACAACAAAATTGATATGCATACATATGTACATACATACATACATATATACAGACAGACACACAGACAGACAGATAGACAGACCAAAAACAATACCGGTAACAGACACTGTCTGGCCGGGTAACAAGAAGGCAATCAGACGCAGAGAGGGTCAGACAGATAGAAAGATAGTGAAGACGGGGTAAAAATTCCATGGGCGGGTAAGAAGCCCATGCCAATTATCTCATAAAATAAAGAAAATGTCAGTCAAATTTGCCCATGAGACGAATGCTAAGCATTAACACTCGTCTCATGGGCAAAATGTGACTGAAATTTGCTTCGTTTCATGAGATAATCGGCATGGGCTTCTTACCCACCCATGGGATTTTAACCCCGTCTCCACCTACTCACACAGCCCTAATAGGAAGGGCAGGTCCTCCGTGGTCGGCAGGGCTACTAACATTAAGCGTGTGCTTGTGTGTGCGTGCGTGCACGCGCTTGTGTGTGTGAGTGTGTTTCAAAAGTTCTCACTTTCTTCCCACCCCATCCTGCACGTCTTTTTCAGAAACGACGCTGGGGCTACGAGCCGGACACCACCACAGGCCTCTCCCTGGGAGGACTGATGCCCATCGCCAGCTCTCCCAGGGACTCCGAACTCCCTGTGGGGGCACCCGTCCCTAGGCCCACCAACACCAACAACACCAACACCACCACCACCGACCTTCACCCAGCACGTGCCTCCTCCTCCACCGTCAGCGACCTTCACGCGGCGGCCGCGCGTGTCTCTGACTTGAGGGCGTCTGCTGCTACTGCTACTACTACTGCTGCTGCGGATGATGATGACTTCCAAAGCCGCAGCGTCGGCGTCAACGCCATGGACTGGGAAGTGGCCGCCCACGCGCGCCTTCTCCCCTCCTCCTCCACGCCTCCTCCTAGCGACGTGTCCAGCGGTATCGACATCAGAGAGCCCGTGAAACTCATTGGCGAGGAGGAGGAGGAGGAGGAGGAGTTAGAAGATCACGAAGAGGGAGGAGAAGAAGAGGAGGAGGAGGACGATGAGGAGGAAGACTGTGATTGTCATAGAGACTCGGACAGGGACGCCAACCGTGGGTTGTTTCCCTTGACAGACCTCGATCTGGAACAGATTGAGAATCACTAAAATCGGTGATTGGGGACAGGACAAGTCTTTGAAAAAACAAGCGCGGATTCGCAATCGTTTGTGGCACTCTTTTCTTTCTCTTTTACAATATGTGCGACAATTTTGGACCGACCGACACACCGACAGACCGACAAAGTGAGTTATAGGTTTGTGGCTTGTGCCACAAACAAAAACCTCTGAATCTCGGGATGTTGGAACAACTGTGTGGGTATTTAACTCTGTTTTGAATAGGGATTTCAAGACACACTGACCCCCACCACGATTAAGTCCCTTGGTTTTTTTTTTCTGGGTAGCTATGACCCACATACAAATTTCCCCCAACTTCAAATTGAGGCTGCTCTTTAAAATGATGTTTCGTTTTGAATTTGGGGGCGTTGCGTTTTGAATTTGGGGGCATTTGTATGGGAATCAAACCTGGTAAAAACAAGATTTCTTGCCAGCTATAAGAGGGAAAACCCCCGTGAAACCCGTGATTTTGACACGTGATCTGGTGGGTCTTTAAAGGGGGGGAACCCACAAATCTTTGGTTATGAAGACCATCACTTTTAGCAGTGTATTCCCTCCCTTTGAAGACATAATACACGCGTGGCCGAGTTTTAACTGTTGTCCTTATAGGTGGACCCTGACGGATGAGGTTTTGCAAGAAACACGTCGAGTTCACCACGAAGACAGCCTTTTCAAGGATCGGAACACTCACTTTGCTCTTGTTTCTTAGAAATTAAACCGTCAAAACGGCGATTCCTCCTTGGCGGAGATGCCGGAGAGAGTAGCCATTTTGGATGGGGTGGGTGGAGGTCACTCATTGTGGTTGAAGTGTTTTCTTTTTTTGTAGTGCAGTAAAAAAAAAAAGGAGCTATTTCCTTTGTTGTGAGCGAAACTCCTTTACATAAATTGTATAAAATTAAAAAAATTAAAATTAAAAAGGCTTGTATTGCGAAAAGTTCGTGCAAACGATTTGGTCTAAACGCCGGCGGCCATTAGAAAAGAGACGACAAACGCCTTCTCTTTGGGTGAAATAATTTGACTTCCAGCATCTCCGCCAAAGAGGCATCGCCGATTTCACAGCTTGATTTCTGGGTAACCAGAGCAAAGTGAGTATTGCAATCTCTGAAAAGGGTGTTTTCCTGGTGATCTGGACGTGTTTCTCACAAACACTCATCCGTCAGGGTGCCCCTTTAAATCTTCGATGAAAAAGAAAGAGCCCAGAAACGCGAAAAACTGACAGGGGAAAGAAAGTCAACCATTCTGTGATTTGAATACCTTTAACAATATTACGTGACTCGAACAAGCACTGGAGTTGAAGGCCAACCACTCTGTGATTTGAATACCTTTAACAATATTACGTGACTCGAACAAGCACTGGGGTTGAAGGCCAACCACTCTGTGATTTGAATACCTTTAACAATATTACGTGACTCGAACAAGCACTGGAGTTGAAGGCCAACCACTCTGTGATTTGAATACCTTTAACAATATTACGTGACTCGAACAAGCACTGGAGTTGAAGGCCAACCGCGATGTCTTTTTTCTCTGAAAATAACAGATAAAGGAAAAACTAATCAGGGTGCAAAAAACATCGCTTTCTTATGCGACAAACCTGTGATGTGTGATTAAATAAAAGTCTGTCATTGTGAAACCTGACATTCCAGACCAACCACTGTGAACTGAATGGGTTATTAGTTTTTTGACAATTGTGTTAAAGACCCTGCACGTCACGTGTCAAAATCACGGTTTTCCCTCTTATAGCTAGGAATCTTCCTAGTATAAGAGGGAATGTGACACGTGACGTGCGGGGTCTCTATGAAAGCCAACAGCCTGTTTGCCTTCCGTAGTCATCGATAATAATAATAATAATAAAGAATATTTATATAGCGCGCATTCTAGGTGTACTACTCATGGCGCTTTACACAAACTAAGAATCGCCCCACATACAAAATTACAGACATATCAAACATACTCAGACGCGCTCGCATACCCACCCTCACCCTCACGCTGTGACATATTCATAGACATAAAAACATGCATCTTCGCATAACACACAAACGGGTCCACACACACACACACGTACGCGTATCGATCTGAAACAAAGCTTAGCCAAGACCAAAGAAGGTTGGTCAATATTAACTCAAACCGTGTGATCACTTATTGAACTATAGAACAATTAATGAAGGAGTCTATCTTGATTGTACATAGTATACATGCTGTTTCCGAACATCCGCGCTTGGAAGGGGAAAAATGAAAGGGTGAGGGTGGGGGGGGGGGGGGGGGGGGGAACTGATCTGCAGACGACAAATAAAATCCGCTACAACTTCAGCAAGACGAAAAAGGGATTCGAAAGTCGTTAAATTAATCGATCTTTCAATCGATCAACAATAAACAAGAAAAAAAGAGAAATAAATGAATAAACCAATAAATAAATTATAAAATGAATGAATGATTTAATAAATAAATAAATACATAAATATAACAATCAAAATGAGTAAGCAAAGTCCCCTCGCAGCATCGCCGAGCTACTCCGAAATCCGAATGTGTCACAGGAGCGCACAGAACAATTCATGTCCTGGAACAGGGGAAGCGGCAGATATCAAAAGAAAACGTACTTGCATAAAAACGCATCAAAACAGCACGTAACTGAATAGTTATTTGATATGTAGCCTTGGGGTTCGGACCCGTGATTTGAGCGCGCGCGATCATGCGCACACGAGCGCACAGAAAAATTCATGACAACTGTGTTATAGACCATTCATCAAGAAATGTTGTGAAAAAAACTGCATTGAAATACATGCAAAACTTCGAGAGATATTAGCGATTATGTGTTTCGGGGTTTGAACCCCGTAACTGGCGCGACCTTGACCTTAATGTCAAACTAAATACATCAGTGGATAGCTGGCATCTTGGCAAACTAGTATACCAAATTTGATGATGATAGACTGAATAGTTTTTGAGAAAAACGGACGAATAGCCGGACGGAGTCACGCCGGACGGACGGACACCGGACGGACCAGACAGAAACAATAGTTCCCCGAACCTTCGGCTCGGGGACTAAAAAGAGAAATTGTTTGTGTTGATATGGTTTTAAGATTCGTCTTAAAGATAATCTGTACAAACAAAAAAAGTTTGGTGCCATCTTTGTTTTATATTATTTTAAATTCAAAATGTGAATGAAATATTTGGAGTTTTTTATCTTTTACCACGTACTCATGTTTTGCAAACTATCACCGATTTAGGAATATACGATTAATGATTACACATATTCAGTACCGATTGCTTTGTGTTTCTT
>CM065686.1:19413346-19423346 GCA_017654935.2 Phymorhynchus buccinoides | reverse complement strand
CATTTATTATGCATCATTGTTCAGACACGTGAACAAAAACATCTAACAGGAACTTCTTGTCTAACGACACTGCCCCCCCCCCCCCTCCTCTCTCTCTCTCTCTCTCTCTCTCTCTCTCTCTCTCTCTCTCTCTCTCTCTCTCTCTCTCTCTCTCTCTCTCTCTCTCTCTCTCTCTCTCTCTTCTCTTCTCTCTCTTTTTCCCATCTCCTATTCATACATAGTAATAAGAAACAGACAAACGACACTGAAAACATATTAACAGTGTTTCGCTTCGCTGCTGGTTGCATAATAGAGTGTAGGTTCTATGGGATCTGACGTCATACCTGCACGCCTGTTTGCTACCCTCCCCCCCCCCCCCCCCCCCCCCTTGCGTCTCCTTGGTATTCAAAAATCTAAAGAAATAATGAGCGGCTTAGCTGGCTGTTTTGACCGCCAGGTGGCATAGCGCTCAAGTGGGGCTAATCTTCTCTATGTTCTTAGTTGGGGATAGAGATTAGTCCCACCCTCTCTCTCTCTCTCTCTCTCTCTCTCTCTCTCTCTCTCTCTACCCCCAACTAAGAAAATCGCGCGATAAGCCCCTAGTGGATTGACAGCCCCCTGGCGGGCAAATAATCGCCATAAGTCGACCATTGCACAGAACTACAACTCTGAGGAGAAACTGTAGGGAAACGCAAAGAACAATAACTCTGCTGATAATGCATCCGCTAAGGATAATGCCTGTTAAGTCCTCTCGCGGCCTGTTTGTCCTTATGCGCACATTAGTGTAAAATGACCCTGTTTCTGCCTTTTGGGGGTATTTATTGCAAGTATGTATTTCATTACTCGCCGTGTTACATTACCACACAAAATTTGAAGCCATTCTACCCACTGGTTCGTGAGATACAGCTCGGGACATGAAGGGAGGAAATGTCGGTTTTGTGAGTCTTCCTTGTCGGAGGTTTGCACTGGCGGTTCAAAATTCAGGATCTGAACAGGTTGCGACATGCTGATCAAGAAATATATATGGTATTGGGAGACCCTAGGCTTATTGTAGATCATGGTATCCGCGAGAGGACAAAATGTTCGCGAACAGAAAGGACTTAACAAATGCCTGTTTTGAAAATGTCATTCCCAGTCCTCTTGTCTTTTCCTTTGCGTGTAGACTTTTCTCTCTCTTTCTCTTTTTCTCTCTTCCCTGCTCTCTTTCCTTCTCCCCCCCCCCCCTATCTCTCTCTCTCTCTCTCTCTCTCTCTCTCTCTCTCTCTCTCTCTCTCTCTCTCTCTCTCTCTCTCTCCTTCTAAATCTCCTCTCTCTTACCCTCTTCTTGCCTCTCTGTGTGTGGATCTCTTCCCTTATAATAATAATAATAATAATAATAATTATTATTATTATAATAATAATAATAATAATAATAATAATAACAATCATAATAACAATTATAACAATTATAATAATAATAATAATAATAATAATAATCATCATCATCATCATTCATAGCGCCTAATCTTAAAAAAGCCCTAAGCGCTTACAATAATAAATTAATAAACCAGCAAGCAATATAAATAAATAAACATCAAAATTATATTACACACACACACACGCGCGCGCACGCACACACACACGCACTTTCGCACACACGCACGCAATAATCACACATACACACGCTCATACATTGTTGGTTTAAACAATGTTATTCCAAATGACACAATAAAGCAAGAAGTACATTTAAATAAGAGTACGACAAGCAAAAATGCTTATAATAATAATAATAATTATTATTAGCATTAATAGCGCCTAATCTTACATGGTACTCGCTAAGTATTACATACATACATTCCCTCCTCCTCCCCCCCCCCCCCTCTCTCTCTCTCTCTCTCTCTGTTCCCCCATAATCTGTTGGCAGCCAGTGGACACAGTGCAGACAGACAGGAGAGGTGTAAAAGAGACAATCACGGAGCTGTTGGCTGACTGATGCTGGCTCTCTTCTTCCTCTCCTTCTTCTTCTCCCATCCAGCTAATCGTCAGCGGCAGGTCACTCATTATCAGCGATTAAGAGCAGACCACTCGTTAGTTAGCTAGCCAATGGCCAGTATAAGGGAAGGGACGTGATTATCGGCCCTACAAGATGGCTGCCTTGATGACGTACGTGAGTGAGGAGAACAGGGCCGGTCACTGTCAGTGCGGGAGGTTGGTGGTGGATTATTATTACCTCCCTTCTGATAACCGGGTCTTTTGCCCCGTCATCCATCAGGGGCAGAAGTGGGGTCAGGGGTCACGGATTGAGAATGAGAATCTGGCGTGGCGCTCTTGCCTCTTACCTCTAGAAACTGCCCCTGCTGCTGGAGATTGGCTTGGACTGGCTTCTGTGAGCGGGAAATCATCAGCAGCATCATTGCCTTCTTCTCGAATCATCATCATCATCATCATCATCATCATATCTCCTTCTTCTTCTTCAACAGCACCACAAATACCACACCTCCATGAAACTATATATTGATTTGATTGATTTAATTTAAAGTCTGTTCACACAATGGTCATATTAGACTGGGGGAAAAAAAATGTGTGTGTACGTGTGTGTGTGCGCGCGCGCGCGCGCGCTGTGTGTGTGTGTGTGTGTGTGTGTGTGTGTGTGTGTGAATATGAGTGCGTGTGTAACAAATCCCTAACAGAATGAAGAAGAATAAAAAAAATTGTGTTTTACGTCCTCTCGGTCATAGACACATATGGGACATTTGTAAATACAAAGATGGTGGGAACAATACTGGCTGCAATGCCCGAAGGCAGTGCAACACCAGTAAAGTCCCGAGTTTTTAACAATATAGATAGATGAAGTATACAAATCCCTAACAAATTAATAGCAACAAATAAATATAAAAAAGTTAAAAAGAAAGCAGAAGTTAAGTTAATTAACTCATGAACTAAAGTAATCTTGCAATTCCAGAGCTGGATTTGACTGTAGCAATTTTGATCAGTTCATGACTGTAAACTACATCTTTTAAAGTTCCAATGTGTGCAACTTGTATCCCAGATAGTTTGTATAACAATGATAATAATGGACATTCTAAAATAATGTGTTGAGCTGATATTGGGAGACCACAATCGCATTCTACATCTTTAGAAAATGTTGTCCTCCACGAGTTTAATCGAATTTTGTAGATAAGGCTAGATAAAGATCTTGAACATAATAATATCTTAGATTTTGAAGGAAGCTTTTCATTATATATACTATTTTCTAACATTGAATTTATTTCGTGTTTTTCTAGTTTTATTGAATAATCTGACGATTTTCTACTAGCACCTTCTTTCGCTAATTTATCAGCTAGTTCATTCCCAATGATACCACAGTGCGATGGAATCCAGCAAAATTCTACGTTAATTCCGTTAAATATAATAGAATGTATTAAATATTTTACATCAAAAATTAAATCTCTTCTGGTGTTTGCATTCCAGTTTTGTAAACTATAAAGAACAGATTTCGAGTCAACACAAAAAACAAAACAAAAACAAATATCAATGTTAGTTACCCTTAGTGGCATGAATAAGGTAAAAAAAAAAAAGTCAGACAAAAGTTAAAAAAAACCGTATTATTTCAGCAAATTGTCTGCCAGTCAATTTCATTTGGGGAGAGCTACGATTGGACAGTAATATCGCAATTCAAATGTTTTTAATAGACTGAAGCAACTCTCTCTCTCTCTCTCTCTCTCTCTCTCTCTCTCTCTCTCTCTCTCTCTCTCTCTCTGCCCCCCCCCCCCCCCCCCTCCTCTCTCAACATCAAAGAGACAATAAACGGTCCTAATTTCCGCAAAAGGGTCTACTACTTTACTACCACTACCAGTGGCTAATAGACCCTTTAAGTAAGTAAGTGAGTGACCGTAAAGCTTGTCCGCACCGAAGGCTAGTAAGCTGGGACGGTATTCATGTCGAGATAGCATGAGACTTAGCATGATGCTAACTTAGAAGCTCTTCCAAAAGTCCTATTAAATCCTATAGGACATTGGAAGAGCTTCTAAGTTAGCATCATGCTAAGTCTCATGCTATCTCAACGTGAATACCGTCCCTGGTCTGTCTCTTCTGTTCACACAACACAGGGCTGAATGGTTGGGTTCTCATTAATGAATCTGCTTGTCTGGCGTTTGGCTGATTGCAGTTGATTTGCTACTGTCTAGAAGGAGCGTACAGTGGAGTACTAATGCCCAGCATGACTCGTATTAACCGGCTGTCTCACTGCTAGCTACCTACCCATCTATCTGTCTGGCTATGTTTCAGAATTTGCGTGTTTCTGTTATGCGCGTATGCTCTTATAACCCCCCAGCACCCCCCCCCCCTCTCTCTCTCTCTCTCTCTCTCTCTCTCTCTCTCTCTCTCTCTCTCTCTCTCTCTCTCTCTCTCTCTCTCTCTCTCTCTCCCTCTCTCTCTCCCTCACTCCCTCTCTCCCTCCCTCTCTCCCTCAACATTTTCACTTTTTACATGATATTCATGGTTGTTTATTATTATATCCTTTCATTGGATATTGTTGTTGTTTTTAATTGTTGTTTATTTCGATATTTTCGTTTACCACAGGGCTGTGTGTAAAAATAAGTATGTATGCTTATCTCATTACCCTGTATAAATAAAATGTCGTTCGTTCGTTCGTTCGTTCGTTCTTTGTCTCTGTCTGACTCTCTCTTTGTCTCTCTCTGTGTCTCGCTCTCTTTCTCTCCCCCCAAAAAAAAATAAAAATAAAAGAAGTAACTGTAAATATAACACATATGATGCATTTTCTCAGCTGTTAACAACCTAACTCACACACACACGCGCACACACACACGCGCGCGCGCGCGCACGCACGCACACGCACACGCACACGCACACACACACACACACACAGGCATGACACGGCTAATTAAAGATATTGTTATTGTCATTACACACATACACACACACGCACACGCGCACGCACGCGCGCACACGCACACACACACACACACCACACCACACCACACCACACACACACACACACACACACACACACACACACACACACCTTCCATCTTTCTAACTCTTTTCCAAGCAGTACAGTGTCATTTCTTTGCTTCTGTTTTTGTTTTGTTTTTAGATCTAAAGACCCTGTCGACATTCCGAAAAGAAGAAAAAAGAATTTCTGTCACCCTTTTTCAGCGGTAAGAACGTGTTGTCATTGTGGTTTAATTTAATTGCATCGTCGAGCCCAAGATCGTCGCATTTTCTTTTGTCTGTTTTCTAATTATGTTGTCCTTTGCCCCAGTTTATCACCCAAGAGACGCAAGGAGGACGGGGTCTAAGATGTGAGGGGGGGGGGGTTATATGCCTCGCGGGGTTTAAACGTCACCAAGCGGCAGACACGTCTCCGTGTTAAGGGTGTGCACCCCACCGATTAAGGGTGTGAAACCCCGGTAAAGGTGCAAGCCAATTAAGGGTGTGTTGATGTAGGCCTATCACCCAAAGGACGCAAGGAGGACGGGGGCTAAGATGTGAGTGGGAGGAGGGGAGGTAGGGGGAATAACGGGCAAAGGACATGTCTGCCGCTCGGCGACTCACTTGTTTTTCTTTCTTTAGAGGGGAGAGGGTGGTGCTTTAGCGTTCTCTTGATATGATCAGAATGAATAAAAGGGTCATAACTTTCGGCGGCACGTGTCATTAGCATTGAACAATTAGAACAGCTTGCTATCATGCCTCTGGTACCACCAGAAAAGCTTAAATGCTTACAACGAGTGACAACGTCGCAGCCTACCAACTTTTTCCAAGAATGAAGCCAACTTTCTCACTTCCCCACCTGGAAGGTAAAAACGTGGAAGGTGGGAAAAGTGTTAGTGTTGTTGTAGGCAGTGAGTGGGTTCACAATGATCCTCACTTTTAATATAGGTGAAAGGGTGGGGGTAATGAAGGAAAAAAAACCTCCCGGCTTCAGACTGCTTCCTAGTGCGAGCTCTTTGTATATTCAGGCTTTTTGGTAGCACGAAGAAGTTATCTTTAGTATCGCATTGGGTCGGGAATCTAACCATTTATCATATCATCGCGGCGTGATCTCGACGAACGGTTCAGTGTCGGCCTACGGAATAAAAAGCGGGTGATTATTAATTTCAAATTCCAGCTACACAGATGACGTCAACTAGGAATAAAACTCAGGTAAAGTACATAGTAAAAAGAGATAATGGAGTGGGAAGGGGGGATGATTGATGTGTTTAGTCCCCTCGCTTTTAGTCATGTCGCCACCCCTCACCCCCCACCCCCACCCCCACCTTTCACTAAATCGAAATGTAATGTTAAAAATAAAATATGACCACCTTGTTGTTGAGTGGAGGTTTTACGTCCTCATGGCGGAAAGCCCTTAGGGACAAGTTGTTCTGGTGCTGGGTCGATGTGGAGATGGCCGCAAAGCGGTTGATGGTCATGAGGAAGAGGGTCTGGGGATGAATTCGTGGAGGACGCTGGGTGGGTGTCGTCGTGGTATGACCACCTTCAAACAAAGATCAATGTATACGTGTTGAAATACAGAAGCCATAGCGTGGGAATCCCAGCATACTCTTTGAAACACCATGACATTTTTTGCTTGGAGTAGGGAATACAGCTTGTTAGTTACGGTTTTCTATACTTGGCTCTGTTGTTGTTTGTTTGTTTAATTAATGAAAATGATGAGAGGAGACAAAAAGGTGCACTTCTTACAAGTTAATTACTCCTAACTGCTCGACGTTTTAACGTTTTAATCCTATAGGCATCTGCAACTAGGGTTATTAACGCCCTTGACAGTGAGAGTGATGCCCTTGCTTGTCAGTACTGACAAGGGCATTCACTCTTGCGAAAGGCAGCCATTTAGTGGCATCAAATAGGGTTATTGGCGAGAGTTATCCCACTGTCTGTTCAGTACTGAACCATCATCCCCCACCCTCCAAGGGCATTCACTCTTGCAAAAGGTGTTCGTTGCAGACCCCAATAGATAGAGATATAATGTATTTATTTGGATATTAATTTCGGATGCAAGTCGATGTTGCATTACAGAACGAGGGAAAAGCGTAAACATTGTTTCTTAGTTAGTAAAGAAAAACAACCTTTCTTCATAAAACGTGCTGTGTGTATGTTTTCGTTTGTGTCTTTGTTTAGTTTATTCTTGTTCTCTTCAGTTTTAGGTTATTGTTTGCGGTTTATGCTTCCCCTGATGTTACAAAGCAAACAAACAAATACATATGCATGTGATAGCGTGTGTTTTGCTGATCATATGTAACTCATTATTCCATCCACCCATCCATTCATCGATTAATTCATTCATTCATTCTCTCTCTCTCTCTCTCTCTCTCTCTCTCTCTCTCTCTCTCTCTCTCTCTCTCTCTCTCTCTCTCTCTCTCTCTCTCTCTCTCTCTCTCCGCTTCGCTCTCTCTCTCTTTGTCTCTGTGTGTGGGTGGTGGTGGTGGTGGGGGTGGTGTGAGTGTGTCAAGTCAAGTCAAGTCAAAATGATCTTTATTGACGATAAAGGAGTAAGCAACAAGTTTTTTTTCATCCTGTGGTCATGAAAAGAAGTCTTTGTGCGTGCGTGTGTGTGTGTGTGTGTGTGTGTGTGTGTGTGTGTGTGTGTGTGTGTGTGTGTGTGTGTGTGTGTGTGTGTGTGTGTGTGTGTGTGTTTGTGTGTGTGTGCGCGTGTGTGCGCGCGAGCGCGTTTGTGTGTGTACATGTGTATGTGTTGTCACGCGCACGCGTGTGTGCACGTGTGCATGCAAGCGCGTACTGTGTATACGTGCGCACATGAGTGTATGCACGCTGCGCGTGCGCGTATGTGTACTAGCTGTACCCCTTCCGTCCATTCCGGGTGTGAATCCCCACCCCTGAAATCCAATCCCCTGCCCTCCTCACAAAAGTGTCACTTTTACACTCGGGATCTTTTCCCAGAATTGCTCTCTCTCTCTCTCTTTCCCCTGCCCATTTCCCCGCCAACAAGCCCCCCACCCCCACCCCTCGCCCCACAATCTGCCCACCCTTTCTTCCCCTCTCTCACTCCGCCTCATCTATATATTCTTTTTTCTCCTCCGTCTTTGGGAATGGTATGATATTAACGTCCTACTATTAGGCGTTGCCTCTTAGGCCGTGTACAGTGTACACACATAAGCGGACATTCCATGCGGAAACCCGTGCGCAGTCCATAAATAAGTGAAACAAAGAAGGGAATTTTTTTTCGCACGTGTCCGATTTTTCCCTATATGCGTAAACTTTTATCCTTCCTTCTTCCACTTATTTAGTTGTTTTTTGCGTACGGAACATACGCGTCTAATGTGAACCCGGCCTTAAAAGGCAATGTTCGTGAAGTCTTGGTCTTCCTGTAGATGAAGATGAAGACGATACCGATGAGACAAAAATCGAGACGTAGCAGCCGTCGTGGATGATTCCAGAAACGTTGCGGACCATTGAACGTTGGGGTTCGCCGTCTGTTTACAGGGTCAATACACGGCAGGACAATGGCAGGACAAGATCCCTGACACTGAGATCCTCAAGCGGACAGGCATGCCCAGCATCTTTACGTTGCTTCGCATGTCTCAGCTCCGCTGGGCTGGGCATGTTGTTAGAATGTCTGATGAGCGCCTCCCAAAATGCATCCTCTATGGAGAACTCCAGTTTGGTGCACGTAACCATGGAGGGCAAAAGAAACGGTTCAAGGACACCCTCAAAGTGTCCCTGAAGGACTTTGACATCAACATTTCCTCCTGGGAAACTTTGACCCCAAACCGACCAGCATGGCGTGGTGCACTCACCGAGGGAGCTGCCAAGTTCGAGGCTCACCGAATCGAGACAGCCCAGGCACGTCGAGGAGCGGGGAAAAATCGCACGGACAGCAGCAATTCTCCCACTCCAACAGATCCCCTCAACTCTCTTTCCTGTCCCCACTGTCACAAAACATTCAAGGCCCGCATCGGATATCAGTCTTCTTCGTACCCACCCCACATCCTGAACCTTTCGACATTGGACGACGAAATAGGGTTTTACGCCCTCTGCGGCCTTTCGGCCATGTGGGGCATTTTGACATTGGAACAGCTGACGGATGGTCTTCATCCCTCTGGACGGACGAACTCCACATGATCAATCGGACGGAGTCCGAGTCGTGATGTTGTTTCTGTTCTTGATGCGTGTAACCTCATGTCGTTATAGGGCTACACAGCTGTTGACACTCAAAGTCGTTGCCATTGCCATTCTCTCTCTCTCTCTCTCTCTCTCTCTCTCTCTCTCTCTCTCTCTCTCTCTCTCTCTCTCTCTCTCTCTCTCTTTCTCCGTTTGCCTCTCTCTGTCTGTTAAAAAAAAAAATGCTCATCTAGCATCACTCACGAATGCAAATCTGTTTAACGTCCTCCGGTCTGGAACAGACACATAATTATATGGGACATTAGTAGATATAAAGATGGTGGGAATGATGCTGGAGGCAATGCCCGGAGGCAGTGCAACAGCAGTGAAGTCCCGAATTTTTAACAATACAGATACGTATTAGATTATATCGATATGGTTATTTGCTGCTAATTTAACTTTGGACTTCTTTTCTTACTGAAGAGGATAAGTGCACGTGTACGCCAGTCAGTCGTTTCCGACCATGACTGCCAGATAGCAGAGGGGGAAGATGCTATTCCAGCCGGGCTGGGCTAGAATTATTTTATCATGCAGTGGAGATGCCTTGCCCCAGGGTACGTCCCCACATTCTCGGCCGAAGGGATTCGAGGAGAGCTGGCGTTGGGGAAGGTCCCCGAAGACCATCCGATCCCTATGGCTGCAGCACCAGAGCCGGTGCCAAGGCCCCCTCGTTCGAAAGTCATACTCTTCCACGTGAGACTACACTGCACCATGATTTTCATTTATTAAAGAAACGCATCAGTTGTACAGCTCTCGTGTTACCGATGGCCCTTTATACGGGCTTATGTCAACTAATGATAACAAGCCATTGGAGCAAACGAGATAATAAAGATATATATATATATATATATGTAATGAAGGAAATGTAAACTTAGTGTCTCAACCCATACAGTTTCTACTCACT
>CM065686.1:19395846-19405846 GCA_017654935.2 Phymorhynchus buccinoides | reverse complement strand
ACCGTTAGCTCCTCGCCTTAATTGGCCTAATCACTGTATAAATAGCCTACCTCACGAGGCACGCCTCCCTCCCTTCCTCCCTCCCCACTGTAATTACTGCCTCTCCCCGGATAGAAAGCCTGGCAGAGAAAGGAGACTTTAAAGGGTGAGAGGTGTTTGTTGCCAAACGACCGGAAATCGGAAATCATCATGGCGGCGGTCACGTGACGTCCGGGGGAACGGCGCGCGCAGGCGGAAGAGCTAGGAAGAGAAGCGAAGCGGGCACGCAAAGCAGTTTAAGAATTAGGGTGTAGTTAAAGAATGGGGATGGGACTCGATCGCCTGTTAATTGAAAGGCATCGCAGGGGTGGTGGGCAGTGGGTTTTCGTTTTGCGCTGTTTCTTTTTGTCCTTTCCTGTGGGATAGGATAATGAAGGGGCAGGACCAATAGCCCTGGCCCCCCACTATATCGGAAAGTTTGTTGCCGAGCTAGAAAAGGCGTACCTCAATCTGTGGGCCATTACAGGGGATTGTTATCTGTAGAGATAGCGTGGAAGGGGGTTGTGCTTGGAGGAGGTTGTGCTTGGAGGAGGATTATAAGGGTGATGAAGGAAGTAGGCATTTTTTTCCATCCATAGCTTTGCTGTAGTTGGGAAAGCTGTTCAGATCCTCATCGTTTAGTAATTATCATGATGACTGTCATTACTATAGGGACTGATTAAGGATAATAAATATATACTAACACAAGTGTGTCGTCGAGCGGCAGCCGTGTTCTTTGCGTCGTTTAAAGCCTGAAACTGCGAAACATGTGAAATGTGTGGCTAATACACTCGATTTGACACAAACAGGGTCTACGCTCTTGACCTTCACCTTGACTGTAGAAGCTTAAAGTTTGGATAGAGACTTCAAAAAAAAAGAAAAGGCTGCAATGTAGAGATCAAGATAGAAAGATAGTTTCGAAAGGAAATATCAGTATACTGCTAGCACCGAGCCTCCGGTCTATAGATACTTACAAGTTGGCATGGAGCATTTGAAGATAGAGAGATAAATAGAGCTAGCTTTATCAGAACATTGACCCGCACAAACGTGCATAGTTTGTAACACTCTCAGTTCAATAACTCTTTCCCATTTCCCCTATAATAAGCTTTTTATTCTGCCATGTTTGTTTGTTTTTGTGGGTTTTTTGTTTTTTCGTTTCTTCCCTCCCAAATTCGTGCCAAACAACCAAGAGGACTAGATTAAGACACCAAGCCCCTAACCGACAATTACGGAGAAATTTATTAGCCAATGGCCGGAGATGGTCGCTTTGAGAGAGAGAGAGAGAGAGAGAGAGAGAGAGAGAGAGAGAGAGAGAGAGAGAGAGAGAGAGAGAGAGAGAGAGATGGGGTGGGGGGGGGGGGGGGGGGCTGGAACCAAGTACCCTGCCAAGAGACAAGGCTGCTATCTAAGCTGTAACGTATCATTAGCCTCTCCCTGTAATGGTGATGCTTTCCCTCTTTCCCTTCTACCCCTCTTACTTCTCTGTCTGAAGGGGGTGTCACACGTCCACACAAAAATCGTACGACCGTACGATACGATTCGATCACGTACGTGGTCTCCAAGAACAAAATGTGATTGGTGCTTATAATGAGATCACGTGATCGAATCGCATTATCGTACAGTCGTCCGATCGTACGACTGTGCGATACGATTCGATCACGTTGTTCTCCAAGAACAAAAAATGTGATTGGTTGCTTATAAAACGAGATCACGTGATCGAATCGTATTATTGAACCTATTACGGTTACGTCCGACTCGTACGACTGTGCGATACGATTCGATCACGTGGTTATCCAAGAACAAAATGTGATTTTCATATTTCTGCAGTCTTTTTTTTTAATGCAAGTGATAATAATCGTAAATAATAGTCAATGGACTATTTTAGTGGACGTGTGGACTGGCCCTCGAAATAATATTAGTGCCATTTCGTTCTGGTCACCGTTATTGAATCGGCAAGACAGGGAAAGTTTTAACGTGTGGCTGGCCCTTGTGGTTCTGTGCAGGGTGGGGTGAAGGTGTGTGTGTGGGGGGGGGGGGGGGGGGGGGGGGGGGGGGGGGCTACGTCCTCAATTATGGCCCAATCGGAAAATAATGTTTCCTATCCGAGTGATACTTTATTTGCTCTTCTCCTCCACAACAGACCAACAGTTACTGCTTAAGTGGCGGGGACACGGATCGATCGGTAATCCAAGCCTTGGCTGGGGTTGGAGGGTTGGAGGGTTGGGGGGGGGGGGGGTGTGGTTGTGGGGGGGGGTTAAGGGCCAGCCACACGTCCACTAAAATCGCACGACTGTACGATGCGATTCGATCACGCGGTCTCTAAGAACAAAATGTGATTGGCGCATCGAGACCACGCGATCGAATCGCATCGTACAGTCGTGCGATTTGGGGTGGACGCGTGGTTGATTTTACCAACACCAACCACACCGCATGCATTTGACCTCACGACGATGCGATTGCGACGATGTCCGTCTGTGAGTCACGATTCACGTGAAAATACTTCCGTCTAAAAATAATTCTGTTATTTTCGCTCAATACACTACTCGAGTACCGCAATACACAACCAAATAAAATGCCCGTTACGAAAAATATAGATATTCAACCAGATTCTTTTTTTTTTTCTTCTTCTTTTTTTGACCCTCAGTCCACCCACCCATTTTTTCCAGATTCTTATTTTTTTTATTCTTTTTCTTTTCTTTCTTTTCTTTCCCCCTTTTTTTAAAGACCCCCCACGTCACGTGTCACATTCCCCTTATGCTTGGAAGATTTCTTAACCCATTCGCCGCCAAAGTTCTTTTAGCACCACAGTTATTTAACACCTATGTCACTAAAAAGGCATCAAATTGGGGCATATTATCCAAAGACCCTTTCTTAGTTTCGGGAAGTAATATTTTATTTCTATATTCACAGAAGAATCCCCTGTACTGCAGATGGATTTTGTTCTCTTTTCTTTAATCAATTTTTGATCCGTGTATGGCGGACTACAACAAAATAACATAGTGAACCGTGATTTTGAACGTGAGTGCGAGCCTTTAAGTTGATTCTTTTTTTTCTCAACCAGATAGTGCATTTCATGACTACAACAAAATAATTTAGTGAACATCTAGAAGGTTTCATGTGAATCGAATCGTGTCACGGTGTAAAATCGCGTGGTGAATCGAATTTGTGCGGTTAGGTGGGCCTTTAGGGCCGTCCCTTCTCTGTCCCCCCTGCCACTTATCCGTCGCTTTTCTGTCTCCGCCCCTCCCTAGGCAAATCCGTTCCTGTCTAAAGCTCCCCCACATCGGCTAGCACGCAACAACAGAGTTATTGCGCCATGGTTTTTGTCTCTCTGCGGTAAGGAGAAACAAATCATCGTCTAGAGAGGTACCAATGGAACGGACAGTGAAAAATAACCTCTGGACATGTATAGCTTTCTGTGTGTCAGTCTGCTGACCATTTTGATCCTGGTGGAGAAATAATTTCTAAATTATTACACACATCTGTATTGTTAAAAATTCGGGACTTTCCTGATGTTGCACTGCCTCCGGGCATTGCCTCCAGGATCGTTCCCACCTTCTTTATATCTACTAATGTCCCATTATATGTGTCTGTTCCAGACCGGAGGACGTTAAGCAGAATTTCGTCATTTCTAGTCCTGTCCAAAGCTATGGACGGTATTGGTTTATTAAACAAAAATGTTTATTCAATCAAGAATGATTACACACAGCCACGCAACAAGACAAAATAGAGAAATACCAAGCTTGCACAAGTCAACGGGCAGTATTAAATTCAAGCATAAAGTATGACGTGTTTCGTTATTATATGATAAATTATAAGGTTCGTCTGATAAGCTTTTTATAGAGTCATTCGAATTTCCTGGTCCTGATGCAAGGCATTTTGTATGTGGTCTACCTTTACTTCAATTCCTTCTTTTTCACCCCGACAAATTCGCGATTCACGCTCTGAAACCTATGTGGAATCGATGTTTTAAAAAACAATTATAAGCATGGAATGCTTTGCTATGTGGTAAAGTTGCTTGTACCCATCTGACCAATCTGTTTGAATATAAGATGACAGTTTGATAGTGACTGACCAGTGGGATGTTCAATAAATATTCTGTGCGTCTGCAAGACCTGTTTATGTATGACTAAATAAACGCAGACTATCAAATAATACTGAATAATGTCAAGGCATTGTCAATTTGTCATGTAGGCGAAAGTTAGTGTAGGCCTACACACGTCAATTTATTTTGTGTTAAAATTTTAATAGTGATCAGGACGCACGCTTGACGACTAAATGTGAGTAGAATAGAGGTGGAATCAGAGTTGGAAAATTATGTTTCATGGCAACTTCAGACTCACAAACAAAATGGAATAATGCATTGTAATGTTTTGGCTATATTTGACACGAGTACATAATTTGATGGTGGTTACTGACCCACGAGTGTGGATTGTGAAAGGTTGAGTATTTTGGTATCTTCTAGTTCGAAACATGGACACTTTTGGAAGGATGAGGGTAGACGCAGTTGAAGCTTCAGAGAGAGAGAGAGAGAGAGAGAGAGAGAGAGAGAGAGAGAGAGAGAGAGAGAGAGAGAGAGAGAGAGAGAGAGAGAGAGAGAGAGAGAGAGAGAGAGAGTAAAATAATAAATAACGAAAGTTTCAGACAGTAGTTGTGTCAGAGAGAGAGAGAGAGAGAGAGAGAGAGAGAGAGAGAGAGAGAGAGAGAGAGAGAGAGAGAGAGAGAGAGAGAGAGAGAGAGAGAGAGATATATATATTATATATATATATATATATATAGTATATATATATATATATAATATAAGAGAGAGAGAGAGAGGAGAGAGAGAGAGAGAGAGAGAGAGAGAGAGAGAGAGAGAGAGAGAGAGAGAGAGAGAGAGAGACAAGAGAGAGAGAGAGAGAGTAAAATAATAAATAACGAAAGTTTCAGACAGTAGTTTTCACAGAGAGAGAGAGAGAGAGAGAGAGAGAGAGAGAGAGAGAGAGAGAGAGAGAGAGAGAGAGAGAGATAGATAGATAGAGAGAGAGAGAGAGAGAGAGAGAGAGAGTAAGAATAATAAAAATAACGAAAGTTTCAGACAGTAGTTTTCACAGAGAGAGAGAGAGAGAGAGAGAGAGAGAGAGAGAGAGAGAGAGAGAGAGAGAGAGAGAGAGAGAGAGAGAGAGAGAGTAAAATAATAAATACACAAAAGTTTCAGACAGTAGTTTTCAGAGAGAGAGAGAGAGAGAGAGAGAGAGAGAGAGAGAGAGAGAGAGAGAGAGAGAGAGAGAGAGAGAGAGAGAGAGAGAGAGAGAGTAAAATAATAAATAACGAAAGTTTCAGACAGTAGTTTTCACACAGAGAGAGAGAGAGAGAGAGAGAGAGAGAGAGAGAGAGAGAGAGAGAGAGAGAGAGAGAGAGAGAGAGAGAGAGAGAGAGAGAGAGTAGGCCTTCACAGTATTTGTGTGTGCGCTTTGCGCGTGTTGGCACTTGCATTCACACGCGTATGCCACGGCACGTGCTTGTTTCCACTTCCCATGCCTTGGTTACTTTGGCGTGCGGCAGTGTGGCAGAAAGTGGTTGTTCAAACTTTGGGCACTCGCTAACATAATCGACGAGCTTTGACTTGGAACAAGAACCGGGGTAAAATAAAGAAAGGTCGATAGATGATTATTACGAGGCCCTTCGCCCAATTCTTTTTTATTTATTTTTTAACTACACAAAATGATGCGGGTTAGAATCATAAGGGGACACAACCGCGCGATACGGGTCAAGCTCAATTTTGCCCGATTATCCCCCTTGGAGGCGGAAGGGAGAGAACTATTATGTCGAAAGTGGTTGTTCAACACTTTGGGCCACTCGCTAACATAATCGACGAGCTTTGACTTGGAACAAGAACCGGGGTAAAATAAAGAAAGGTCCCCCCGTCTGATTATTACGAGGCCCTTCGCCCAATTCTTTTTTATTTATTTTTTAACTACACAAAATGATGCGGGTTAGAATCATAAGGGGACACAACCGCGCGATACGGGTCAAGCTCCCCCCCCTGCTGACTTCCTGTGCGCGGATCTGGATGAAAGAGGTCCTCTCTGAGGGCCCGGATGACGTACATCCTTCCGGTTCTTATTCTTGATTGGTAACAATTGTTTCCCCCCGGTGTTCTTTTTTTATTTTATTTTTTATTAAGGAAGTGTTTTGGGGACGACGACATGCGTGTAATCGTCTGTAATTGGGTGTTTTGTGTGCGTGTCCCCTCTCCAACTCGTTTCAGGTTATTATTATTATAGAGAAGAAAGCTGGCTTGATGGATAGATGAACTGCTGTCACACTATTATTTTATCTCTCTCAGTTGTTCCATTTCCTTTCTTCTTTTTTTTCTCTTGGAAGTTTCAATCTTGTTATTTCGCTATTGTGGTCTTTGTCGCAACAAGGAATCAATGATCAGTATTATCATGGGCTGTGTGATTGTCTATCACTTTCTGCACGCCACACAGCCTACTTCACTTATGAAAATCGTGGATTAGCATACTGCGCACGCGCGCGCGAGTGTGTGTGTGTGTGTGTGTGTGTGTGTGTGTGTGTGTGTGTGTGTGCATGTTGTTGTTGGGATGAAGTAATAGTAGGGGAATATTGGGTAAGAAACTCAGATTAGGCCCTATGATTTGAAACATTTGATTATTTCGCGTATGATTTGAAACATTTGATTATTTCGCGTACATATTTGACGCTTACCTCCAAAACAGCCCTGAATATGCGAAAATAGTTAATCTAGCTATCCTACAAATTTCAAGCGAAAAATATGAGAATGTTAGGAGAAAAAGCTCTTTTTTTGGAAAACGCATCAGACATGGGCCTTTTACCCTCCCTGTCGGAAATACCCCCACCCCCTTCCCCTTGCAGCTAAAGCCCTATTCTCTGCTAACTTTTCACTTTGTATTTTCTGGTAGAGTTTTCCTCCCGATTCATTCTGAAAGAAAAACATGTGCTGAATCGTAATCCGCAGGCAGGAAAGTCTGAAGTTTACCATGGAATGTTGAGATGTGGTGATTTTCACAGCTGTTTTCCATAAGTAGATCTAGACCCTAGATGTTCAAAAAGCTTGGGCTATATACGATTGTGGCGGTACCATAGCCGATGAGGTTTAACCGAGGCGTGGTTACCGCTACACCTATCTGTATTGCTAAAAATATCGGGACTTTACTGGAGTTGCGCTGTCTCCGGGCATTGCCTCCAGTATTGTTCCCACTATCTTTGTAACTTACAAATGTCCCATATGTGTCTGTTCCAGACCGAGAGGACGTAAAGCACCATTTTCATTCAGATGTTCAAAAGAAGCATTGCCTTCGTTGAATTGAGACGAAAATGGTGTTTTACGTCCTCTTGGTCTGAATCAGACACATATGGGACATTTGTAAAGACAAATATGGTGGGAACAATACTGGAGGCAATGCCCGGAGGCAGTACGAAACCAATAAAGTCCCGATTTTTAAAATTAATACAGATAGCTGTAGCGATGACCACGCCTCGGTTAAACCTCATCGGCTATGGCACCGCTACAAGGTCGTTGAATTGAAACAAAGAAAGCAGCTTATCTTTATATTCTACTCCTCATGTTCACTTGAATGAGACTGGGAACAAGAACATTTTGTCTATTGATTCACGTAAATCAATGATTTTGTTTGAATTGTATTTCTGCTTCAATATTGAAACGAAAAGAATCATATTTTTTTAGACATGCTCTTTCCCACAGTGGCGTAAAGAGTTGCATCCCCTGATGAATGTGATTCAGACTATGAAATCAGGTTCTTTTAAACTATTGCTGTGGGTATTACGTAAACTTTAATTTTGAAATTAAAGAAGCCTGAAAATTTGTAATTAACTATAACATTTTTTAAAAGATCCATTCATAAAACATATTACTAATAACTGACAAAAAGATCGGCAGCCTAATTTTACAAGTAAAAGTAGAAGTAGGTCAACAGGAAGTTGTCCCTCAGTATACTTACTTATGTCAATTATGATCGCTTCTCGGCCTTTTGGCTAAGACAGTGATTCAGGAACATAAATTTTTGTTTATACCCTGGTTGGTTTGTTCAGCCCGTCGTACATGGCGAAAGCCGATACGCGACGTTAAACTGAACTTCCATCCTTACTTATGTGGCGGTACCATAGCCGATGAGGTTTAACCGAGGCGTGGTTATCGCTACACCTATCTATATTGTCAAAAACTCGGGACTTTACTGGTGTTGCACTGCCTCCGGGCATTGCATCCAGTATCGTTCCCACCGTCTTTGTATTTACAAATGTCCCATATGTGTCTTATGACCGAGAGGACGTAAAACACCATTTTTCATTCATGTCCCTCAGTATGGAGCCGTATGTCACATCGCTTCTCGGCCTTTTGGCTAAGATCAAAGTGTAGTATCTGTTCTTATCTACTATATACTTGTGGCGGTACCATAGCCGATGAGGTTTAACCGAGGCGTGGTTACCGCTTCACCCATCTGCATTGTTAAAAAAAATCGGGACTTTACTGGAGTTGCACTGCCTCCGGGTATTGCCTTCAGTATCGTTCCCACCATCTTTGTATCTACAAATGTCCCGTATGTGTCTGTTCCAGACCGAGAAGACGTGAAACACCATTTTTCATTCATTCGAGCCGTATGTCACAGTGACAATCTAACAAACTAGCCAACCTAATATCAAAAATAGAAACAGCTACACGCGACTGTGTGTCCAGTATGTTTCAGTCGGCAGCAGGGGGCGTGGTCTGAAGTGTGCGCGTGTGACAAAGGGGGTGTGGCCAAATGGTCATTCAAGTTAGCCTACTGGCTCGTGTCTTTTGTCGCTTCCCTGCTGCCATCGCATCATATAATAGAACCAGTCAATCTCAGGGCGCCAAGGGCCGCTAACTTCAACCAGTAACTACCAAGTTGTCGCCCTTGTGTTTGAAAAGGGTAGCTGACTCTACTTCTATTGATGTGCTATAGGTCAAGAAGATGATTATCACAACAACAAAAAAGATCATGGCCAAGTTCTCAAGTTCAGTTAGACTGAATGAGGTGTTCTTTTCCGTATCGAATAGAATCTCATGCTCAAGGCTTTCTCTCCTCTTTCATACCGTCCTAATCCCACCGTGATGTTTATTTGTTAAAAAAAGCAAAAAACAAAAACGGAAAACAAGCAACGATAACAAGAACAACAACAACAAAACAGCATAGACTTAAATCTCTCTCTCTCTCTCTCTCTCCAGTCTCTCATCGTCCTTGCAAGGGTAAAGAACTCAACTCGGGTCTCTCTCTCTCTCTCTCTCTCTCTCTCTCTCTCTCTCTCTCTCTCTCTCTCTCTCGCATTTTGATAATACAACTTTTGTTTAAAGAAATAAAAAGAAAACACCAATAACAACATGATACAGACAGTCCATGCTGCAGCTTAGCCTTTCGTGGAAGACTATGACTCTCGAACGAAGGGGGGCCCTTGCACGTACCGGCTCTGGTGCTGCAGCCCCAAGGGATTGGTTGGCCTGTTGGGGACCTCCCCCCCCCCCCCCCGACGCCAACTCTCCGGTCCTCACATCCCTTTTGGCCCAGAGAGTGGGGATGTACCCTGGGCAAGGCATCTCCACTATAAACTAACTCTCGCCCAGCCAACAAAAAAACAAAAACAAAAAAAAAACCTCTCGCCCAGCCCGCCAGAATAGTACCTGCCCTCCCTCTCTGCTATCAGGCAGTCATTGTCGGAAACGACAGACAGGCAACAACTGTTTTGGAAAAAAATCAATGAACAGCTGAAGTCTTTCGTGGAAGACTATGACTCTCAAACTAGGGGGTGTATTTGCACTGGTTCTAGTGCTGCAGCCAAAGGGATTGGTTGGTTAGCCTTTCCCCCAAACGTCAGCTGTCCTCAAATCCCTTTGGCCGAGAGAGTGGAGATGCGTCCTGGGCAAGGAGTCTCTATTATAAACAAATTTTAAACCAGACCATCGAAATAGCGGCAATTACCC
>CM065686.1:19380846-19388346 GCA_017654935.2 Phymorhynchus buccinoides | reverse complement strand
ACCAGGAAGATTCTTCCCAAAGAAATACACGCATATTTCCTGCTATATCCAGTGGAAATTGCCCCTTTCGCCAGGACATCTCAACCCTAACCAAAACCTAACCCTATTTGATGTTTATCGGATGACTCTTAAAGGAAAAAACCGTGTCCCAAAAGAGCTTGTGCATGCGTTCGCACACGGGACCTCGGTTTTTGAAAAGTCTCATCCGAAGGACTTTTCCCCCAACTGAAGGTACCCATTTACACCTTGTGATGTAGGAGTAAAGTGCCTTTCCCAAAGAAAAACACCACTTGAACCGAGCTCGAACCCGCGCACTCGCAAACCTGACGGATTACGAGCTAGCGAAATTACCAATGAGTACATCCTATCATACTTACAAAGCTTCTAATATTCAGGAAGATTCTTCATTGTGATGTAAGCCTAGAAATACTCCATTTCACCCCCATACTTCCTGCTATAAAAGTGTCACCCCAGTGGACAGCCATTGTGACACGGTTGCCTTTCGATCTAGGACAATCTTCATTGGACCTGCCTCAGATCCCTAACTGGGTAACGGGAATCAAGAGGAGGACAAGCCCTGGAGAAATAAAGGCCGATATTGATCCCATACATCCAACTTCAGGTGTGACGTACTGTTTGTATCTTCTTCTTCTTCCAGTTGGGGATGTTTATCCTGCCCCGCGCTCAAGGCGAGACGTCTTCATTCAGACCATTAATAGCGCACATTATGTTAGCATACTGCTATGTGAATTTCCGACAATGACTGCCAGATAGCAGAGAGTGGGCGTGTCATGCCTTGCTCAGGGTACATCCCCACTCTCTCGGCCAAAGGGATCCATCCACCTACACGGCCTACTCGTACTGAATAGTGGCCTTTTTACCATGTGAGTGCGCAAGAGTGCGTGCGTGCCTGTCTGCTTGTGTGTGCGTTCGCAATTTGCACGGGACCTCGGTTTTTTGCAAAAGTCTCATCCGAAGGACTTTACCTTTCCCCCAAAGCTTTACGTCAGGTACCCATTTACACCTGAGGTGGAGTGAGGAAAATATGCAAAGCAGTAAAGTGCCTTTCCCAAAGAAACACACACACACACTGTGAACCGAGCTGGGTTCGAACCCGCGCACTCGCAAACCTGACGGATTACGAGCTAGCGACTCGGACTTACCAACTGAGCTACAGCGGCTCCTGATGATTCTGATGAAACAACTACTGTCCAAATAAATCTGATGAAACGTACTAGTTTCGTTCATTATATTCATGCAGACCACGATAACACAAATCTGATGAAAACATTGTGATGTAAGCCTAGAAATACATAATATTTCATTAGAATCGTGTATGGGGGGTCTACAAAATAATATAGTGTTAGAGAAAGGCTAGTAGGATTTCATCAGACGAGAATTCAGAGATGAAGAAGATCAGAGAGATACAGGGGAGCTTGATCATAGACAGTAGGATTTCACCAGATTCATGTGATCGTTAGACAGAAATAGGAGCAGCAGAGATAGAATTTCACCAGATTCATGGAGACAGTAGGATTTCATCGGATTCATTTAGACAGTAGGATTTCATCGGATTCATTTAGACAGTAGGATTTCACTTGATTCATTTTTGAGACAGTAGGATTTCACCAGATTAATTTAGACAGTAGGATTTCATCGAGATTCATTTAGACAGTAGGATTTCATCGTTGTAAATCCATGTTTTAACAGCAGAGATGCACAACTTAGAAGAAGTAGGATTTCACCAGATTACATGCCTCGCAAAGAAAAGCCACAGTTGGACAGTCGCACGACTGTAGTTTGGGTATAAAGAACAAAAAGGGGGCCTAAGACTGAACCTTCTCGAAGCCTTAAGAGATGGAGGACAAGGATCAGGAGGGAGGAGACCAGGAAAGAACAGCCCCAGATAGACCAAGGAGGAAGTCTAGGAGGATGGAGGAGGAGGAAAAAGAGGAGGAGGAGGTGATATTGGGGTTGTATCAGCGGAAACGATCAGCTCACCTAAACAAATAAAACATCTGTCCACTGGTAATCATTCGCTGGCCATGCTTAATGACTGTACTGCCAGAAGGCATATGTATAGTTGGGTGTAGAAGGAGTTGATTGTCCAACCTTACAACCTAAAGTGTGGATGGATCCTGTCCTTGGCTGTTTGTTCTTATCAGGGAGATATTTATTTAGTTAGGGTGAAGAGTTAGTTGGTGGGATCGTGTCGTAAGGCGAGACGAGATGACACAACATGGGCAGGGATCTATTGTTGTGGTTGCGTCACTACGATTATGTTAGGCATACTTGTTGTTGTTTGCTGTCCTGTCTGTCGTTTCCGACAATGACACCTCAGCCAGATAGCAGAGACGGTGGGCAGATACTATCCTGGCGGGCTGGGGTCGAGTAATTTGTTTGGTGGAGCTAGAAGGCTGGAGATGCCTTGCCCAGGGTGATGTCATCCCCACTCTCTCGGCCAAAGGGATTTGGAGGACGAGAGTTGGTCCAGAGGAGTCAGGAGCAGTGGAAGGTCCCGTCAAAGGTCAACCAATCCCCTTTGGGTCGCAGCACCAGAGCCGGTGCAAGGGGGTCAGTGGGAACCCCCCCCACCGCTGATAGTGTTGCAGTGCTCCAGCAAAGAGGGAAACTCGTCGAGGAAGAGGGAGTCCGAAAGTTTGTTTTTCTTGTTGGGAGGGGGGCGGTAGAGGCAGAAAAGCTGTAGGCAGTGCTGACGGAGAGTAACGGAGAGCTGGGCCAGTTCAAAGGAGGAGTGTGGAAAGGGGAAGAGGGAGGTAGAGGTGAGATGGAGGCACAGTTTTTCACGCACGACAAAGGCAATGCCTCCGCCACGTGAAGAGCGAGGATAGGAGATGGTTTTGTAGCCAGGGGGAGAGAGATCAGCGCATTTAGCTTCATCACCCGAAGGCAGAAGCCAGGATTCAGTGATGCAGAAAATATCAACATCGTTCTCTACAATGTAATTAATAGAAGAACCATTTCTGTGGGACGCCAACGGAACGGGGGTTAAACTGGGCAACAATAAAATTAGCATCTTTTGTAAAGCAACGGGAACAGTAAGTAAGTTAGAAATACTCATCCGTTTGGTAGGTGAAGGGGGAGGGCGAGGAATAGCAGACGACAGAAATCTTCCGTTGCTTCCTTTTTCCTCCTCTGCAGCCTCGCGTGCGTGGAAGATTAATCCCTATACGCAGATGACGTAGCGTGGCAACAAGGGCAGAGTCAGGGGTCGAAGGTTGTACAGCCAGTAACGCATTGCGGCTGTACTGCAGTGGGGGGGGAGAGGGGAGCTGGCAGAGTGGTGGCTCACGCACGCGTGTTGCGTGCGTGTAGTGGTCAAGCAGAGGGAAGGAAGAGGGAGACTGAAGAAAAAGGATGGTAGGCAAAGGCATGGCGTTGTTTGGCCGGTGCTGGAAACATGGCTGGCTTGGAGAATCCAACAAGCCAACCAGTCTCGTCAAGAAAATAAACCAAATTACTCTCATGTCCGGAGGCAGAGAGGCACAGAAAGCAGCCCAAAATAATGTACAGTTCATCACGAACACACAGACACAAAACAGCAACTCAAGCACTACTGGAAACACACCAACAAAAGAATAATGACGAGAGTAAATGATTCAGCCGGCTAGGCGAAAAACTCCCGCTAAAGGGCATCAAATCAGGGCCTGTTATCTGAAGACCTTATTTTCTTCATTTTGGGACGTAGGGATAGGCCTAATGTTAGACATGTCGCACAGGAGCTCCCAATATTGCAGATATTTTTTTGTATTTACCCAGTTAAATTGTGTGTGGTTTTGAGCTGAAAAATGGCTGGCGGCGAAAGGGTTAAAGCGGGCAACGTTTGTTATTTTTGCCGTCAGCATTTTGTGTTCATTTGGAGAGCAACTATGAATCAATGAATGCGAACCCTTGAAAGAGAATAACTTTCTTCTTCTTCTCCTCCTCCTTCTTCTTCAGCGTTTCAGCTGAATCATGCCCCAGATGTCCAGTCCGGTCTGGTTGATGAAGTTGGTATAACTTTCTAAGCTGACAAATAGGACGCTTTGCAACGATTTCAATGTTCATTTCCAAAGTTTTGTGTGTGAATTTGTAGAATTTATATTTTTAAAAGAGCCTGGACATCTCTTGCAATTGTGGACACGATTACGGGGTGACATAATTCGAATTCTAAGTCAGTACGAACACAAGTTTTGGACTCTTTTTAACTTGTACTCATCTCCTTGCCTATTGGTCTCCAGAAATATCGCTCCCCCTCCCGTTTCTACTGTTCCTTCATGTCCTCCTCCCCCCTCTTTGCACCCACCCCCTCTCTCTCTCTCTCTCTCTCTCTCTCTCTCTCTCTCTCTCTCTCTCTCTCTCTCTCTCTCTCTCTCTCTCTCTCTCTCTCTCTCTCTCTCACTCTGTCTATGTCGATTGTCCTTCCCCTTCGTAAGGAATCAATGACAGTTTTCAGTGTTGATAAGTCTTAACGGTGTAATCGATACTTTTTCCAAAACCCGAGCCACGCAGACAACATAATTAGTAGAGGAGTCCTTCCCTGGGGCCTTCACAGATGGTCGACCGTAACGGGTTTTATGCGACGCCATTGTTGCATCACTGATGTTTCGCTCTCTCTACAGGCCTACCTATGTACTTGCAACCCCAGGCTCTATCCTGTCTTCTTAGGGACTTCCTATCTGAAGTGTCATCAAACCAAACAACACACGGAGAGGTGTGAAAAACGCCTCAACATCTTGAGAGGATGCCCTCCCTTGACGGTGGAGTGTCATCTTTATCGTCCATTGTCCTTGGTAGTGGTTCCAGTCCAGCAATGGAAAAACGGTACAATCATTCAGCCGGTGCATTTGTCTTATCTCCTCTGTGGGTTCGTGTCCCAAGCTGTGGTTGTCGCCGTTTTGCGATTTGTAATTTGTTAAGAAAAATAATGTTGCTGGGTTATTTTGGTGAGGATGGGTATTTATGTGTGTGTGTGACTAATAATTGGTTGTAGGGACCCCCCCCCTCTCTCTCTCTCTCTCTCTCTCTCTCTCTCTCTCTCTCTCTCTCTCTCTCTCTCTCTCTCTCTCTCTCTCTATCTATCTATCTATCTCACTCATTGTGTGTGTGCGTGCGAGGGGTGGAGAGAGAGAGAGAGAGAGAGAGAGAGAGAGAGAGAGAGAGAGAGAGAGAGAGAGAGAGAGAGAGAGAGAGAGAGAGAGAGAGAGAGAGAGAGAGAGAGAGAGAGAGAGAGAGAGAGTGTGTGATTCATTTTCATTATCGTTCGTTGCATGTATTGCTTAGTGATACACACTCTCTATTTATTTTAATGGTAAACAAAAAGTTGTGTTTTTGTATAACTGTTCTTTTGCTGTTATAAGTAATGATATTTTCTGGGCATTCTTGATGTAGTTCGAATAGTCGTGGATGTGATGTTTGGTTGATCGTATATAACAAAAAGTTTATTTCCAAGAGTTTGGTATGTTGCTGTTGTTGTAGATGGCTTTTATTTTTTTTACTGTTTTTGTTAATCAAGTCACTATAAAAAGGCAAATATTTTTAATCAGTCTCCACTCATAGCTTACATCAGTTCTGGATCGTAAAAAAATTCGGGACTTTCTTGGAGTTGCACTGCCTCCGGGCATTTCCTCCAGGATCGTTCCCACCATCTTTATATCTACTAATGTCCCATATGTGTCTGTTTCAGACCGGATGACGTTAAACGGATTTTCATTCTCATTCTCCACGTCCATGTGTTTGTATAGCCTTCAACCTTTTACCAGCCTTCGCGAGCCGTTACAGTTCCCGTGCCTAGAGAGACTGTTAGACACTTATCCCTCCATCAACACTTTCAACCCGTCTAGTCTCTAACCGTGAAAATGCCATCCTCCTCGCGGTTTGTTCCTATACAATTAAAAAAAGAAAGACACTATGCTGTCAACACAACACACCATCGTCTTTACAACCACCCGAAGGGTCATCATGTCAGGCTTTTCAGTGACGAGGATTTGTTTAGAAAAGCTTTGGAGTTGGACAAGTAAAGTTAGTTGGTCTTCGATTGCCGGGGGTCCTTGGGGGTCGTGTGTTTTTAGCTAGTTCTAATTGTGACCCAGCACCACGAAAGGGACATTAAGTCGCTGGGCTAGTTTCTCACAACAGGCTTGCAAAGTCAAAAATCTCTTTTTTTGGTCAATTTTGAGTTATGGGTATTTTTGTGTTCTCTAACATCGTATCTTTCACGTTTATAAAGGACAATCTTTAGTGTGGCCTCTAAATGGTCTTATAACTGTTTTCAAAACGACTAGGTCAATGCATTTTCTTCAGCTAGACTAGACAGTCTACGGTGTTTTCTCAAAATAGCTGACGATCACCCTACCAACTTTAAATGCTCATAACTCGGGAACGGAAGAAGATACAGGAATGGTTCTTGTATCCTTAGAAAAAGAATTGGTAGGAATTGTCAGAAGTTTTCAATTGTATAATTTTCTCAGAATGGTCAGTTTGACACTTAATGTCCCTTTCGTGGTGCTGGGTCACAATTGTTATGGGATTGCTAAACCGAATCAGAGAAGGTGGACACTTTCAGGGACGTAAAAAGATTGGAAGAAAATGTTTAGAATCGAAAGATCGTGCGATTAGAAGAAGGCAGAGGGTGGGGTGGGGGGTGGCACTGGATGGATGATTGGTGGGGGAAACAGTATAGAAGATGGAGAGTATTGAGGGATAGGTGGCGGAGGTGAGAGTATGAGTGAGGAATGCTTGATCCCCCCCCCCCTCCCCCTTATTTTTCTTTTTCTTCATGTGTTCTTGTTAAAGACCCACCATGTCACGTGTCAAAATCATGGTTTTCACGTGTTTTCCCTCGTATAGCTGGTAAGAAATCTTAAGAAATCTTCCAAGCATAAGAGGGAATGGGTGACACGTGACGTGGGGTGTCTTTAACAGATCGAGGCTCGTAAGTTCGAAAAAAAATAATGTCCTTGTGATTCACCCGTCCACTCTGTTGTTTCCTCCTTCGCTATAATCGCGAAACAACGTCAGACAACAAAACAAGAAAGACGAATGGCAATATATGAGCTCTCAAACTACAACATACCATGATTATAGCTAGGAGCATGTAGCTAGCGAGAAAACAACGTCAGACAACAAAACAAGAAAGACGAATGGCAATATATCAACTCTCAAACTACAACATACCATGATTATAGCTAGGAGCATGCAGCTAACGAGAAAACGACGTCAGAAAACAAGAAAGACGAATGGCAATATATCAGATATAAAACTACAACGTACCATGATTACAGCTAGGAGCATGCAGCTAACGCGGACCATCTTTCATACTCGTTTCCTGATGATTCAAAGTCAAAATTATATTTTTCTTTAAAATGTCGACGACCGCTGGGTTATAGATTGTCCAAGGTAGTCCAGGACCGATGTCATAGTGGGATTGTGTTGCTATTGACGACGTTTGATAACTTCAACATCGCTTTATGCCCCTCCCACGACAAACAAAAAGGAAGA
>CM065686.1:19368346-19378346 GCA_017654935.2 Phymorhynchus buccinoides | reverse complement strand
CTCGGCGTCAATTTTGGATAGGGAGCTCAGACTAATGGTTGTGGTGGTGGTATGAGAGAGAGAGAGAGAGAGAGAGAGAGAGAGAGAGAGAGAGAGAGAGAGAGAGAGAGAGAGAGAGAGAGAGAGAGAGAGAGAGAGAGAGACAGAGAGAGACAGACAGACAGACAGACAGAGACACAGAGAGAGAGAGATTGGAGCTTGTCTCGCAAGAACAAGAATAAAAAGTAAAACGATACTGAAAGGTTGTGGGGAACGCAATCCTGACCAGAAGAACGTGATGGTTTGTTTATAATGAAAATATCATATTCATTGCAAACACAACAATGGTTCATGATGAACTATGCGATTTTCTTTGCATTTCGCAGGTGTCGTCGAGCGGCAGACATGCCCTTGCCCATTTTCCCTTCACACGATTCTTGAATGGATTGAGCATTATTTTATCTCCATCCCCAACCCTCCAAACTTCCCCTGTGCCTCCGCGCGCGGGAACAAATAAATGCAAAGATGTCAAATAAAATTCGACAGGAATCCTTCAAGACCCACCAGATCACGTGTCAAAATCACGGGTTTCACGCAATTTCCCTCTTATGGCTGGTAAGAAATCTTGTTTTGAACAGGTCTGACTCCCAACCAATTGCCCCCAAATTGAAAACGAAGCATCATGTTAAAGAGCAGCCTCAAGTTCAATTTGGGGGCATTTGTATATGGGTCACAGCTACACAGAATAAACCAAGGGACTTAATCGTGGTGGGTCAGTGTATCTTTAAGGTATCGCTTGCCAAAGGGAATGGACATTCTCAAGGTCAACAGTCAAGGTCAAGGTCAGCAAGACACGGGACACATCAGCTTCTCTAGGAAATACACTACTCTACAAAATAATTGTTTTTCAGTTTTGAAATCCTTGTATTCAACAGTTCTTAAGATGTGGCATCAGATAAAGAAACAACCGGGTCAAAGGTCAAGGTCTCATTAATTTTGAATCGCATAAGACCTTGACCTAATCTACCAACTTTTCGATTTGGGTTACATAGCTGCACAAATGTGACAAAGTATGGCCATACTAATAAAGTGACATTTCCAAGGTCAGAGGTCAATGTCAAGACCAACAAGGTCATAGCTACACAGTATTTCGTATTATTTTAATCCACTTAGCAAATGTTGAGAATGTAACTGCAAAGTCCTTGATAATTACCCTTAATTTTCAAAACTGAAATATGAATTATGATTAAAAGACAACTTTGCTTTTCTATTACTACCTCATCTTTGCAAAAAACAAAATCCATGTTAACGATGGAAGGACACTTGAGAGGCCACGAGGCCTAAATGTTCTAATAATCTGACCTAACCTGATATGACCAGGACTAAAAATCAAATTTTTTAAGGCCAAATTTCACGACCAAGGTTAGCAAAATCATAAGAATTGAAAGGCATTAACTTGGAAATTAGATGACGGCCCTTCTACCAATTTTGATCGAAATCCATACAGTAGTGTAACTAAAAACAAAATAAGAAACAAAACAAAATCCAAACAGACGCACAGAATTTGTAACGTACAGACACGTCGAAACTAAGAACCGAAAACATACTCCTTGTTTCACTTGGTAAGCCGTGGGCATTGGAACTCAGTTGACACAGTGCTGAACTCCACCAGAAAACATACTCCTTGTTTCACTTGGTAAGCCGTGGGAACTCAGTTGACACAGTGCTGAACTCCACCAGAAAACATACTCCTTGTTTCACTTGGTAAGCCGTGGGCATTGGAACTCAGTTGACACAGTGCTGAACTCCACCAGAAAACATACTCCTTGTTTCACTTGGTAAGCCGTGGGCATTGGAACTCAGTTGACACAGTGCTGAACTCCACCAGAAAACATACTCCTTGTTTCACTTGGTAAGCCGTGGGCATTGGAACTCAGTTGACACAGTGCTGAACTCCACCAGAAAACATACTCCTTGTTTCACTTGGTAAGCCGTGGGCATTGGAACTCAGTTGACACAGTGCTGAACTCCACCAGAAAACATACTCCTTGTTTCACTTGGTAAGCCGTGGGCATTGGAACTCAGTTGACACAGTGCTGAACTCCACCAGAACAAAAGAAGAGAGAAAATGATACTCGGACTGGCAGCTGGCTATTTGACAAATATATAATTCATACTAGGGGGTTTAAAGTTGAAATACGAGCTTTAAACCTACTATGGCTCCAATCCACCTGCGTGCGCATCTCGACCATTCCAACGGAAGTGTCGCCATCTTAGTCCTTATTTGTGTGTAAGCAAAGTGAAAATGTTATCTAAATGTGTAAAGAAAACATCCAGATGTTATAAATACAGTTTAGATAAGATTCGAATTGGAACAGCCAAATACGCAGCATCGATCTGGCATTTTTCAAAAAAAGGTAAGGACTAAGATGGCGGTCTCCCATAATATGGCGCTCCTTGTGGCCGGATATGACGACACGTGGGTACCAGCCATTGCAATTTTGAAAAGGAAGATCATAAATTGAGAAAGATCTTTTAAAATTATGTTTTCGTAACGATTAGAGATCATCACTAACTCTCTTTCTTTGTTTATGTAAAGGAGAAGAGACTAAGTCTATTTGCTTCCTCTCGAAAAAAAACACGGAGTGTATGTTCAAGCTTCAAACTTCAATTCAAATAATAATTCGATATTTTCAGGCCCCCTCTACTTAGAACAAACTCCCTCTTCCTCTCCGTTCTGCTAACTCCCTTTCTTCATTTAAGTCTTCTCTCAAACCCACTCTCTTCAAAACGTAACCTGCTCTCTTCTTTTGAAAAGTAATTTGTGTTGCTTCTGTGCACGCGTTATGTGTGCAGTGTGTGGTTTATGCAAGTGTGTGTTGTGTGATGTGGTGTGGTGTGTGTTGTGTGATGTGGTGTGGTGGTGGTGGTGTGTGTGTGTGTGTGTGTGTGTGTGTGTGTGTGTGTGTGTGTGTGTGTGTGTGTGTGTGTGTGTGTGTGTGTGTGTGTGTGTATGTGTGTGTGTGTGTGTGTGTGTGTGTGTGTGTGTGTGTGTGTGTGTGTGTGTGTGTGTGTGTGTGTGTGTTTCGCGCATTTGCCGAACCGCGCAAATGACACGGTCGCCTCGGTTGCCGTTGCCATCGCCCCGTTAGGGCTCACAGCAAATTTGAAGCGATTCGGTCGAAAAACGGCGGAGTTATAAGGCCCGTTTTGTGCTTCACACACACAGACACACACACACAACTTTGCCTTTTTACTATATTATTATTATTAATAATAATAATAATAATAACAATAATAATAATAATAATAATAATAATAATAATAATAATAATAATTATAAAAAGAAGGACATAAAACATATTTCTGAAAGATCATCTCAAATAGCCCTCTTTCTCTGCCAATGCGAGGCAGAAGAGAGTATAGAACCTGCTCGCTTGCTCCCACTATTGTAATAAACAAACAAACAAACACAAAATATGTTTAAGCTCCAAGCTTTTACAAAAATAATATTCGAGAGAAAAGAAAAAGGTATGCTAAAATAAAGCGGGTTCAGACATAACTTTATCGGATCATTCACATCACTACACTTTGAATGCTTCATGACCATTGTGCTGGGTGATTGGAATCACCACAATGAAGTATTAAGATGCGATTTCCACCAACTAAATCCAAGTCCACTTCTCTTTGTGCCAAACAGATTAGTCACTACAATTGCATAAAACGCAAGTTGTTTTTAATATTCTCTCTCTCTCTCTCTTTAGACTGTTCAACCCGTGTTATTATTTCCTTCGAGCTCAGCATTCACACAGAGCGTGGGATGAAAACTGTCGGCTCGCATTTCCGTAGTTCTTTGGCAAACCCAAAACTAGGAATTATCCATCTCCACTCGACTGTCGATCGTTTTTTCCTCATTAAGCGTTCAGTGGAGAGGATATTTTGATTAGCTTTGATGGTATTAGTTAATGACCACAACTTGCACGTGCTTGAACAAAAGTGTGTCTTTGCGTGGCTGTCCTTTGAAGATGCGAGATAGGCATATATTATATTCATGCGTAGTAACAAGCGGCCCTTGATGGCGTTTTGTAGTATAGACGTAGGTCTTTCCGTAGGTCTATATGCTTGTACGGAATACAGAGAAGGGGAAAAGGAAGGATGGTGGATGGATGAATGTATGTCCTTGAAAACATGCTACGTTACCTCCTCTATTATTGTATGTCTGCAAATCCAGTACATCCACAAGGCAATAACTCAGGCTGGTTTCGAAGGTGGATGGATGATGTATGGAAGAGCAGGCAAACAGAAATAGGGCTTGTGTCCTTGAAAACAGGCTAAGTTACCTCCTCTATTATTGTATGTCTGCAAATCCAAGTACATCCACAAGGCAATAACTCAGGCTGGTTGCAACGCGAAATACGCAATGATCGTTCAACCATCGACATCATTATATAATTGTCTCAGAAAAAGAACAATGGCCAATGCTGAGCTCAGAGCAGTATTAATGGTATTCACTGACTTCATAACTCATAGCGAATGTTAAATTGAACTGAACTGGGACTCTTATTAGGCTTGATTCCCCCAAACTTTGATCAATCCTGGTCCGTACTTCATTAACGCATTAACAGCAGCAATTTCAAAACGGGTCGCACCATTTTCTGTCGTTATTATTTCCTGCTGGAGATTTGGTTCATACAGATCGTGAAATGAAAGCTGTCAGATCTTGATTCTCTTATCCCTTTGAAAACAGAACTTTAGACATTACCTGTCCGAAGTGGTGACAAGATTTATCTGAATGTTGAGAGGGTATTTCGTGGAAATCTCTGTATAACACTAATGAAAACACACTCAAACACCTGAATAAGTTTTCTAAAAACACTAGCATTTCTATGATTGAAAATCCTTTGGGGGCTTCGTTTTCGACAGGATATTCCATCCAAGAATGTCTATGAGTTAGAATTCTGCGACTATCATATCATTTTGATCCTTCATTGGGTCTCTAGATCTATCAACCTCACCTTGATTTTTTTAAAATCTATCATACAATAATATCACCAAGATTAATACTCGGTATATCGAGTTTTCAGGTGGTTTATAGTGAAGCAGATCAACTCTAGTACTATGTCTGACATTACAAACCGATGACAAATCAACACATATGTTTTAACTTCCTAATAAAACAGACACGCAGGCAAGAAGACGACAATCTCAACAGACACGCAGGCAAGAAGATGACAATCTCATTAAAAATAAAATAAAATAGAAAGCTTTGGAAAAACGAGAAAGTTGTATCACTAAAGTTCCCCTGATTCTGTTCAGCAATCTGTTAATTTCAAACAGTAGAGGCAAGACCAAAGCTGCATTAGTGACATCACAGGCTTCGAGGTTTCAACCTGAATGGAAGGATGTGTGTCAAAAGAACTGATCAGCGGTGATTCCTTTCCATTCCACCATTGTTGTCCTCGCCCTCTCACAAACCTAAGGAGGATCATTCCTCCTTCCTGTTGGCGTCACGATGTAGTGAATGGCTCTTTGTGGATGATTCAGGTTCGATATACCTTTATTGTCAGTGAGATAAAACTTTGATTTAATAAAAATTCATTTAATGAACTAGACACGCGTTTTGTCATGTGTCTCCACTGTCTTACCGATAGCAGTCCAATGATTGGTAGACTATTATTTGGTCAGGAATCCCCTCTATCTCTGGGATAGCAGTCCAATGATTGGTAGACTATGCTTGGTCAGGAACCCCCTCTATCTCTGGAATAGAAGTCCAATGATTGGTAGATTATTATTTGGTCAGGAATCCCCTCTATCTCTGGTTCCATAGCAGTCCAATGATTGGTAGACTATTATTTGGTCAGGAATCCCCTCTATCTCTGGGATAGCAGTCCAATGATTGGTAGACTATTATTTGGTCAGGAATCCCCTCTATCTCTGGGATAGCAGTCCAATGATTCGTAGACTATTATTTGGTCAGGAATCCCCTCTATCTCTGGGATAGAAGTCCAATGATTGGTAGACTATTATTTGGTCAGGAATCCCCTCTATCTCTGGGATAGAAGTCCAATGATTGGTAGACTATACTTGGTCCAGGAATCCCCTCTATCTCTGGGATAGAAGTCCAATGATTGGTAGACTATTATTTGGTCAGGAATCCCCTCTATCTCTGCGATAGCAGTCCAATGATTGGTAGACTATTATTTGGTCAGGAATCCCCTCTATCTCTGGGATAGAAGTCCAATGATTGGTAGACTATGCTTAGTCAGGAACCCCCTCTATCTCTGGGATAGAAGTCCAATGATTGGTAGACTATTATTTGATCAGGAATCCCCGCTATCTCTGGGATAGAAGTCCAATGATTGGTAGACTATTATTTGGTCAGGAACCCCCTCTATCTCTGGGATAGCAGTCCAATGATTGGTAGACTATTATTTGGTCAGGAATCCCCTCTATCTCTGGGATAGCAGTCCAATGATTGGTAGACTATTATTTGATCCGGAATCCCATCTATCTCTGGGATAGAAGTCCAATGATTGGTAGACTATTATTTGGTCCGGAATCCGCTCTATCTCTGGAATAGAAGTCCAATGATTGGTAGACTATTATTTGGTCCGGAATCCCCTCTATCTCTGGGATAGAAGTCCAATGATTGGTAGACTATTATTTGGTCAGGAATCCCCTCTATCTCTGGTTCCATAGCAGTCCAATGATTGGTAGACTATACTTGGTCAGGGATCCCCTCTATCTCTGGTTCTATAGCAGTCCAATGATTGGTAGACTATATTTGGTCAGGAATAACCTCTGTCTTAGGGATAACAGTCAAATGATAATCTCTAAAATATCAGGGATAACAGGCCAATGATTGGTTGACTATTTTATTTTGATCAGGAATAACTTCTGTCTTAGTGGGTAGCGGGCTGATTGTAGCTCACATATTATTTGTTTTTGTGGGTTTTTTTAGGAGTCCTCAGGCTGCTGTCTCAGAGGTAGAAGAACAGTGAGCTGGCACGTGTTGCTTTCGCGTATCAGGGTACTTCCTGTGAGATCAATTTCTCATGACAATCCATGCTGTTATATATTTACACGCTTTCTGAAAGAACATTTATATGACCTGCCATCTTTCTTTTTCAAAAGCGGACGAAAGTTAATGGAAGTTTACCCACTTCAATGATCTACGTATTTCAAAGTTTCCTGTTTTTTTGTGTGGAAAGCGTATAAGAAGCGATGTCTTTGTTTGTTTGGGTTATAGTATTTCTCCTGATAGTAGTGGCTTTGGGAATCACAGCAATAAATAACAAAGAGCAGCTAACCCCTTCATCACGCCAACAGAACAGGGAACAGAACAGTCACCATTCATGCCAACACAGAGCCCGGTACAGACAACACTGGGATTGAATGGGGGATCACCATTGCTGAGTTCTTTCAGCACGTTTCCTATATTATTCAGATTGGAAATGATATTCAACGAAGCCTGTGATGTCAGTAACGAAGCTTTTGGGTGCTGTTTTTTTTCTCCTGAACTTCACTCGAGGGCCTAATGAATACGTCACAAATTCATTGATGAACCTGAATGAGAGGCAATTTGGTATAATCTTGTAACTTCAACAGCACATACACCCTCCCCTCTTTTCCCTTTTGTTCATATCCTAGTTCCCTCGCGCTCTTACCTGAGCTCTGCACTTCTTTTTGAACCACTACAAGGATTGATATGCACCATAGAAAAGTACCCGCAAACTCGCTTTAGCGTGACCGAACTTGATAGCATGATTATTGGCTAGAAGGCGAAACGAGCTAACAGTTAAGTTGTAAATACTGTTGGGAGCACGCTTATGGAGTTTATTAATTAAGGACATGAGCTCAAAGAACGTCCTGATGGCCAGAGGCTCTTTGACTGAGCTAGCAGCTGAAAGGTCCACCGATCATTTTAAAGCCCACGGTTGTTGTTGTTGTTTAGTTTTGTTTTCTTTTAAATGGACTTGGATTTACAAACCTGGGAGGTTGAAAGAATACAGAAAACAAAACAGGGATTTAGACAAGCGATAATAATGACCATTATGATGCATGGTTTTTTTCTCACTTTTTGTTTCTGATAGAAGGATTTCCCAGTCAGTCGTTTTTCTGTTTTTGGTGTTCGAAATTTTCCTTTTTGAGGATTGGTGCTTTACTAAGGACGATGACTTACGCGTCTAATATTTCTGTAATGAGCGCAGCTGGTGCAAAGAAAAGGAAAAGAAACGCAAAATATTTTATTATTTTTAGATTCAGGGCGAATAGGTCAGGGCGAAATAGAACATGGTGAAATGGGATGTCCCTCACACACACACACACACACACACACACACACACACACTTTTGTTGAAGACCCACTGACCCGGCCGATTTAAGTCCCTTGTTTTGTTCTGGGTAGGTGTGACCCACATACAACCCCCCAAAGTTCAAAATGAGGCCGTTCTTCAAAGTGTCTGTCTCGTTTTCAATCTGGTGGGCATTCGTATGGGAGTCAAACCTGGTCAAAATAAGATTTCGTACCAGCGAGAGAGAGAGAGAGAGAGAGAAACGCGTGAAACCCGTCATTTTCACTCATGGATGTGGTGGGTCTTTAAAGACACACTGACGCTTCACGATTAAGTCCCTTGGGTTTTTCCCTAGGTAGCTGTGACCCACATACAAATGTCCCCAACTTCAAACTGAGGCTGCTCTTTAAAACTATTGTTTCGTTTTCAATTGTATTTTCATTTGTATGGGAGTCAAGCCTGGTCAAAACAAGATGTCTTATATGCTGTTATAGCTGGTAAGAAATCTTACGAAACCTTCCTAGCATAAGAGGGGATGCTACACGTGATGTGGGGTGTCTTTAAAGACCCCGCACGTCACGTGTCACATTCCCTCTTATACTAGGAAGATTTCTTAAAGACACCCCACGTCACGTGTCAAAATCACGGTTTTCACGTGTTTTCCCTCTTATAGCTGGTAAGAAATCTTAAGAAGTCTTCCTAGCATAAGAGGGAATGTGACACGTTTTGGGGGGTGGCACTCCTGTTCGCAATTGATTCCTTACTACATGTAGCTATAAGAGGGAAAACACGTGAAAACCGTGATTTTGACACGTGACGTGGGGGGTCTTTAAGGCCCTCATTGTGTGAAGCGAAACAGAGCTGCACGACGAAACGTTTATCGCTTTTCCTCCGGGAATTCCCGTACATTACCTCCTAAGATTCAATGATAATTGTTGCCCTCTGCTCTCTATCAGTATCACTTCTCCATCTCCAGCCTCGTCCCTCCTTCGGATCTATTAACCCCCTGCAGACCAGTACAAACGATTCCAGAAACTCGTCAAGGTAAGCCAGACTCCCAGAGCCCAGTCTGCATTATTTTCACATGATGAGCCAGAATTTTTGTTTTCTCCAAAATGTATGGCACAAAGAACCGAATTCAAAAGACGGAAGGTCTAGAGTATTCAAATCGTGTCGCACGGTATAAGCTTCGAGCTTGTTGTTGCTCTAATTGTCTTTCTGTTTGATCGTTTCCGAATGAATAAAGATTTGTTTAAACCAAATCGTGTCGATATAATTATAATTATCCGGAAGAGAAAAATACCTTTCAATGGATATTTACAATTTTGTTTATATAGTATATTTCAATCGAGTTAAAAATGGGGATTGTATAACACTACGTATGTATGTCTTTAAAAAGAAAGAAAGCGATGCTGTGTTCTATTATGTTCTATAAATCTTTATCCCTTTCACTGGATATTTACAATTTTGTTTACATAGTATATTTCAATCGAATTAAAAATGGGGATTGCAAAACACTACGTATGTATGCATTTACAAAGCAACAACAACAACGATGCTGTGTTCTATTATGTTCTATAAATCTTTATCCCATATTTATCTTTGGCCTCAGTGATTAATTACTTACTACTACTACTACTACTACTACAAACCACAAAATACAACAGTTGGGTAGATTATTTTGTGGTGTGTGTGTGTGTGTTGGTGTTGTTGTCGTTGTTGATGCT
>CM065686.1:19340846-19355846 GCA_017654935.2 Phymorhynchus buccinoides | reverse complement strand
AGAGAGAGAGAGAGAGAGAGAGAGAGAGAGAGAGAGAGAGAGAGAGAGAGAGAGAGAGAGAGAGAGAGAGAGAGAGAGAGAGAGAGAGAGAGAGTTCTTTAGGCTTAAAATAAAAGTAGCATACACAAGGCTTATTTTCATTTTGTACGACTGCCAGCACAGCTGTTGCAGTTAGATTGCACTAATATGAAATAAAGCGAGTATTAATATATAAACCATATTAATGTTAGAGACGTACAGTGAACGTATACTCGCTCAGGGGATGACATGGAAATAGGAAGCACTGAAAAGAGCACAGTGAGACCAAGGGGGTCCCCCCGTGGGGAACCGGAGGGTCTTTTGTATAAATAGTTCCCCCACCTTCTGGAAGTTCTGTGCTTGTAACTTCCTCTAATCTGTCACTCTCTTTGACTCTGCCTTTTCCCTTTGCTTACTGTCAGCTACGATCGTTCTGCCTTTCCGGTCCATTCTCCTGCCTTTTGTATTCAAGAAACGCTTTCAAAGAGATTTCCTCCAGCCGAAGTCGGACTTGCTGGGCTTTACTATTCCTTCGTTAGGCGCATAACGGCAGCATGACGCATCTGGGCTCATAATTGACAGAAAACTGTCTGAGCGATCAAAGAAGAAGAAGACCTAGGGGTCAAGTACAAGTATCAAGAGGCTAGGTGAACAAAAGTCATTAATTTATCCTATGGTGGGTTTAAACCAATTTATTCCAAATTACACAATAAAGCGGTAGCAACATTTAAATAAAGAGTACAACACTCAAAAATGCTTATACATGCTACTCACTAAATATTTAGAGATACACTGACGCACCACGCGCGATTAAGTCCCTTGTTTTTTTCTGGGTAGCTGTGACCCATATACAAATGCCCCCAACTTGAAATTGAGGCTGCTCTTTAAAATCATGTTTCGTTTTCAATTTGGTGGCATCTGCATGGGAGTTAGACCTGGTCAAAACAAGATTTTTTACCAGTTAATAGAGGGAAAACACGTGAAACCCGTGATTTTGACACGTGATCTGGTGGGTCTTTAAGTTACCGTATTTTACGGACTACAAGTCGCACCCGACCACAAGGCGCACCCGACCACAAGGCGCACCCGACCACAAGGCGCACCCGACCACAAGGCGCACCCGACCACAAGGCGCACCCGACCACAAGGCGCACGCCCCTAATTCCACACAAAATCCAGACCCTGCTATTATGTTTTTTACTATATTATCAGTCACATTACAATTAAGGCGCAGGGGTCTCAGTGTCGGAACAAAGTCAGGAATCCTATGGTTAGGTTCCTTCAAGACTAGTCTTGCATTAATGCTCGCAACAGAGTACAAAGGAACACTGAATAAAACATTCCTGTATCCACAATGACACCAACGACCTCTAAATGTTTGGCAAAGTTATATACCTATGACACCCACTCATGTTTACGACCTTTGATCCCAAAGTTGGATGGAAGTTCAGATTAACGTCGCGTATCGGCTTTCGCCATGTACGACGGGCTGAACAAACCAACCAGGTTATAAACACAAATTTATGTTCCTGAATCACTGTTTTAGCCAAAAGGCCGAGAAGCGATCATAATTCTTTAAAAAGTTCGGGTCATTCGGGTTTATAACAACAACCCTAGGCTGATCCTAACCCTTTCCCAAGTAGAGCAGAACTTTGCATCTCAGTAAAATAGTGACAAGCGAACATTTGAGGGAGTGTTCGAAGTACAATTTATTCGCGTTTTCTACTGCGTTCATTAATGAAGATGGCTACCACGTTTGAACAAAATCTGTGGATGGCATCTTAAGCAGTCCACCGGCGTATTAAAGACCCACCAGGTCACGTGTCAAAATCACGGGTTTCACGTGTTTTCCCTCTTATAGCTGGTAAGAAATCTTGTTTTGACCAGGTTTGCCTCCCATACAAATGCCCCCAAATTCAAAACGAATCATTTTAAAGAGCAGCCTCAATTATAAGTTGGGGGCATTTGAATGTGGGTCACAGCTACCCAGGAACAAATAAGGGACTTAATCGTGGTGGGTCAGTAAGAAATCTTGCTTTGACCAGGTTTGACTCCCATACAAATGTCCCCAAATTGAAAACGAAACATCATTTTTAAAGAGCAGCCTTAATTTGAAGTTGGGGACATTTGTATGTGGGTCACAGCTACGTATCAAAATCCAAGGTGCTTAATGGTGGTGCGTCAGTGCGTCTTGAACAATTCCTATGCCAAAATGATCATCTGGGTTCAATACACAATTCATGAGAAAGTTTGAAAGAGCATTCAGGGTTTTTATTTATTCTATTGATAGTCTAGTAGTTGTACAATAGTGTACCCCATTCTGCCCTCTGCAGCTGTCCACCCGTTGTTCACAAGAGAGTGTGGAAGTTAGCATGTAGCTGTAAATGAATAATTACTCACCTCGACAGGTATGAATTGCAGTCAATGGGCTAATGGAGACCAGAGTATACAGTTACTGACAGTAATATTCAGTATCGCAAGCGAGCAAGGCGAACGATAATTATTTTAGTTATTGACGCATGACCAAAGCCCAGCGCGCATGAAACCATAATGATTTCAATTTGGAATGGGGTTTATGGGAATAGGCATATTTTTCACAAGTCACAGTCGTTTGTATATAAAATACCCCCCCCCCCCCCCTCCCCCTAATCTTGCAGCGCAAAATTAATCACAAGACATTTTCTTTACCAGCTGTTCTGGTTGCATAGAGGAGTAGCTCTCTGAGTTCTTGGGTGTTCTTGAGGATAATTTGCCAGAACTTTTTTGTTTGTGGCTCAAGCCACAAACCTAAGTATATAACTCACTTTGTCGGTCGGTCTGTCGGTCGGTCTGTCGGTCTGTCGGTCCAAAATTGTCGCACATATTGTAAAAGAGAAAAAAAATACTTGGGCATAAAGTAACATTTCAGTTGTCATATCTACAGTCCTTAGGTATGGAAAGCATTGCATACTGAACAGAGCACATGAATCTTCATTTTAAAGCGTACAAAATAATAAACATACGTAATACAGACACTGCAACAGATACGACGAGTATGCGGTGCTTCTTTCGATGAGTATAAGTAGGATCAATAGTTTTAAATGTCTTCCAAAAGATATAAAAAGTTACGAAATGGTGCAGAGATAACATTCTGGTTTACAGATTTAAATTATTGAAGAGCCAGGGGAGGCGACGCAGTGTATGTAATGATTGGAGTGGTAAAAATAGACCGCACTTCAAATCGAGGCTGCTCTTTAAAATGATGTTTCGTTTTCAATTGTCGCACGCCACAAACGATTGCGAATCTGCGCTTGTTTTTATGGGCTTATGTTTGACGAGTGACAGAAAATTCCAAAGAATCTCTGCAACACGTTTCAGTCTAAACCCGGAGGATTGCAAACGGTCTTCCAAACAGGACAGGTCCAGAAGTCGACGGACTTTTCACTGCATTCCCAAGCATGAACGTCAAATCAGCAACATAAAAATACAATTTCTTCTTCTGCGTTCCTAGGCCATATTCTGGCCATAGCAGGTAACGTAGGGAACGCATGTGTCCGGTTTTCAGTTTTCACTGGTCTCACTGCTGCATTCAGCCGACACATTCCGATTTCGGAGAAGCTCAAAGCAGAACATTATTTGGAAGATTGTTTAAAAGGCAGGAGAGTGGTCCAATAAGTAAGAATAATACAGTATTAAAAAAAAGTTAAGGACCATTTGCTTTGGAAATTTCAGACACCGGTTTTTTTTGGTTTTTTTGTTAGTTTTACGTCCTCTCGGAAAGTTCCATGTGGGACATTTCTTTTTATAAAGTTAAAGTTTTTATTTTAATGCAGTTAAAGAAAAAGAGGTTATTTATTTTATACTTTTAATTTAGAGTATTTTTTTATAAATAATTTATTGAGTTCCACCATGTCTGGTCTGGCCTGCGGTTAAAAGAGTTTGTTGGGATAAAATACTTTATTTTAAAAGAAATTTTCCTAAGCTAACTTAGGGGGATAAGTTGAGATTAAAATTTCAGGACCACCCTTTTTAAGAACAACAACAACAAAATTTTAAAACTTCAAAGAAGGTCTATGTAAAAAAATATTTACATTGTGTTTACAAAACACAATTCCTTTTTATTTTTAAAAGATATTTATTGTAACGAAATGTTACACTCCTATAAAGGCCGAAGCCATAGAACAAGGTTATTATTTGAGTAAAAGATGACTGGTCCCCACTGAACCAATTTAAAAGATACTATCTTATATTCCTGGACTGTCGGCCCACAGAGCCTAATGGTCCAGCCCAGGAAATTTTTGTTTAAAAAATGGGGGGTTATTGTACACGGGAAAATTTTTACCTGGCCGGGAGGGGAAGAGGGGCGGGGGGACAAAGTCCCTCCCGCCCCCCATCCCCCCCAAGCTGAGATCCGGTGGGGATTAGGTGCTGTTTATAAACAGAGTCACCTATAAAACATTAATTTTAAAAGAGAGCATACGACTCACTCAATATCCCACCAAGGGGAGGGAGGGAGAGGGACCCCTCCTCCTTGGGTAGGGCAGAGGGGTGGCGTAGTCAGGGACCTTAAGCGGGGGGACCCTTGGCTATCCCAATAAATTTATATGGGCAGCGTGACTACTACGTAGCGGTTTTACCATAAAATATTTATACTGGAGGCGTTTGCACACCTTAGAACTGGTTAAAAGATTAAAACAGATGGCCAAAGGATGCCTTGGAGAGGTCCTCGATTAACCACAGCAGAGGGGCCCATCCCTCAGAATTATTATTCAAAATATGTTTCTCCTGAAACGGAACCTTGAGAGTGTCTGCTCTCTGCAAGCACTCCCCCAGCTCCGCCTCAATAAAAGTACATGAGTTAAATAAGTGTTTAATATCTATAATTTGTCCGCACAGACAGTATCTAGGGTTGTATTTTGAGAGAATTGCATTTGTTCTTAGTCTAAAGATGGTAGATTGTACTGAGAAAGGGACGTTAAGGAATAATCCTTTCTTGACGATGTTAAAATCTACTCCTTTGGAGGCAGCATACGTTTTTAGTTGTTCTTTCCATTCTTTAGAGGTTGCAAATTTCAATTGAGTTTTAATTTCTTCTGTAGATAGTTTAATGTTTATGATGGGACCGTCCTTATTTTGTGCTGCTGCCTTGGCCTCGCGGTCAGCGAGGTCATTACCGTAGACCCCTGCATGTGAGGGAATCCACGACAGCAACATCTCTATTCCTTTTAACTTCAGTTGATGGATTATGAGTCTTATTTCATTGATGATGTCTAGTCTTTTGTTTGTATTGCCCTCAAGGGCCTTTATCGAGGATAAAGAGTCTGTGAACAAGACTACACTTCTTGGATAATTTGGTAGGTTATTTAGATAGTGACAGGACTCCAGTATGGCCCAGAGCTCTGCACTATAAATTGATGTGTTCTTATTTAATTTATAACGTTTTGAAATCTTTAAAGATGGGATTGTAAAAGCGCATCCTGTGCAGCCATTTATTTTAGAACCGTCTGTGAAAATTTGTAAGTGATTTTTAAAACTATAAACTTGTTCTTTTGCTGCTGCTGAAATAAGGTTAGGGTTATTTTGTTTAGAATATTTAAGATGCAAAGAGGTATCGTACGTGGGGGACTCTAGTTCCCACTGTGGAAATACTTGCTGGGACTGGTCCGTCACCTCCTCCACTGTAACCCCTGCCTCCTTAAATAGTGTGTTCGTATAGTCGAAAAGGTCGACTACCTTAGAATATTTAATTTTGTTTTTGTCCAATTTTAGTCTACCTTGGACTATGCTGGAAGTTTCTTTGTAGTCCGCATAAAACTCTTCTGCGGAGCCCTGTTTATTAGAGTATAGTCTTGTTAGGGTGCAAGCACAATAAAATTTCATGTATTTATCTAAGGGCAGCCAGTCTACATCCCTATAGACTAGCTTATTATTTGCATACCGGGGGATACCCATGGCTATTTTGAGAGCTCTTGTTTCTGTTGCTTGTATCTTTTTAAAGAATGTTTTGGGCATGGAGTAAAAAACCTCCATGCCAAAAGTCAGTCGGCCGCGAACTAATGCTCTGGTTAGGTAAGTTAATAGTCTGGCATCCTTGGCCCATGGTTCTTTGGAGATGATCTTAATAAAGTTTAGGGCTCTCGATGCTTTTTTGACTAGGTGCTGGGCGTGTGCACCCCAAGATAAGGTGGGGGTTAGTACAATACCTAAAAAGGTAGCCTGTGGACTGAGGGTAACCTTAGTTCCCAATATGTCTAAAGAGACGTTGGTTTTAATGTTTTGATTTGTAAATATCATGAACTGGCATTTGTTTAAAGATAGCGCGAAGCCGTTCACTCTTAAGTAGGTGGCTATAGCTGTAGTGTATTGTTGGTGTTGTTTAAAAATTTTGTCATTTTTTAGAGAGTTTGTTTGTCTAGGCGTTTGTGTCCAGATTGCTATATCATCAGCGTACATGGAAATACTTGTTCCCTTAAGGGGAATCGACTTCATATCATGCAGCATGACGTTAAAAAGAGTAGGTGCAATTATGCTACCCTGAGGGACTCCCATGTCGATCGTGTGGGTCCTGGACAGTGCCTGGCCTACTTTGACTGTGATAGTACGGTTTTGGAGGAAGGAACTGATAAAATTGAATAGATTCCCCTCTATGCCGAGTTCGCTAACTTTTTGAAGCAGTTTCTCATGCCAGACGGAGTCATAGGCTCCCTTAATGTCAAAGAAGGTCGCTAGGACTCTTTTTCTTCTACTAAATGCTTTTCTGACATGAGACGTTAGCTTGCATACTTGTTCCATGCAGCTTCGATGTTTCCTGAAGCCTGCCTGGAATGAGGGTAACGTGTTATTTTTTTGTAGAAAATATTCTAATCGTTTTCTAACGATTCTCTCGTACACCTTACCCAGGTGAGGGGTGAGGGAGATAGGACGAAAGCTCTTGGGATCCTGTTTTGGTTTCCCAGGTTTCAGGATCCCAATCACCTGTGCGTCCCTCCACGCTTGTGGGACCTCTCCCTCCTCCCAACACCTGGAGTAGAAGTGCAGGAGGATATTTAAAAATGATTGGGGTAATTTTTTAATAAGCTGGTAGGAGATGGGATCCCCTCCTGTAGCTTTATTTACTTTCCTTATTGAACGTAGGGACATAGCGAGCTCGGCATAATTGAGGGGAGCATTTATAACATGTGAATTATTTGTGGACTTATTAGGTTTTAGTATTTGTTTCCTTCGTACCTGTTCTGCAATGGGAAGGGTGTTTGTTTGGCTACTTTTCGAAAAATTATCTGCTAAAGCTTCCGCTGTCTCTTTGTTTGAAGTTGTTAATTTACCATTAGTTTGGACTCTAATTTGAGTGGGAATGCCTCCTCTACGTAGCTTCTTGAGTCTTTTCCAGGCATTCCCTAAATCTCTAAAATTTGTGATTTTGATCTTATAAAAGTATTCTAATTTAGCTTTAGCAACCATTTTTTTACTGTACGATTCGGCTTCTTTTTTTAAAGTGAAATTTTCTATTGTTGGGAATTTATTGAAGGTGTTACTAACATTATGTTTGGTTTTAACTGCAGCGGCGCATTCCTCATTCCACCAGGGGTTGTTTTTTGTGGGGCAATACCCCTCCCCCTGCTTTTTGGTGGTCGGAATGGCTGTGTTACCTGCCTTAAGAATGGTATTGCGTATGTTACTGTAATAGGTTTCTAAGTTATCATCTTGTAGGTTTAGTATAGTATTTGTAGTAAGTTGTGATTGAAAGAGTTCCCAGTTTGCTTTTTCATAAATATATTTTGGGGTGAGTTCTTCTTCCGGTGTATCTGGAGTGCTGTTTAAGATTATAGATATGGGTTTATGATCAGACCCTAATGGGTCCGCCAATGGTGTCCATGTATGGTTTCTTTCCAACAAGGGACTTATCAGTGTTAAATCTATAGCTGTTAATCTGTGGCCAGGCACGTCAGGATATCTAGTGGGAGACCCATCATTTAGCAGGATTAAGTCAGAATTATTTATTTCATCGAGTAGTTTGGATGCCCCTGCACTGGTAACCTTACACCCAGCTTCCCAGAGGGGGTGGTGAGTGTTAAAATCTCCTGCGATTATCCAGTTTTCGGAGGGGGTGAGGGAGCTTATCCAGTTGGAAGTAGGAAGCTTATCATATGGCTGTGGAAAGTAAATATTTAGTATGTTTGTCTTTTTGTCATTTATTGAAATTTGAATACTATTGGAATATCTTAGTGAAAGAATGTCCTCAGTAGGGGGGGTAGTTTTTTGGTAATATATATTTGAACGAACGTAAGTGGCAGTTTTAATACGTCCTCTCATGCTGTTAACTGTGGGTGGGAATTGGAAGCCTTCTATCTTTGGAAGGCCTGAATATTCAATATTTAGAGATTGTAGGCAGAGGATTTGATATTGTGTTGGATTAGTGGCTAAGAAATGTACTAGAAAGTCTATATTACTATTTATTGATCTGCAATTCCATTGTAGAATGCCAAAAGGGGTGTTGTGGGACCCCATATTCGGGGTCCCGGAAATTTACTTAGTGTTTAAGTTATTGGTTTTTAAGGACGGTCTGATCTACCTGTGGTTGATGGTGTGTGTCTATTTCTAAATCTGCCAATAGAACTGTTTTCGCAGACTAAGTTTGCCAGACTGAGCAGGCTAGTGTCTTTAGAGAGGGCTGATGGGGGTGTGCCCACCCCCACTGGGAAGAGGGCGGCCAGACCATCCAGTAGTAATGAAGGCTGATTGGTAGTTTTCGCTTTGGCTAGTGATACGAGGATTTGGGTTACAATTTGCTCTCTCGGGGGTTTGTTAGAGGAAGCTTTGGCAAACTGTTCCAAGTTTAAAGTTGGGGGAGTTGAGGAAATGTCTGCTGCTGTTGTCGGAACTGATGCTTGATGTTTTTGGTTAAAAGTGGTCATGAGTTTGTCCATGTATTCGGTGACTGTGGTTAACATGGACTGTGTTTGTTTTTGTATTTCTACCGCGACAATCTCTTTTATTCTCGTCTCTGAGATGGTTTTAGAGAGAGAGGCTTTCAGATTGTTGGCTTTGAGTTTTAAGGAGCGAATTCTGTTGCTGTTTATTCTTTTACTTTTCACTTTGTATGAGACAACTGGTCTAGAAGTTGTCGTTGAAGTAGAAGGAGTGTTTGTTATTATTTCTTGTTGTTTCTGACTAGCGTTTTTGTGTGAAGTACTGGTACTGTTCTGAAGGGCTGCTGCATAGCTCCCTGGACGGGGAATATGTATCCTCTCCTCTGTTCTCCAAAGGGTATCTACCTGAGGAGGGGGGGAGGGAGGTGGTTTCATGCTTTCCCTTTCTGTTTTTTCGTCTTTCAATTGAGTTTTGGCTCTACGAATTGCTTCAAAGAAAGGTATAAATGAGGCTCCTCTTATTTTGTTAGCTCTTAGGCGTGCCTGGTACTCTGGGCACCCGAGGTAGGCGCTCGAGTGACCTCCACCACAATTTACACATTTCATGTCAGTGGAGGAGCAGTCTTTTACGTTATGTCCGCCCTGGGCACAACGCACACAAATTTCTTTGTTAGACCTACATTGGTCTTGCGAGTGCCCAAGACGGGCACATTTGCGGCATCTCCGTACAGGTGCCACATAAGTGTGGACAACGAATTCCTCTGCTTGGATTTTAACAGTAGATGGGAGAGTGGGCAGGTCAAAAGTGATCTTGATGGCTCTTGAGGGAGTACCATCCTTGTTTCTCAAACGAATGGCTTGCCTAGCATTCTGAATGTGGGGGATCAAATTATTGGTATTCTCTGATGTAGCAATACCTTTGATCACACCCTCAGTAGTAGCTGCTGGGATATGACATTTAATGTGTATTCCTGCTAAGGATTTCTGTTTCAGAAGTTGTTGTTGTTGGTTTAGTGATTTACAGCCTATCAGCCAGCGATTGGTAGAGAGAGGTCGCTGGCTGAGGATAGTTCCCACTGTACTTTTCCAAAGTTGGAAACTGGAATTGGGCCCTAGAGCCCGAAACTTGGCAGTACCTGTACCAAGGTCTTCCATCACAATGGGAAACTTGAGGAAAACTGGGGGTGCCACATTTCTTGGGTCAGTTTTAGTGCTCGTTTGTTTTTGGGTATTTTGATTTTGGTTGGGTTTTGGAGCTGGGTTAGCAGTCGGGGTTTTACCCCAGACTGATTCTACTAGCTCAATCTCTTTTTCTGTGGCTATGGGAGTACTTTCTAGTACCGTATTCGAGCTACACGCTTGTGGCTCGGCTGGAGTACTATCATTAGACTGAGGAAGGGCCCCTAAGTCATTTACTTTGGTGGATTTCCCGGATGGGGGGGAATGTGGGTTGGAGGCCTCCTCCATTGATCTGAAATCATCCCTAAGCTTTTTTCCTTCAGGGGTTGTTTTCTGGGGGTCAGGGACCCCTTCATCCAGGGGGTCACTAGACCCCCTTTCTCTTCTAGACCTTTTCTTTTTTCTTGAGTGAACCTTGGTGAAGGACCCGTTGTCCTCCACCGAGGTAAGAAATACACTGTCGTCAAGGACAGTGGTTTTTTGGCTCGCTGACAGCGGTTTTTCAGGGGGAGTGGTGGCATCTTGGTCCGACTCACTCAGTGACAAATTTGAAAATGAAAGTGGGAATGTCTTTCGACTTGTCTTGTTTGGGGAGGCCCAGAATTTTTTCCCTAGGAACTCTTGGGGCCGTGCCCCAGCAGGGGAGGACTCCTCCCCATCCGGGGAAGCCGGGGTATCCATGTTTATGGGCCAAAGGCCTCTGTAATCCCAAAAGGGGAAAAAACTATCTTCCTGACAACTTTTTTAAAGTTAAATAAGACCTAACACGCGGTCAACACAGAAAAAGAGCTAAGTTTAGGTTTCTATATCTTTGTTAATGCAGAGGACCAATGAAAAAGCTAGGATTTTCTCACGTCTCAGCTACATAGTTATATTTCTATTTAGTTGTCTTTGGATTTTAAGTTTTTCCAGCGACCAATGAGAATGCTGGAAATTTTACACGGTTAGTTTAAGCATACACCCTAGGTTGGGCAACTAGTTTTTAACTTATCTTTCTGTCTTTACTTTAAGTTAGGGCAAAATCAATTTTAGTTTCACAATTTATATTTTATTTATGAAGAGTATTATCTTTCTTTTGGTTGGGAACTAACCCAATAGTATAATTTTACTATTACTTTATCTTTTTAGGAGGAAAAAGTTTAATACTTTAACTTTTAACTTTACGTCCTGTCTTTATTTCAAAACAGGAACAGTTTAGACTTTTCCAATTTATTTTTAATTTTGCAAAATTTTATGCTCTTTTTTTTATAGATGAGAACACACCTATAGGAATATAAATTAGGTGTTACATTTTGTTTTTCGGAGGATGGGATCAACACTTAAATGAAGAAAAGGAGAGTAGTGAAACCTAGATTTTTATAAAGACTTATTCTGAACTATTTATTGTTAGGCTCGCACACAAGCTCCTCCAACAATTTAGGAGGCTGGCGAGAACAAAACAATCCTAAAGAAGAAGGAACTACCCTACAGAGACTATGCTATGACGACCGTACCCACCGGCAAAAGCCTACGAGTGGGGGGTATAGATAGACCGATGTGAATGACCTAACGGTCAAAAAAAAAGATAGTGGAGGAAAGAAGTAAACGTGGAAAACCAGTGAAAAACTAGCTAGCTAAGGTCTTAGTCCCTAGACCTGGGAGTCCTGCTGTGCAAAGGCTCTGGTGGCCGGCGCATTCCTCCCAGGGATACCACTTTTGTGGCTCGTCCTACGGCCCTAGCACTAGGCAGTCGAATGACACATCGTACTGCAAAATAAATGAAAAAAACAAAACCTTATAGCCCTATTTATGCTCACATTAGATAGATCCAACGACGTGTAGGATGAGCAGAAGGAGACGTCGTTGGTGGAGGCAGAGGTAGAAGACAGTCGTTGTAGAACGAGTGATCCCAAGTCCTCCTCGAACCCAAGTTTCGGAGCAAGCTCAACGAAAAAGATGGTCGTGCGGCGGGGCTGGCAGAAGGGGCACAAAGAATGGAGATGGTGTCCACTCCTCTGTCAGTCAACCGCCGTATTTGTAATGCAGTGAAGATCGTGTTCCCTTCCTTTTTCTCTGTGTGGCTCTCTCTCAGCAAGGCATCCTCTCTGATAGGCAGTCGATCGTGAGATGGCCGGTTTGAGAGCTTTAACTGACATTTATACACTTTCTTATGCACAACATTATAAATGCGCCGATGGGGGACCATTTAACTTTTAAGACGGCACCTTCAATGATCCAATAGGATGCATTTGCACACCGTGCCGATAAAATGTGAAGCATAGCATTGTTCACACAATCATGACCAATTAATAAAACTGCAACTTCTCACCATTGTTATTTGCGCGTAAACAAAATCCAAAGACTTAGCCCCCGAAAAAAGCGGAATTTCAACTTTGAACTCTCAGAGACCAATGATGACGTCACATAGATTAGAAATGTAATGAAAGACATTACTGCGATTATACTCAACTGCTACAAAGTTGAGAAGAGAAATGAAGTTGCCGTTTTATTCATTGGTCATGCGTGAACACTTGCTATGCTTTAAATTCCATCGGCACGGTGTGCAACTGCATCCCGTTGGATCATTTAACCCTTTCACCGCCAGCCATCTTTGAGCCAAACATTTCCATTAAACTCACTTGGCTACAGAAAAGACTTTGTCTGCTATATTATGGGATTTCTCTGTGGCACATTTAGAAATGGATCAATTCTTACTGCCCAAATTTAGGAACACAATAGCATTGAATAACAGACCCTGATTTCAAAGGTTTTAGTGACATGGGTGTTAAATCATTGTGGTGCAAAAATGCGACATTGGCGGTGAAAGGGTTAAGGTACCGTCTTAAATGGTCTCCATCGGCGCATTTGAAACGTTGTGCAGGATATATTTACACTGCATAAGAGTTCGGACTTTGGGATATAATACTACAACATCAGAAAGTGTATAAATGTCAGTTAAAGCACTACACAAAACGAAGTCTGACATTTGTAAAGCAAGTGGTAACTTAAAAAAATAATATAGTAGATGATAGTCAGAAAAGAAAAAGGCGGAGTCGAAGAGAGTGATAGATTAAAGGAAGTTGCTAGAGAGAGAGAGAGAGAGAGAGAGAGAGAGAGAGAGAGAGAGAGAGAGAGAGAGAGAGAGAGAGAGACACTCTTAAGTACAATAACTTTGTTATTCAAGTTTCCAACTGCTCATGGACATTATTTTCTTAATTGTTCTTTGTTAACTTATTTTGATTGCTTATGCCATTGCTTATTTATGGTTGTTTTTAACAGTCGTCATATGTAATATACATGTAGATAGCGAGCACAGTATAAGCTTCAAGCTTGTTGCTGCTCATTTATGTTGACAATGTATTGATGTATATATGTGCCCTGTTGATCTGAATAAAAAATTGATTGAAACAAAATACGAGAGAAGGATCTTTGATTTGATTCCCATATATGGGAATGTCATGTCCCCATGATTGCAAATAGGACACAAGTCCGCTTCTGCTGCGATACACTAGGACAGTTGTCCTGGCAGAGGCCAAGACAATAATAGGACAAATACAAATTTAATACGTCAATGTCCGGAAAATCGTAAAAAATGTACAACATTGGTTTACACAAATTTATTCATAAACAATCACATAACAAAGCAGCATCAGAATAAGGAGCACAGAGCACAACAAGCTTAACCCTTTCACCGCCAAAGTCGCATTTTAGCACCACAGTGATGTAACACCTATGTCACTAAAAGGCATCAAATTGGGGTCTATTATCCAAATAACCTATTGTCTTAGTTTTGGGAAATAAGGATAGCCCTTATTTTATATATATATATCACAGAAGAATCCCCAATACTGCAATGGATTTTGTTCTCTACTCAGGTAAATTTAATGGACATTTTTGGCTGAAATATGGCTGGCGGTGAAAGGGTTAAAGCTTATACTAGGTGCTCAACACATTTTAAGAACACAGTATTGGCTGCAACTAGTGAAGTTAGTACACTGGGTAAATGATGAAAGAAAGGGAAAAGAAACAAAAGCATAACATCGTGGGAATACTAAGTAAAGGAGAACAAACAAATTCATAGACATATTCATGAACAACCAATCAAGCAACATTGTACTATCATAAAGGAATAAAGAGGGATGACGGGTACCTTCTGCCAAGCGCTCCTAGATCCCCAAATTAATGCACTTTTGGTTGGAATTCTGTGCTTTGACGGTAAGGTCTGTGCTGTGATAGCCCTACAATCACGAAACGTGCGCCTCTTTCCCGAGCAATAGGAATTGTTCGGAAATAATTAAGGGGAGTGATTTCATGGTGTGTGGGAGTGATCTCGCCTAACTCAATCGGTCAAAAACAGGGGAAGCTACTCTACCTTCAGGTAGATCCCCAGCCGTCGCTTCGTGCGCTTGAGGAGACACACAGCATGTAGATCGAACGCAGTGCGTCATTCTAAATTTGATGTAATGTATATTTTTTACGTCACACTTTGCAAGTTATATCACTGTGTAGCCACTGGACACCCCTTATTTTTCTAAAAAAAAAAAAAAAAAAAATTCAAGTCGCTGACTAGCATCTTACGGTTTCAAACTTCGACGCCATGCCACCATGGTTGCCGTGGTTTTGACCCAGTAAGTCGAGGTAATCAACTCTAATTCTCACGAAGTGTTCTCCCCTATTCCCCCCCCCCCCCCCCCCCCTAAAAGCGTCTATTACTGAATAGCAGTACTGAAAAAAAGGGGGGTAGTGGCTAGTGAGGAGAGAAGAGGAGAAACAAACAAAAAGGACAAGTCAAGGGTGTCGCCGAGTGGTAGACGTGTCATTTTCCCCAGTCGTCCTCGCTCAGTTACCTCCCCCGCCCCGCACATATCATTCATTTCCCCATTCTCTTTGTTCCAAGGTTGGACATCGTAAATCCCACGATGTGAAAAAATAATAAAAATGGCCGCAAAAAGAAAATGTACGCTTTCAAGGTCACACC
>CM065686.1:19330846-19335846 GCA_017654935.2 Phymorhynchus buccinoides | reverse complement strand
GTGTTTCTTGCAAAAACTCATCCGTCAGGGTCCACCTTTAAGGCTCCAGATCATCTAGAATCAGGACATTTTTGGGGGTTTGAAAGTTAAAACTAATCGTGTTCAACTTCTTTTATGCACGCGAAACATGCACACTGACTGGTAGAGCTGCCAAAAGGAACTCAAACATTGAATGTCACTATGACAGTGAGCATAAAGTACTCGTAGGCATCAATAGACATGTCGTGTAATCTCTTACCTTAACCTCATAATATGTCCACCACCCCTAACCAATTATCGTTAATTGAATTCCATTGGATTAATTCAAATTCTTCTGAACGGTAAAGCAGATCTGCCTATCCATTCTAACTTTATATTATTTGACACTGTCCACAAATTTATTTGCGAAAGCGGTAGGTTTTCAGATTAGCATCATTATTTTTAATGTTCATATCTTGTTCCATTGTTAAACACTGTATTCCACGGTGTAAGCATGTAACATTGTTTAATGCTGTGGAGTTATAATCTCTCTGTCTCTCTTCAAATTCTGTTTCACTTCATCTTTTTCTTTCTGTTTCTTCTTATTATTTCTTTTAATTTATATGTATGCATAATTTCTTATATGCAGCCGTCAAGTTAGATGCGTAATGGGTATCTTATTGAGCACACTATAAGCTTTAAGTGTATTGCTGCTCAAACGGTATTTATTGTATTTGTTGTTACTTGACATTGAGCATAAAAGAAAGTTGAAATGTTCTGAATTCGATAATCAAATTTCTATCGGTAATCTAAAATGTCAAAATTAATACATTTTCTGTACTTCGTTAGGGTCACGAAAAAACAGATCGGCACGTTCATTCAGGATGTCGTTAGATGGATGTGGTGGCGCCCTTGAATGAGCACCTTACTTACCAAGGACTGCAGGTTAGGAACTTAGCAAACCAGGAGCGTGTTCAGCATGGGGTGTCCCGTGTGCGGTGGGTTGGAACAAAGCTCCACTGAAGTTCTTCGAAGTTACAACTCAGCAATGCGATAATTTCCTCTTAGATATAGGATAGTTTTTGAGGATATCACATTGGATATTCCCTTTGAACTGCTGACCTCGAGGTTGCGACTGGACATAACTGGGGTGTGGCTGTGTAATGGAGCTTGGAGCTATAGCAGCCAGATAGTAAGCTTAACTCCCCAAACTGTTGCAACAAAAAAGATCATAACTTTTTTTGGTTATTTTTTTATATGGATTCATCAATGTTTGTAATGCGCTGAGAGCTTGCTATTAGTATGATTTTTTTTTATCGCGTTATATATAAATGAAATTATTATTATTATTATTATTATTATTATTATTATTATTAAATTATTAACTTTACGACATCCATAGCATCGTAGGTCTAATAATTATCATTCCTATTATTCCGCGTAATTATTAATCTGAAATATTTTTTACAGTAACAGAAACAAAGACGAAGATAAAACACGAGGATGTCAAATTGTAGCCTCCCTAGCGTGATGCCATTCATTGAGTAACAGAAAAGAACAACAATCAAATCAATAGAGCAAGCTGAATGCTCCCACAATAGCCACGTTGGCTAACAAGACGTCCAATGCTGCACTTGGTCATCTCAATATGGAAAGTGACGCCATTCGCGTGACAATGTCGGTTTTCAGTGAAACATTTGAATGTGTAACCTTTAACCATTCAATCTGAAAATAAACTGACTCTAGCCCTAACCCTAAGCCTATCCCTAACCAACCCTAACGAAGACCATAACCCTTTCACCGCCAGCCATATTTCAGCTAAAGATTTCCATACCAGCAGTATTGGGGATTCTTCTGTGACAGACATAAAATAAGGTCTAACCTTCCTTCCCAAAACAAGACAATAGGGTCTTTGGATAATAGACCCCAATTTGATGCGTTTTATTGACATAGGTGTTAAATCACTGTGGTGCTAAAATGCTACATTGATTGGCGGTGAAAGAGTTAAACCGTCAAATACACACACACAAAATAAAACTTTACTACAAATTGAGTGTTCTGTGTTTGGAGATGACCAAGTGCAGTCTTGAACGCCTAGTCGTTGGAGTGCACAGTGCCACGCTCCAATCACCCGGCCATTTCACGAGCCATTATGAACGCCACACCTTGTTGCACCTCAGTGACCCTGCCACCGCGCGAAAGAACCACTCAAATGTAATAGAGACACAAACTCACCACCAAGCAAAATGCGTGTACGCGCGCGTACGCATACGCATAACTATGCACCAATGTGTGCGCGCACCCACACAGAGACAGACGTCTCTCTCCGTGTGTGTTTTTCTCAGTCTTTCTATCTGTCTGTCTCTGTCCCTGTATGTCTCTGTCTTTGTCTGTCTGTCTGTCTCTCACTCACTCACACTCACACACACACACACACACACACACACACACACACACACACACACACACACACACACACACACACACACACACACACACACACACACACACAACACATTTGAACACACGCACAGCACACAAATATGTTCAAGGACACCGCTTTTGATACATTTCAGAGTCAACCATCAGAATTTATAAACCGAGAGAGATAGAGAAAAGGCCCTGGGGGGGGGGGGACAGAAAAAGAGAGAGACAGACACAGAAACACAGCGAAACTCAGCCAGAGAGAGAGAGAGATTGAGAGAGAGAGAGAGAGAGAGAGAGAGAGAGAGAGAGAGAGAGAGAGAGAGAGAGAGAGAGAGAGAGGGGTGGGAGGGGAGCTGAGAGGAAGGGGCAGGCGGCATTCAGGCACAGGCAGGGGAGGCAGCTCATTAGGTTCTATTACCTTCTATCTAGCTGGGCCATCTTGAAGAGGTCCTGGTCCTCCAATGACACGCGGGTGTGGACGTCTATCAGCTCTTCCACTCAACAGTATTCAATTTCCTCTCTCGGGCTAGTAGGTCCTCCTCCTCCTCCTCCTCCACCCCCTCCTCTTCCTCTTCTTTCTTGCTAGCTCTTTTCAAAGGAAAAAACGCAAACATTGTCGTCTTGCTTTTTTGTGCGTGTCCATAAACCGCTTCTTCCTGCTGAAGTCAAAGCCAGTGTTGCCAGACGGACAAGGAAACAAAAAGTCCAACCACACAACTGGGTTGAGTTTCTCTAGACGACGTTCGCTGCGCGCATAACTGTTACGCCAAAAGCGGCCTAAGAAACACTTTAGAAAACGTTTGCGGAAGAATATTACAAGCTCTTGTCTGATTGGTCAAAAATTAAAAGTATTATTTTAACCAAACTTTAATGGATCAATCAACAACAAGAAATGTATTCACCCCATGCAAGTCACGTGATAGTTCGCCAAGAGATACTTTGGGAGTAACCACAAAACGTTTTCGACAAACGTCGGCGAAAGAGGTGTTTTTTTAATACCGTTTTTGCGCCGATTTGCGCTCACGCTACGTAACGTTAGCCCTTGTGAAACGCACCTGGAACCAACCCACTGAGCCAGAAGAAGGATTGGTAGCGAGATACCAAAAAAGCCTACAATGTTACAAAGAGTGATATAAACTTCGCAGCCTACAAACCTTGCAAAAGGATGAAGCCAACTTTCTCACATTCCCACCTGGAAGATGAAAAGGTGGAAGGTTTGGAAGTGTTAGTGTTGTTGTTGTAGGCAGTGAGCGAGTTCACAATGATCCCCACCTGTAGTGTAGGTGAAAGGGTGGGAGTAAAATACAAAAAAACCGGCTTCAGTCAGCTGCGGAGTGCGAGCTCTTTGTATATTCAGGCTTTTTTGGGGAGATACTGATGATATTCTCCGATAGAGAACGACACTGATTTGGAGGTGTTTTTTTCTCCCGGTTCCTTTTTGGAGGTAGATGTTAGAAGAAGTGTTTGGAGAGGGGGTGGGGGTTGTGTAGAGTTGGGCGACAGGAGGGAATCGAATAGCCACAGTGTAAAGACCCCCGGCAGTAAGATCAAAGCCAGGGGACCTAAGATGGGGTGGAGTAGAGGCACGTGGTGGTGATGGTGGTGGTGGTGGTGGTGGTGACTGGTATCAAAATGGGAACTTGCCGGCCATCTTCGTGTCTGCGCGAAATAAGAAGCTAAGCCAGCCAAATAAAGGCCCTTATTACCATCTTGTTGAGGGACTATTGTGCGTCGCCGGAGCGTGAAATTCCGCCCCGTGCATTAAATTTCATGAGCCTCTGATGAGAGTCGAGAAAATACAAGGAAGACTGAAGAAGAAGAAGAAGAAGAAGAAGAAGAAGAAGAAGAAGAAGAAGAAGAAGAAAAAGAAGGAGAAGGAAGATCCTCCCCCAACTTCGTTCGTTCCGCGCCAGGGGCTCACTTCTGGTACGGTTGAACCTCCCTTATAAGACCTCCCATTATAAGACTCCCTCCCACCTATACTTGTGGTTACCGCTACACCTATCTGTATTGTTTTTAAAAAATCGGGACATTACTGGAGTTGCACTGCCTACGGGCATTGCCTCCAGTATTGTTCCCACCATCTTTGTATCTACAAATGTCCCATATGTGTCTGTTCCAGACCGAGAGGACGTAAAACACCATTTTTCATTCATTCATTCGACTCCCTCCCACATAAGACCTACTTCTCTGAGACATTGCCCTTCTTTGTAAGTATTAAAATCACTTCCCTTATAAGACCCCTCCGTTATAGGACCTCATTTTGGATGATTTTTGAAGGTTTTATAAGGGAGGTTCCACTGATTAGATATGAACATATGGCGCGCCAAAGATACAAAACTCTATCTAGCTGTTCGATAGAGTTTCGAAACTGTATCTATCAGTTCGATAGAGTTTGAAAACCCTATCTAGCTGTTCGATAGAGTTTTAAAACTCTGTCGAACAGCTAGATAGGGTTTCCACAAAATAACCCTATCGAGATATAGTTTTTCTATCGCGATTTCTGATTGGTACATGGCTTCAGCGACAAGTTTGTGGCCTTGGCAGGGCAGTGACCCGTGAATTTGAATAAGACGATAGGCCTAGGCCCCTACATGTAGTCAAACAAACGTGGC
>CM065686.1:19323346-19325846 GCA_017654935.2 Phymorhynchus buccinoides | reverse complement strand
GTAGTTCATTTTGCATAAGCGTACTACTGTACAGGCCTGTAAGTACGCTGGACGGTGACATTTTATTAATGTCCCATATGAGTGTCTTTGTAGTTCATTTTTTAAGCGTACTACTGTACAGGCCTGTAAGTACGCTGGACGGTGACATTTTATTAATGTCCCATATGAGTGTCTTTGTAGTTCATTTTGCATAAGCGTACTACTGTACAGGCCTGTAAGTACGCTGGATGGTGACATTTTATTAATGTCCCATATGAGTGCCTTTGTAGTTCATTTTGCATAAGCGTACTACTGTACAGGCCTGTAAGTACGCTGGATGGTGACATTTTATTAATGTCCCATATGAGTGTCTTTGTAGTTCATTTTGCATAAGCGTACTGTACAGGCCTGTAAGTACGCTGGACGGTGACATTTTATTAATGTCCCATATGAGTGCCTTTGTAGTTCATTTTGCATAAGCGTACTTGTACAGGCCTGTAAGTACGCTGGATGGTGACATTTTATTAATGTCCCATATGAGTGTCTTTGTAGTTCATTTTGCATAAGCGTACTGTGGCAGGCCTGTAAGTACGCTGGATGGTGACATTTTATTAATGTCCCATATGAGTGCCTTTGTAGTTCATTTTTCATAAGCGTACTACTGTACAGGCCTGTAAGTACGCTGGACGGTGACATTTTATTAATGTCCCATATGAGTGTCTTTGTAGTTCATTTTGCATAAGCGTACTGTACAGGCCTGTAAGTACGCTGGACGGTGACATTTTATTAATGTCCCATATCAAATTTTGAGTGTCTTTGTAGTTCATTTTGCATAAGCGTACTGTACAGGCCTGTAAGTACGCTGGATGGTGACATTTTATTAATGTCCCATATGAGTGTCTTTGTAGTTCATTTTGCATAAGCGTACTACTGTACAGGCCTGTAAGTACGCTGGACGGTGACATTTTATTAATGTCCTATATGAGTGCCTTTGTAGTTCATTTTGCATAAGCGTACTGTACAGGCCTGTAAGTACGCTGGACGGTGACATTTTATTAATGTCCCATATGAGTGCCTTTGTAGTTCATTTTGCATAAGCGTACTACTGTACAGGCCTGTAAGTACGCTGGACGGTGACATTTTATTAATGTCCCATATGAGTGTCTTTGTAGTTCATTTTGCATAAGCGTACTGATGTACAGGCCTGTAAGTACGCTGGACGGTGACATTTTATTAATGTCCCATATGAGTGTCTTTGTAGTTCATTTTGCATAAGCGTACTACTGTACAGGCCTGTAAGTACGCTGGACGGTGACATTTTATTAATGTCCTATATGAGTGCCTTTGTAGTTCATTTTGCATAAGCGTACTGTGACAGGCCTGTAAGTACGCTGGATGGTGACATTTTATTAATGTCCCATATGAGTGCCTTTGTAGTTCATTTTGCATAAGCGTACTACTGTACAGGCCTGTAAGTACGCTGGACGGTGACATTTTATTAATGTCCCATATGAGTGTCTTTGTAGTTCATTTTGCACGCGTACTGTACAGGCCTGTAAGTATGCTGGACGGTGACATTTTATTAATGTCCCATATGAGTGTCTTTGTAGTTCATTTTGCATAAGCGTACTGTACAGGCCTGTAAGTACGCTGGACGGTGACATTTTATTAATGTCCCATATGAGTGTCTTTGTAGTTCATTTTGCATAAGCGTACTGTACAGGCCTGTAAGTATGCTGGACGGTGACATTTTTATTAATGTCCCATATGAGTGTCTTTGTAGTTCATTTTGCATAAGCGTACTACTGTACAGGCCTGTAAGTACGCTGGACGGTGACATTTTATTAATGTCCCATATGAGTGTCTTTGTAGTTCATTTTGCATAAGCGTACTGTACAGGCCTGTAAGTACGCTGGACGGTGACATTTTATTAATGTCCCATATGAGTGCCTTTGTAGTTCATTTTGCATAAGCGTACTACTGTACAGGCCTGTAAGTACGCTGGACGGTGACATTTTATTAATGTCCCATATGAGTGTCTTTGTAGTTCATTTTGCATAAGCGTACTGTACAGGCCTGTAAGTACGCTGGACGGTGACATTTTATTAATGTCCCATATGAGTGTCTTTGTAGTTCATTTTGCATAAGCGTACTACTGTACAGGCCTGTAAGTACGCTGGACGGTGACATTTTATTAATGTCCCATATGAGTGTCTTTGTAGTTCATTTTGCATAAGCGTACTGTACAGGCCTGTAAGTATGCTGGACGGTGACATTTTATTAATGTCCCATATGAGTGTCTTTGTAGTTCATTTTGCATAAGCGTACTACTGTACAGGCCTGTAAGTACGCTGGACGGTGACATTTTTAGTAATGTCCCATATAATCGGGAGGACGTTAAACTTTCAATTTCGCATTTTATTGGTGTGTGATCGATCACACCACTGATACCAACGGCACACCGAAGCATACCATCAAACAACACGCTGAAGAACTTTTACTTCGGAATTCATGACTGTCA
>CM065686.1:19308346-19310846 GCA_017654935.2 Phymorhynchus buccinoides | reverse complement strand
AGCTTTGAATGAAGACGGGGAAGCGGCACTGAAATCACCCCTGTTGAAAAGGGCGCTTCTGGCCGCCCAACTGGAGATCACTCCCCTCCCGGATTTTATCACTTTCTCTGTATCAAATTGAAGGCAAATGTTGATCGCGCGCGAAAAACATCTTATATTTTATTGCAGCACGCGATCAACGGAAAGCGACACAGAGATAAAGAGAGAGCGAGAGTTTCAGGTCGCTAAGAAATTGGTCTTTAAATGAAACGAAACGCCCCCCTGTATGATGCTAAGAGCTAAGGATGATAACTCCACCAAAACAGCCCATTTCGCCGCAGCAAAGAAAAACAACAACAAAAAGGCAAGTTCCCCACTATTGCCCTGCAATGGCGCGCGTTTTTAATAGGATCTTGCGGCCAGTTTATTAATCGCCGTCTTGGAAATGCAAAATAGCCATCGGTCGCCTCAACAAATTGATCGTCATATCCGGAGCTTGAGCCCCGTGCGAGGGAATTTCACAGCCCACATTCGTTTTGATTGCCTGCATTTTGGGGGTTGGTGAGGTTCTAGTGTGAAAGGCAGAAAGAAAGTATTTGATTTTTTGTTCAAAATCATTTGCACCTCTAATAACGATTTGGCCAACAGCTTAATCAGGGTCTAGTTTCTCTAGATAACGGTCGCCGCGCGAATAACGCTTACGCCAAACGGGGCCTAAGAAACACTTTAGAAAACGTTTGCGGAAGAATATTACAAGCTCTTGTCTGATTGGTGATTTTTTTGTTATTTTAAACAAACTTTAATGGACCAATCAACAACAAGAAACGTGTTCACCCCCTACTAGTTCCGGATAGTTCGCCGCTTGCTCGGTGTTTGGCAAGAACAAAACGCCACGCGAACTATCGGCAAACGAAGGGTGTTTCTTAGACCGTTTGTGCCGATTTGAGCGAGCGCAACTTAACGTTAGCCCTTGTGAAACGGACCCCAGGATATCGTTAGCTTTCCTCCCCCAGGCGTGAAATTGTTCTCTTCCACAATCGTGCTGTGTCCATTATGCCACTATTATGGCTGCAGAGATGAACGAAAGAGGCCAGGCTTAACCCCTTGACTGCCAGATAAAATAAAATTAAAAAATCATCGGGCGAATCATGCCACGAAAAAGACAACTGATAGAGCCAATCTGGCAAAATGGTCTGGTGATATTAAGTCTGTGTTTAGAGAAAAAGGCCAACATTTCAGGGTTATTCCTCTTCATCTGATGACGTCATCAGTGATGTGATCAGGTCAGTACGTGATACCTTGGTGGCAGTCAAGGGGTTAATGGAAACGTTTTTTTTTTTTTGTTTTCACTTTCTGAGTTGTTTAAGAAGAAGAAGAAGCAAAACAACAATTGCTTGTCCAGTTAATAAAAATCCCCAAATACACGGGTTTGATATTCACCTTCAAGTCAAGTTAAATTAAGACAAGTCAAAATGTTATTTCCAGATGGTACACTGAATGAGCCTATGACATGCTTTTTTTTTATTAACCCTTTCACCGCCAGCCATATTTCAGCCAAAAAGTTCCATTATAATTTACCCGGGTAGAGAACAAAATCCATCTGCATTATTGGGGATTCTTCTGTGACATAGATATATCTAAAATAAGGTCTATCCTTACTTCCCCAAACTAAAGACAATAGGGTCTTTGGATAACAGACCCCAATTTGATGCCTTTTTAGTGACATTGGTGTTAAATCACTGTGGTGCTAAAATGCAACGTTGGCGGTGAAAGGGTTAAAGATACACTGACGCACCACGATTAAGCCCCTTGGTTTTTGTCTAGGTAGCTGCGACCCACATACAAATTTCCCACAACTTCAAATTGAGGCTGCTCTTTAAAATGATGTTTCGTTTTGAATTTTGGGGCATTGTATGGGAGTCAAACCTGGTCAAAACAAGATTTCTTACCAGCTATATTAAGAGGGAAAACACGTACGCGAAACCCGTGATTTTGGCACGTGATCTGGTGGGTCTTTAACCAAACATTCCATATAACCATGAACGGACGCAATGGAGCAAAATACATGTCTGCCGCTCGACGACACACTTGCTGTTTCATTCTTCGCCTTTACTCAGCCTTTTGCGCTCATTTCTAGCAGGACTCCTCGCTATCCAACCTTTTTTTTTCCCAATCTCCGGAAATTCGGAATTTTCCCGGCTCCAAGTTTTTCCCGTGACATATACTTAGCTTTATATAATAGACGATTTGGGGGAAAAAACACTCGCGGAGATCACTTCGTGAAAATTAGAGTTGTTTACCTCCATTACTCGGTCAAATACCATAGCAACAATGCAACAATGGCGTCGAAGCTTGAAACCACAGGATGCGAGTCAGCGACTTGCAAACATTTTTTCGAAAAATTAGGTGTGGCCAGTGGCCACAAACTGATAAAACTTGCACAATGTGACGTAAAAATACAAATGACATAATATTTTAGAATGACGCACGGTGTTCTAAGTGCTGTATGTCTGCTCAAACA
>CM065686.1:19295846-19298346 GCA_017654935.2 Phymorhynchus buccinoides | reverse complement strand
ATAAGTCCAAGAGGACGTAAAACTATGGCGCGCCAAAGATACAAAACTCTTATCTAGCTGTTCAATAGAGTTTCGAAACTGTATCTATCAGTTCGATAGAGTTTGAAAACCCTATCTAGCTGTTCGATAGAGTTTCGAAACTGTATCTATCAGTTCGATAGAGTTTGAAAACCCTATCTAGCTGTTCGATAGAGTTTTAAAACTCTGTCGAACAGCTAGATAGGGTTTCCACAAAATAACCCTATCGAGATATAGTTTTTCTATCGCGATTTCTGATTGGTACATGGCTTCAGCGACAAGTTTGTGGCCTTGGCAGGGCCGTGACCAGTGAATTTGAATAAGACAATAGGCCTAGGCCCCTACATGTAGTCAAACAAACATGGCAGCTGAATTTGAAGTCTCAGTTTTCAATTTGTACACCTTTTAAAAGTAAATGAAATCTATTTCAATGATTAAAAACATCAACATTTATTATTATTATTAGAATGCCACCTATTAGGCTAGGTGTAGGTCACAGTCAAAGATACTAGTCCTATCTACCAATGAAATGCTTCGTTTAAAAAAAGTATCAAAATGGCGCGTTCGATAGAGTTTTACGACGAGAAACTCTATCTAGCTGCTCGACAGAGTTTTGAAACTCTATCTAACTGCTAGCTATAGTTTAGAAACTGTATCTAACAGTTCGATAGGGTTTTTAAGCTCTGTCGAACTGCTAGATAGAGTTTTGTATCTTTGGCGCGCCATATAAAACATATATTCGTCGCGCATAACCTTTTGATATTTAGGTCGTGGCACTGAAACCTTCAAAACAATTATGATTTTTAATGGAGCCTTGTCAGTATGCAAGTTCAGATTACAATATTGCTTCTAAATGATCTCTCTCCCCCCGTGGGGATACCGGGGGGTCTTTTATAAAACTATTTCCCCCACCTTCTGGAAGTTCTGTGCTCGTAGCTTCCTCTAATCTGTCACTATCTTTGACTCTGCCTTTTCCCTTTGCTTACTGTCATCTACTATCTTCTACTATCTTTCTACCTTTCCGATCCATTCTCCTGCCTTTTTTTACGAAACCCTTTCAAAAACATTTCCTCCAGTCGAAGTCGGACTTGCCGGGCCCAACTGTTTCTTAGTTAGGCGCATAACGGCAGCACGACGCATCTGCGCTCAAAATTGACAGGAAACTGTCGAAGCGATCGAAGAAGAAGAAGAAGAATGATCTCTCTCTCTCTCTCTCTCTCTCTCTCTCTCTCTCTCTCTCTCTCTCTCTCTCTCTCTGGATTTTCATTTTACTTACGATTTAAAATAATGTATTTTAACCAGTCCAATCTTAAAATATAGCCTAGCATTGACAGGTTGCCCGCCCTCAACAAAAAGTATCATCTTCCATTTGGAAGACTAAAATTCTGTGATTTTAGCCTAGTCGATCTGCATTAGTTAAACTTAAAATGAACATTTTAGTAAGCATTATTAGTTTAGTAAGCATTATTCTCGTTTTCTTGTTCATCTGTTCATTTCTTCTGTTTCATACCTTATTCATCTTGTTCCTGTTTCCCTCTTATTCACAACTTAGTAGCTTTGGAATTTGTTTCGCATGTGCTATTAATAATTATGTAGGATGGTTTTAATTAACCGGTGATGTTTGTCATTTTGTTCCAGAAGTTTATGGATGTTTCAGTTCAAGCTAAATTACGAAAACAATACTCTCTATTGTTTGTTTCCCTGTTCCTGAAACCAGTTTGCACCAGCCACGAGTGTTAAGTCCTCTCGCGGTCTTTTTGTCCTTATGTGCACATTTGTCTAAAATGACCCTGTTTCTACTTTTTGGGGTAAAATCCTGATCGCTTCTCGGCCTTTTGGCTAAGACAGTGATTCAGGAACATGAATTTTTGTTTATACCATGGTAGGTTTGTTCAGCCCGTCGTACATGGCGAAAGCCGATACGCGACGTTAAACTGAACTTCCATCCTTTTTGGGGTATTTATTGCAAGTATTTATTTCATTACTCGCCATGTTACATTACCACACATTAATTTGAAGTCATTCTACCCACTGGTTCGTGAGATACAGCTCGGACATGAAGGACGGAAATTTCGGTTTTGTGAGTCTCCCTTGGCGGAGGTTTGCACTGGCAGTTTCAAAATTCAGGATCTGAATAGGTTCTGACATGCTGATCGAGAATATATAATGATATACCTTTGGGAGACCCTAGTCTTATTGTAGATCATGGCATCCGCGAGAGGACAAAATGTTCGCGAAAGGACTTAGCACACGAGCATTATTTTATGAGAAGGGTGCTGCCAGCATAATAATGTTCTTCAAAAAAAGACCAAGGGCGAGCGAAGCTGGAACCACTTCAATTAACAAACAGGGACATTGGTAGATAATTGAAAGCAAAGGCAACTCGTCCAGCAGGAGCAGACAGTAACGATTAGCCCAAGAAGTAGACCCTCTCATCGACACTCTAAACGTCTAGGTAGCCTGCATACAACGGCACGTTTTG
>CM065686.1:19278346-19290846 GCA_017654935.2 Phymorhynchus buccinoides | reverse complement strand
CAGCTTGTCACGGAGGACCACAGGCCTGGGCCAGATCTCACATCTCAGGGTGTCGAACGTAGGACGGTCCTGCAAAATGGGGTCTGGTGTCTGTAATCCCGTGCCACACGGACATTCATCCGTGTGGGAGATCTTCAGACGGTACAGATGGGAGAGGAGCCGACAGTGTCCAGTTCTTAGTCTGAAGATGGCGACCTGCTGGGCACGGTCCAGCTGGTGGATGCTGTCCTCTCCAGAGTCAAGCTGCAGACGCTCCCTCCATTTTGTTCTGAAGAGTGACCACGATCATGATAATTATGTGCTTTCGTACGCCAGTCTTTGTGCAACAGAAACCCCCTCTTCAAGCGATGGGATTTTTCTTTTCTCTCCACTTTTTCTTTGTCCCTCCCTTTCTCATTATCTCTGCCCAGTCTATATAGTATATATATCTATTGACCATCCTGTTTCGCTTTCAGTCTTGGGTGTCAATTCTTTTGCACCTCTCTCTCTCTCTCTCTCTCTCTCTCTCTCTCTCTCTCTCTCTCTCTCTCTCTCTCTCTCTCTCTCTCTCTCTCTCTCTCTCTCTCTCTCTCTCTCTCTCCTGTTTCAAAGTACTGTGTACCTTCTTGACATGAAAGCTTAATTAGGCCATTGTCAATCAAAATGTTTCTGTGGCGTCTGAAGCGTCTCTCTCTCTCTCTCTCTCTCTCTCTCTCTCTCTCTCTCTCTCTCTCTCTCTCTCTCTCTCTCTCTCTCTCTCTCTCTCTCTCTCTCTCTCTCCTGTTTCAAAGTACTGTGTACCTTCTTGACATGAAAGCTTAATTAGGCCATTGTCAATCAAAATGTTTCTGTGGCGTCTGAAGCGTCTCTCTCTCTCTCTCTCTCTCTCTCTCTCTCTCTCTCTCTCTCTCTCCGCTCTCTCTCTCTATCTCTCCTGTTTCAAAGAACTGTGTACCTTCTTGACATGAAGGCTTAATTAAGCCAGTGTCAATAAAAATGTTTCTGTAGCGTCTGAAGCGTCTCTCTCTCTCTCTCTCTCTCTCTCTCTCTCTCTCTCTCTCTCTCTCTCTCTCTCTCTCTCTCTCTCTCTCTCTCTCTCTCCTGTTTCAAAGTACTGTGTACCTTCTTGACATGAAAGCTTAATTAGGCCATTGTCAATCAAAATGTTTCTGTGGCGTCTGAAGCGTCTCTCTCTCTCTCTCTCTCTCTCTCTCTCTCTCTCTCTCTCTCTCTCTCTCTCTCTCTCTCTCTCTCTCTCTCTCTCTCTCTCTCTCTCTCCTGTTTCAAAGTACTGTGTACCTTCTTGACATGAAAGCTTAATTAGGCCATTGTCAATCAAAATGTTTCTGTGGCGTCTGAAGCGTCTCTCTCTCTCTCTCTCTCTCTCTCTCTCTCTCTCTCTCTCTCTCTCTCTCTCTCTCTCTCTCTCTCTCTCTCTCTCTCTCTCTCTCCTGTTTCAAAGTACTGTGTACCTTCTTGACATGAAAGCTTAATTAGGCCATTGTCAATCAAAATGTTTCTGTGGCGTCTGAAGCGTCTCTCTCTCTCTCTCTCTCTCTCTCTCTCTCTCTCTCTCTCTCTCTCTCTCTCTCTCTCTCTCTCTCTCTCTCTCCTGTTTCAAAGTACTGTGTACCTTCTTGACATGAAAGCTTAATTAGGCCATTGTCAATCAAAATGTTTCTGTGGCGTCTGAAGCGTCTCTCTCTCTCTCTCTCTCTCTCTCTCTCTCTCTCTCTCTCTCTCTCTCTCTCTCTCTCTCTCTCTCTCTCTCTCTCTCTCTCTCTCTCTCTCTCCTGTTTCAAAGTACTGTGTACCTTCTTGACATGAAAGCTTAATTAGGCCATTGTCAATCAAAATGTTTCTGTGGCGTCTGAAGCGTCTCTCTCTCTCTCTCTCTCTCTCTCTCTCTCTCTCTCTCTCTCTCTCTCTCTCTCTCTCTCTCTCTCTCTCCTGTTTCAAAGTACTGTGTACCTTCTTGACATGAAAGCTTAATTAGGCCATTGTCAATACAAAATGTTTCTGTAGCGTCTGAAGCGTCTCTCTCTCTCTCTCTCTCTCTCTCTCTCTCTCTCTCTCTCTCTCTCTCTCTCTCTCTCTCTCTCTCTCTCTCTCTCTCTCTCTGTTTCAAAGTACTGTGTACCTTCTTGACATGAAAGCTTAATTAGGCCATTGTCAATCAAAATGTTTCTGTGGCGTCTGAAGCGTCTCTCTCTCTCTCTCTCTCTCTCTCTCTCTCTCTCTCTCTCTCTCTCTCTCTCTCTCTCTCTCTCTCTCTCTCTCTCTCTCTCTCTCTCTCTCTCTCTCTCTCTCCTGTTTCAAAGTACTGTGTACCTTCTTGACATGAAAGCTTAATTAGGCCATTGTCAATCAAAATGTTTCTGTGGCGTCTGAAGCGTCTCTCTCTCTCTCTCTCTCTCTCTCTCTCTCTCTCTCTCTCTCTCTCTCTCTCTCTCTCTCTCTCTCTCTCTCTCTCTCTCCTCTCTCAAAAGTACTGTGTACCTTCTTGACATGAAAGCTTAATTAGGCCATTGTCAATCAAAATGTTTCTGTGGCGTCTGAAGCGTCTCTCTCTCTCTCTCTCTCTCTCTCTCTCTCTCTCTCTCTCTCTCTCTCTCTCTCTCTATCTCTCTCTCTCTCTCTCTCTCTCTCTCTCTCTCTCTCTCTCTCTCATGAGACGTTTTCATACACACCTGTATCGTTAAAAATGTGGGACTTTCCTGGTGTTGCCCTGCCTCCGGGCATTGCCTCCAGGATCGTTCTCACCATCTTTATATCTAATAATGTCCCATTTGTGTGTTCCAGACCGGAGGACGTTAAGCAGAATTTCATCCATCTCTCTCTCTCTCTCTCTCTCTCTCTCTCTCTCTCTCTCTCTCTCTCTCTCTCTCTCTCTCTCTCTCTCTCTCTCTCTCTCTCTCTCTCTCTCCCCCTCCCTCAATCTTGAACATTTTACTCTAATCTGCTGTTCAGTGCCTGTTTCTTTAGTATCCATGCTCATAGATTATAATAATACACTAGGCGTTCAAGACTGCACTTGGTCATCTCCAAACATGGAACACTCAATTTGTTTTAGTAAAGTTTTATTTTTGGTCCATTTGACGGTTTAAGGTTTTGGTTAGGGATAGGGTTACGGTTAGGGATAGAGTCAGTTTAATTTAAGATTGAATGGTTGAAAGATATGCATTCTAAAGTTTCGCTGAAAACCGACATTGTCATGCGAATGGCGTCAATTTCCACATTAGGAGATGACAAAGTGCAGCATTGAACGTCTTGTTAATACTACAGCGCACTAGTTGACCCATCACACCCGAGGCGTGTACCCCCTTTATCCTGCAGACTCCCTGCTACTGGCAGGCAGGGAGGTAGATTAGTTGTATTGGTTAGTGTGAGTGCAAGATACAACCCACCCCACCCACCCACCGAGGGATAACGGCCGTCAGGATCACTTCGGACATCCATTTTGTCCGTACTTCTTTCTCTCTTCTTTTTTTTTTTTTTTTTTTTTTTGTGCTTGCTGCTACCCCTTCAAGCCGGGTAGGTACCGATTCGCCATTTCGCATCTCGTCATATGGCCGGGAACGCCCCTTTTTGGCGATTAGATAAGAGGGGCTTGTCAAGTAGTGTTATTTCGCCATCCTTGTAGTGCCATTTCGCCATCTTTACTTAACTCCTTCACTTCAATCCATTCGTCGCATTCAGTCAAACGTCACACGGACACTGACATACGCGCGTTCACTCAAACACACACACAAGGGCGAACATGTGGATATAACAACACCCCCACCCCCACCACCCCTGCTCAATGAGACGCGAATTGTCATTTTGGAGGATAAAATCTGCCCCACACTGGCGTTTTTCAATGTTAGCTTTCATCATTGTAACGGTCGTAAGAGGATCTAGGGACCCCGGGGGGAAACCCCATTAATCCTCCAGCAAATCTTCAGGCGACTGTTCCAGAGCATGAGAAAGCATTGTCTTGAATGCCTGGTAGCAAACAGTGGTCCAACAATATGTCAACTGTGTAAAGGTGTTTTGTGATTTCGAATAACACACCCACTGATGTTTATCGCCTCTGGCAATCACGTGACATTTTAAAATTGATTTTTGTCTTCGATTTTACAGCCAAGAAAGGCTGAACTATCAGTTGCACATAAAATGAAACTCGTGGTCTGATTACTGAACCCACGGTGATATTGCAAAGTCAATATCCCGATCTGTTCAGTCATTCCCTTAGTAATCACAATGGTTATATACACATACAGTTTTGAAAACATCTACGAGGCCTAAATAAAAACAACAATCGATGGCTTGGAGTCATTGACGCATTACTGAACTTTTTGCAAAAACTAAGAACTTTAAAAAAGACTGCAAATACTATATAAAAAAGGGGGTTATGTTTTTTTAATAATATTTCTGCAGTCTTTTTTTTGTGAAGGTTATTAGTTTTCGTAATAAGTTCAATAACACATCAATGGACTATCTTTAACCAATGGACTATCTAAAGATAGTCCGTTTTGACTCTAAGCCATCGTAATACAATAGTCATTGTGTTCATTTTGTCATCGGTGCATGCATTTTCTATCTCTTCCATTTGGACAGTTCATTCATAATTATCTAAACGCAATTCGTACAAAATGTCTGCGACAACTTACACGAAGGAACGACGACTAAAAAAACACCCCACCATGTAAAAGAATAACTGCTGGCACGTGACCCTCACGTTAACACCTCATTGGTTCTCGCTTGTCACGTGATGGCAGGCAATTATCGCTAACGAAAGACCTCCCGCCTCCAAACGCCCCCTTTTTTTTTTTACTCTGAAAAGCTAACTTAAAGAAAATTAATGCTCACGCGCTTTCTTCGACGACACACTTTAGAAGGAAGGTGTCATCTCATCGGGCCTCAAGCCTCTAACGGCAGCCCAATAACCGTGAAGGATGACCACCTTTTGATGGACCAGCGAGACGGACTTTGGGAGGCGGAGGTGTGAAATGCTGATGAGACATGATGGCCTTTCTCTCCTGACCTGACAAAAGGGGACCGACGCTCATTGCCCCTGGCACGAACCGTTCTCAACTAAGCTCCAGCTGGCATGCGTTTTACATACATGATTTGCAGTCCATTTTGCTCTGTTCACGGCTTGTCTGACAGGCCCGTTATTAGGGGCCGATCGATCCACACGTCGGAGTGTTATATAATTATGTTAACCCTTTCACCGCCAGCCACATTTCAGCCCCCCCCAAAAAAAAAGAAGAAAAAAAGTCCATTAAATTTACCTGGGTAGAGAACAAAATCCATCTGCAGTATTGGGAATTCTTCTGTGACATACCTAAAATAAGGTCTATCCTTACTTCCCGAAACTAAGACAATAGGGTCTTTGGATAATAGACCCCAATTTGATGCCTTCTAGTGACATAGGTGTTAAGTCACTGTGGTGCTAAAATGCGACTTTGGCGGTGAGAGGGTTAATATACTTATTATATCTGTATGGTTACAAATTCGGGACTTTACTGGTGTTGCACTACTTCCGGCCATTGCCTCCGGGATCGTTCCCACCATCCTTATATCTACTAATGTCCCATATAATGTGTCTGTTCCAGACCAGAGGACGTTAAACAGGGTCTAGTTTCTCTAGACGACAGTCGCCGCGCGCATAACTGTTACGCCACAAGGGGTCTAAGAAACTCTTTCGAAAACGTTTGGCGGAAGAATATTACAAGCTCTTGTCTGATTGGTCAAAACAAAGTATCATTATAAACAAACTTTAATGGACCAATCAACAACAAGAAACGTATTCACCCCCTACTAGTTCCGGATAGTTCGCCGCTTGCTCGGTATTTGGCAAGAACAAAACGTCACGCGAACTATCGGCAAACGAAGGGTGTTTCTTAGACCGTTTCTGCCGATTTGAGCGAGCGCAACGTAACGTTAGCCCTTGTGAAACGGACCCCAGGTTTTCATTGATTCACACGTTCAAGTGCAGTCGTGTGGTTGGCTACCCATCTGTGACATTTGTGAGGCGTGATTCTCATGAAAATACTACTGTCTAAATGAATCTGATGAATCCCTACTAGTTTCGTTGACTATATTTCATTCTTATATTAATTTTAGTAATCCCTCATACACGACTCTGACGAAATATCTGAATTTCTGTATCAGACATTTGATCAGATTCGTCATAAATACTCATAGTGATAGAAAAGAATACGATTTCATCAGATTCATTTTAGACAGTATTATTTCATCAGAAGCCGTCACAGCTGGATAGTCGCACAACTAAAAATGGATGATTGGATCGGCTCCGTTAGGGCCTACGCATTCTACTGCATGCACAGATGAGTCTGAAGCACCACAGCACAAAGTATTCACACTGATCGTCCATGTCCTTGCTGACGGGTGTCCTTGTGATATGAAAAATGTCACTTTCTTTTTGTTTAAAATGTTATACTGTAAAGTTTCAGTTTCAAGCTTAAAATACCAGATAGTCTTGTCGATCTGACAATGGCCCGGTATGATAGTTTGGTTCATTTCATTATTGACGGACATCCTGTTTTAATCAAAACAGCGATATCTTTATAGGGGTAGACGGGGTAAAAAGCGCATGGGCGGGTAAGAAGCCCACCCCAATTATCTCATGAAATAAAGAAAATTTCAGTCAAATTTGCCCATGAGACGAATGCTAGACATTAACGCTCGTCTCATGGGCAAAATGAGACTGAAATTTGCTTCATTTCATGAGATAATTGGGGTGGGCTTCTTACCCGCCCATGCGCTTTTTACCCCGTCTTCCCCTACCCACGCATCCCTGACCAAATACCCCCCCCCCCCCCCCCCCCCCCCCCCCCCTCTTATAATGTATTGTTAGTTAATGGACAAGTTGTTCTATTGTGACGCTGAACGTCGCCGCTCATCAATTTCTGTTAACTCCGTGATTGTACTGCTTGTGAGATAATGACCCAAAACCAAGTTAAAAATGTTCGTGTCAACCCGCAGTAATTCATTACCACCGAAACTGCATTATTATTATACAGAGATAACTGTGGATAATTGCTTTTTCTGCCTTGGTTCTGATACTATGGAAGCCCAGACTTTTCAAAACTGCCCTTATCTAGGATTCATGCTTCAGGCAGTACACCGTGCGAGCGATTCCCCCCCCCCCCCCCCCCACCACCCCACCCCAACTCCCCTTCCCTTTACATCACATTCTACTCATTCACTTTTTACAGCACAGCGACGGCGTCATGTGGTTGCGCATAGATGTGGCCCTGTCTCTATGTAATAACAATGTTACCTCTATGTGTCCTCGTCTCTATGTATTTTCGTTGTATCTGTCACGGTCTCTCTCTCTCTCTATATATATGTTCCCGTTCTGTATAATTACAATACCTGTCTCTGTGGTGTTCCCGTCTTATATCTTCACGTCTCTATGTATCCCCCTAATCCTAACTCGAATCTCAACTTTAATCAAAGACACTAAGCTTAGCGTAAGGTAAGCGTCTTTGCTTTAACCCAAGGGTACACCTGGGAACGGGTACACATTGGGACGAGGGGACATAAAGACGGGGACACATAGAGAAGGGGGCACATTGGGACGAGGGGACATACAGACGGGGACACATAGAGAAGGGGGCACATTGGGACGAGGGGACATAAAGACGGGGACACATAGAGAAGGGGGCACATTGGGACGAGGGGACATAAAGACGGGGACACATAGAGAAGGGGGCACATTGGGACGACGAGGAGACATAAAGACGGGGACACATAGAGAAGGGGGCACATTGGACGACGAGGGGACATATTGGGACGAGGGGACAGACGGGGACACATAGAGAAGGGGGCACATAGGGACGAGGGGGGCACATAGGAGACATACGGGGACACATAGAGAAGGGGGCACATTGGGACGAGGGGACATACATATGACACATAGAGAACACATAGAGAATAAAGGGGCACATTGGGACGAGGGGACATAAAGACGGGGACACATAGAGACGGGGGCACATTGAGACGGGGACACATACAGACGGGGACACATAGAGAAGGGGGCACATTGGGACGAGGAGACATAAAGACGGGGACACATAGAGAAGGGGGGGCACATTGGGACGAGGGGACATAAAGACGGGGACACATAGAGAAGGGGGCACATTGGGACGAGGGGACATACATACGACGGGGACACATAGAGAAGGGGGCACATTGGGACGAGGAGACATAAAGACGGGGACACATAGAGAAGGGGGCACATTGGGACGAGGGGACATAAAGACGGGGACACATAGAGAAGGGGGCACATTGGGACGAGGGGACATAAGGACGGGGACACATAGAGAAGGGGGCACATTGGGACGAGGGGACATAAAGACGGGGACACATAGAGAAGGGGGCACATTGAGACGAGGAGACATACAATGGGGGACACATAGGAAGGGGGCACATTGGGACGAGGAGACATACAGATGGGGACACATAGAGAAGGGGGCACATTGGGACGAGGAGACATACATATGGGGACACATAGAGAAGGGGGCACATTGGGACGAGGAGACATACATATGGGGACACATAGAGAAGGGGGCACATTGGGACGAGGAGACATACATATGGGGACACATAGAGAAGGGGGCACATTGGGACGAGGAGACATACATATGGGGACACATAGAGAAGGGGGCACATTGGGACGAGGGGACATAAAGACGGGGACACACAGAGAAGGGGGCACATTGGGACGAGGGGCCATAAGGACGGGGACACATAGAGAAGGGGGCACATTGGGACGAGGGGACATAAAGACGGGGACACATAGAGAAGGGGGCACATTGGGACGAGGAGACATACATATGGGGACACATAGAGAAGGGGGCACATTAGGACGAGGAGACATACAGACGGGGACACATATAGAAGGGGGCACATTGGGACGAGGAGACATACAGACGGGGACACATTGAGAAGGGGGCACATTGGGACGAGGAGACATACAGACGGGGATACACAGAGAAGGGGATGGGAATATTGAGACAGGAACACATAGAGACAGACCCAATGCGAGACACACAGAGACACTAGGACACCTAGAGACGGGCGTACATTGATAACCCCCTCCCCCACCCCACCCCACCCCCTTTCCTGTCACCTTACCATCATCAGGACTCTGAAGCAGATTGGGTCAATGAAGGGGAACAGAGACAGCTGGATGAGCTCACCCTACTTTGCTTCAGAAAACTCTTCCCTTCTCTCCAATGAACGATGATGATAATGATGATGGTGATGATGATGATGGCAGGCCGCCCCTTGTTTGACACCCGCACACGTTTGACCAACGCTGTCATTACCACGTTGACGAACGAGCCTCTGTTTCCAAACAGGGGGGTTAAAGGGGCGAAGCGGGGCACTAACCGTCATTACATTATCCGCTGGACAATATTATCGTTATTATTATCAGTGATCCATAACTCTGGAGGCGGGGGCCACAAATCAACCCCAAATGCTTCGCTCAAGAGTGGCCCGTCCCACAGATCCCTTAGTATCATTCGTGGACCCGTCCTCGATCCCCACCTCTTCTCCCTCTATGTCTGTCTGTCTGTCTGTCTATGTCTGTCTGTGTCTGTCTGTGTCTCTCTCTCTCTCTCTCTCTCTCTCTCTCTCTCTCTCTCTCTCTCTCTCTCTCCCTTCCTCTCTTTCAAGGGGTGGGATAAACAACACAACACTACAAAGGTTCAATGACCCGTAGCTGAAACTTCAAACAGTCTCACACATAACAGAAAAGGATGGCTTTGTATTGACAAAGACCCGCCTTTTGAGAAAGGGAAAAAAAGGGAGGTGTGCGTGTGGGGGGTGTGACATCCTTTGCTGATTTCTGGAACTCTACATCGTTTCAATATGGACGAGAGAGAGAGAGAGAGAGAGAGAGAGAGAGAGAGAGAGAGAGAGAGAGAGAGAGAGAGAGAGAGAGAGAGAGAGAGAGAGAGAGAGAGAGAGAGAGAGAGAGAGAGAGAGAGAGAGAGAGAGAGAGGAGCTTCTCTCCCCTTCCGCCTTCCCCACCACACACACACACACACACACTTCCAAAGAAAAAGAAAGCAACCACCCTCTCTCTCTCTCTCTCTCTCTCTCATCTCTCTCTCTCTCTCTCTCTCTCTCTCTCACCCTCACCCCCCCCCTCTCTCTCTCTCTCACCCTCTCTCTTATTTCCTCTCACGTTTGACCCGTTCTCTCGGAGATGTTGAGGACCGATACCCGGGTGGGCAAGATAGCCCGGGCCACCTCCCCCTTCAATTACTGATATTTGTTGATGCCCTTCGCTCTCCCAACGACCACGCCACTGCCAGCCAGTAGAGCCTTTTCAGCCACGGCTACCGCGCGCTTATCATAATTGAAAATCGCCACTTGCTATGCCAATCGTGTCCCTGATTAGCCCGTCGCCCGGGACAAAACGACCGAAACCCCCCCGCCAAATTTACTGTCGCCGACTTATCGCTTCGCTTGAGTCGTCCCTGCCGCCGATCGGAAATTGCGTTTGGAATTTGTCTCGGGGACGAGGGTGTCCGTCCGCGCAAGGGGGTGGGGGTGGGGGGGGGGGGTGTTCTTTTTTTGTTTTTTGTTTTTTTGTTTTCCTTCTTCAGGAAGTGACGTTGCGTCGCGTATGATAATGGCGCGCGTCTATCTTCCTGGCTTTTTTTTCCTTCTGGAATGGAACAGAAAATCGCCCTACTGGTCTCTCTCTCTCTCTCTCTCTCTCTCTCTCTCTCTCTCTCTCTCTCTCTCTCTCTCTCTCTCTCTCTCTCTCTCTCTCTCTCTCTCTCTCTCTCTCTCTCTCTCTCTCTCTCTCTCTCTCTCTCTCTCTCTCTCTCTCTCTCTCTCTCTCTCTCTCTCTCTCTCTCTCTCTCTCTCTCTCTCTCTCTCTCTCTCTCTCTCTCTCTCTCTCTCTCTCTCTCTCTCTCTCTCTCTTTTCTCTCTCTCTCTCTCCTCTCTCATCTCGTCTGCTTTTTTCTTTCTCTTTCTCTTTCAACCTGTTTCTTTTGTCAAGTATTTTTTTGGTTACACGAATGAATGTCTAAAATGCTTGTTTAAGCCGATGCCCCCCCCCCCCCCCCCTCTCCTCCCGCACACACACACACATACACACACACTTTCCCATCCTTAAAAAAATGTATTTGATGGAGGGGTTATCATGGATACGTTGTTGCAGTGATATAATATTGTGTTGTGTGCATAAAAACAAAAAGCATAGCTTGCGTAGAATGATTTGGCCCCGAATTACTGTTATTATATAAGTGTATGTAAAACATTTTCAATGTACTCTCTCTCTCTCTCTCTCTCTCTCTCTCTCTCTCTCTCTCTCTCTCTCTCTCTCTCTCTCTCTCTCTCTCTCTGTGTCTCTGTCTCTCTCTCTGTCTCCCCCCCTCTCTCTCTCTCTGTCTCTCTCTCTAACCGAATGAGATGAAATTAGCGTCTCTCTCTCTCTCTGTGCGTGTTTTGCTTTTAAAGTGTTCCCCTTTTCTTTTCTGACGTCTGCTATATATTTTGGACATTAAGTAAATCATTCCACACACAAAAAAGAAGAAGAAAAAGATGCGTTTCTTGAAGTTCTGTGGGTTATTATTTGGCTATCGTGACAATGGCATCCTCGCTTATTTATTCAGAATTTGATTTTAATGTAGTTTGGCTGGGAGAGCAACAATGTGAAATCCCGTAATAACTATGCAAATGGGAGACAAGCGATTTGAGGTTTTATTTATGTTTTTTTAAAATCAGAGAACGCCACGACTGTCCGATTCACGGCTCTCCGAATCTTTGATCTTTAGCGGTTCCGTATTGGTGACGTCATAATGACCAAAGTATCACGTCTGTTAGAACGGTAACCTCACGGCTGTCCGAATGCGCTGAAGCGTTTTGCAGTGTGTGTGTGTGTGTGTGTGTTTGTATGTACGGGCCTGCATGGGTTTGCTTACATGTATGCGTTTACGTGTGTGTCTGTACTTGAGAGACGCAAACACAAACGCAAACGTAAATATTTTTTATTGGCAATAGCTTTGCATAACTCTTCTGCCAAGGAAGGGCATTGGTACTGAAAGGACTTCTAAAGTAATGGCGATGGTACTGAAAGGACTTCTAAAGTAATGGCGATGGTACTGAAAGGACTTCTAAAGTAATGGCGATGGTACCGAAAGGACTTCTAAAGTAATGGCGATGGTACCGAAAGGACTTCTAAAGTAATGGCGATGGTACTGAAATGACTTCTAAAGTAATGGCGATGCTACTGAAATGACTTCTAAAGTAATGGCGATGGTACTGAAATGACTTCTAAAGTAATGGCGATGGTACTGAAATGACTTCTAAAGTAATGGCGATGGTACTGAAATGACTTCTAAAGTAATGGCGATGGTACTGAAAGGACTTCTAAAGTAATGGCGATGGTACCGAAAGGACTTCTAAAGTAATGGCGATGGTACTGAAATGACTTCTAAAGTAATGGCGATGGTACTGAAATGACTTCTAAAGTAATGGCG
>CM065686.1:19273346-19275846 GCA_017654935.2 Phymorhynchus buccinoides | reverse complement strand
ATGCCTTTAGTGACATGAGTGTTAAACCATTGTGGTGCTAAAATGTGACATTGGCGGTGAAAGGGTTAAATAGCATCGAGGACTACACGATTTTTGTGGGGCTATGGGCACGTAGTGGAATGGGAGGGAGTGGGAGGGACAGGTAAACTGGGCGAGTATTCATGGGTGCGTCTTAGCTTAGACAGTCAACACGGGTGGTAGTATTATGTAAATTAGACTAAACAGCTTGGGAAGTGGGTGGATGCCTAGTGCTTCCATACGGGGAGCTGGACGACCGCGCCCCCTCCACGAGTCTCTCCCCGTGGTGATACCGGGGGGGTCTTTCGTAAAAAAAATAGTCCCCTCACCTTCTGGAAGTTCTGTGCTTGTAACTTCCTCTTGTCTTTCACTCTCTTTGACTCTACCGTTTCCCTTTGCTTTCTATCATCTACTATCTTTCTGATTTATTGGCCCATTCTCCTGCCTTATTTAAAAAAACAACATCTTCCAATCTTTGAGCTCCTCCGAAATCGGAATGTGTCGGTTGTACGCAGCGGGGAGACCAGTGAAAACTGAAAATCGGACACGTACGTACCTTGCCCATTATGGCCTTATGGCCTGGGAACCTTGAAGAAGAAGAAGGAGACTAAACAGCCAATCGTTTTGGGAGTTTAGTCTAATGTACTGGACCCTTTACTCAAATGGTTTTTATCACTGGTTGACATTAGCCTGTAGAAAGGGCCAATAGTAAATAAGAGCTGTACTATAAATGGTATTCTACAGTATTGGAATATCACGCTACAGCTTAGTCTTTCGTGGAAGACTATGACTCTCGAACGAGGGGGGGGCCCTTGCACCGGCTCTGGTGCTGCAGCCAAAGGGATTGGTTGGGCTTTGGGGGGACTTTCAGCCAACCGCCAACTCTCGTCCTCGAATCCCTTTGGCCGAGAGAGTGGGGATGTACCCTGGGCAAGACATCTCCACTGTAAACTATTTCTCGCCCAGCCCGCCAGAATAGTATCTTGCCCCCCCCCCCCCCCCCCCCCCCGCCCCCCACTGCTATCTGGCAGTCATTGTCGGAAACTACCCGTATCTAATACGTACTCATGACTACAGGGCCTGAATGATAGCTAGGGTTGGTGTTTTTCAACAGTATTGGACTATCATGGTTCAGCTCAGTCGTTTGTGGAAGTAGACGATGGCTCCCACAAACTAGGGGGCATTTGCACTGGCTCTAATGCTGAAGCCAAAGGGATGGGCTGTTCTTTGGGGACCTTCCCCCAACCGCCAGCTGTGTCCTCAAATCCCTTTGGCCTAGAGAGTAGGGATGTACCCTGGGCAAGGATTCTCCACTATAAACAGATTTTAGCCCAAACCCGCCGGAATAGCAGCTGTCGCGTCTGCTATCAGGAAGTCATGGTCGAAAACGACGAAAAGGCATATAGAGGTAGGGTTGGCAGGGGGGGGTGTGTGTGGAGAGAGAGAGAGAGAGAGAGAGAGAGAGAGAGAGAGAGAGAGAGAGAGAGAGAGAGAGAGAGAGAGAGAGAGAGAGAAGGAGAGAGATAGAAATATACAGACAGACAGACATACATTTGACACTTGGCAATGTTTTATTGATTAGGCCATAGTCCCATATCACCAACGTGAACACAAATCGGAGACGAATACATGCATAATTATAATAGCAATTGCTTAACTATGTCTAAGTACAAATAATTTGTAAACATAAGTAGCAAGTTGCATTTGTACAGTCATGCTTGTTATTGCTTGCAAAGAGAAGACAGACAGACAGAGCAGACAGAGACAGAGAGAGAGAAAGGCAGAGAGACATAGGCAGAGCGAGAGAGAGAGAGCGAGAGAGGGGGGGAGAGAGAGAGAGAGAGAGGAGAGAGAGAGAGAGAGAGGAGAGAGAGAGAGAGAGAGAGAGAGAGAGAGAGAGAGAGAGAGAGAGAGAGAGAGAGAGAGAGAGAGAGAGAGAGAGAGAGAGAGAGAGAGAGAGAGAGAGAGAGAGAGAGAGAGAGAGAGAGAGAGAGAGAGAGAGAGAGAGACACGAAACTCGATTTTATTTTGTATTGAGGGTAAACAGATAAGCATAATGCGCTTTTGTTTACACCGTGCCCTCGCGTGAAATTCATGTATTGGGAGACAAGAGAGAGAGAGAGAGAGAGAGAGAGAGAGAGAGAGAGAGAGAGAGAGAGAGAGAGAGAGAGAGAGAGAGAGAGAGAGAGAGAGAGAGAGAGAGAGAGAGAGAGAGAGAGAGAGAGAGAGAGAGAGAGAGGAGGAGAGAGAGAGAGAGAGAGGAGAGAGAGAGAGAGAAAGACAGAGACAGATAAACAGAGACAGAGAGACAGAGAGACAGACAGAAATACAACGGGGGGGGGGTGTTGTCGTGAGGAGACACCAAGTCATGAGTGGAGCAGTGCATCACTGTCCGTCCAGTGACAAGAGAATCATGGCTTTTGCCACCATGAGGGTGTCCATAGACCCCTCAGACTTTCAGCCTCGTGTATGGACAAACGCT
>CM065686.1:19250846-19258346 GCA_017654935.2 Phymorhynchus buccinoides | reverse complement strand
GTTGTTCATTCTCATTTTCAATCTCCCCGCCCCCTTTCATCTGGAAATGTATAAAATTAACGATTTTCTATAATTCCACAAAGTCATAAAGCCTTCCCGTGGTACAAAGGCCTTCTTGATTTAATACTATCAACTTAGTGTCCCCCAACGTTGTGCATTCTCAAACGTACTCAAAACCATCAGGCGAAAGTTCATTATAATTTATTATTAACTGGTGTCTCTCTTGCATACATACACTAAGCGTGTGTAAAGCGCTTAGACCTGTGTCAGAAACCAAGAATTGGCTCCTCATAAATAATAATAAATAAAGATTCCATAGCGCTCTTCGATGATAAAAAATCAAATATTAATATCAATATTTAGGATGCTCCCCTTCAGGGAGAATACTATTGTTATTGCAAGTGTAATGGGGTGGTAAGGGCAAGGTTATGGGATAAGGATAGGAGGGTGTTGATGAGCACACACCATGCAGGCAGGAACATATAGGCGGAAACCAGACAGTTGTTTGCTTTGTTTATTCATGTACTAAACAAGAAGACTACTAGGAAAGACAGTGCAGCAATAACATCCTGCAACAATACAAAATAAACGCATAAGTATATAAGCAAGAAATAACAATGATTATATATGCAGGCTTTGTGCCACAGCACTCAATGTTAAAGAACATGAGGAAATAAGTTGAATAGTCACAACAGTGGAAGGAGCTTACTGTATGACTTAAATAGCATGATCAAACTGACACTGACACAAGCCTAGCTGCCATGTTGAAACAGAACAAAGGTTGGTTTTGCCCTGACCCTATGCTTGCTTTAAACTCATGCACAAACATCTAAGTAAGTTTATGTGAGCTAACCCCAAACCAAGTATTGTAACACTCACATCTTCAGATGCTAGGTTGCTAAAAAAAATTAGACTAACCATCAAAGTAAACTGAATAAGAGCAGTTTTTATTGGAAAACTGACTGAAAACAAATGTAGGCCTATTGAGAGTTTATCGTTGAAATAGCAAGGAACTCAATCATAGTATTTCCTTATTAATACTATAGTAGCAGACGAACACTATTCTAATGCTACATGTCCAATATTAAACCGATTGGCCCAAATCTTTGGTCAAACTTTAATCTTGAATAACTTCAAAACGGCAGCACGAATACTTTCATAATTATTTTCAGTATTCATTAAAGCGTAACATTGCAATCCTTTCGTTATCAATTCGAACCGGAAGTGCCAACCGGAAATGGGGACGAACATTGCCAAATTGTAATATTGAATAACTTGCAAGAGAGGGAGAGAGAGAGAGAGAGGGAGAGAGAGAGCGAGCGAGCGAGAGAGAGAGAGAGAGAGAGAGAGAGAGAGAGAGAGAGAGAGAGAGAGAGAGAGAGAGAGAGAGAGAGAGAGAGAGAGAGAGAGAGAGAGAGAGAGAGAGAGAGAGAGAGAGAGAGAGAGAGAGAGAGAGAGACTCTTCATCATTTCCATCAGTGTATACAATCCATAAAGCTCAAATCACCGTTGATACTAATCATTCCAAACCGCCACACAAGGAGACTCTTTTTAACTGACCGACGAACGGATCGAGATCAGAATATGCCTTGTAGTGAAGTACGTCACACAGACAAACTATAAAAAAGCCCCCAAGCAGTACATAATAATCATTATTAAGAAACAGAGGAGACAGAGTAGGGACAGACTAAGTACACGGACTAGAAAGAAAGGAGAATTAATGTGCTGTTTGGGTGGAGTTATCGTCCTAATCTCTTGGCATCAGTTGACGTTCCACTTAGAAGCAGTTTCTTGTCGATGCCAAACTCAATCTTTCTTTCTCTCTGTCTCTGTCTCCTTGGCTCTGTCTCTCTCTCTGTCTGTCTTGTATCTGGAGTTTTCTCTCTCTCTCTCTCTCTCTCTCTCTCTCTCTCTCTCTCTCTCTCTCTCTCTCTCTCTCTCTCTCTCTCTCTTCTGTCTCTCTCTCTCTGTGTCTCTCTCTCTCTCTCTCTCTCTCTCTCTCTCTCTCTCTCTCTCTCTCTCTCTCTCTCTCTCTCTCTCTCTCTCTTTTCTGTCTCTCTCTGTCTCTCTCTCTCTCTCTCTCTCTCTCTCTCTCTCTCTCTCTCTCTCTCTCTCTCTCTCTCTCTCTCTCTCTCTCTCCCTCTCTCTCTCTCTCTCTCTCTCTCTCTCTCTCTCTCTCTCTCTCTCTCTCTCTCTCTCTCTCTCTCGCCCTCTCCCCAATGCAGCAAAAATATATGTTGCCCCTTATTTCACAAAGGACAGCAATATAAGCCGGTAGAGTGAACACCGATGGGGCGGCCAGTAGCGCTCATGATTTGGCCTCTCCAGGGACTACTATAGGCCCTGGGCTGGGCGCAGAGGCTTTGGTCTGATGTCCTGCTGGGTCTGAAGATGATGAGCACTTAGAGCAGCAATCTGCTCTCTTTGAGGGGAAAGCACTTCTTGCTCTCTCTCTCTCTCTCTCTCTCTCTCTCTCTCTCTCTCTCTCTCTCTCTCTCTCTCTCTCTCTCTCTCTCTCTTCTCTCTTCTCTCTGTGGCTCCCCTGTCTCTTCAAACCCAAACCCACCCAAGAAACTTCTTGATGATGATGAAGATAACCCTGGACACTCTTTGGACGCTTCGCTATCATAGGCTGTTTTCGATACTCTTGAGGACTCAGACGGGGTTCTCAGTTTTTGAGCCATCTTTACCTCGTGCGTTATATATTTCAAGAAGATCTTTCCTTGAGATAGACTCAAATAAGGTAATGGATGTGGGGGCGAGTTGCCTGTTCATCAAAAGAAACTTCAGCACTCGTTTGTACTGCCTGGGCCAGGAGGAGAGGGCGAGGTGTCGTGTTGCAAGCGCCGTATCACGGTTTATCTTGACTTGTAGTGTGACGGATCGCTTTCAATGACGTGAGGTGATGGGTAGATGGGTGGAGAACAGAAGCCTCTACGTACTCCTCTAACACCTTACACAATGCCAGGTGATAACTATCACCACAGGTTCGTCTTCTCTCCGCCTTGTATTTGTATCCTTGGTTGGTTGAAAACAACTTTTTATTAACACAATTACATGCAGATACAAATATATCTCAGCGCAAGAGTACAAGAAGCTAAAGCTTATGGGCGTACTCAACACGTGTATCAAGTACAAAAGAACAACTGCATAATTAATTAACAAGAATCATCACGGACAAAAATCATTTAACAAAGAAGGCAATAGATAATATGGAAAAAGTAAACGTACAAAGGTACAACATATACAAAGACACGTGTAAGATTACATGTAAACTTAAAAGCGTAATCAAAAGAGAAAAACTGGGGCAAACAATTGTGCGTGATTAGTCACATTTGAAGTTATCCTTGGTTGGGTTGTTTATTATGTTGTTCGGTGGGCGAAGATCATGAGAGAGAGAAAACAAAGTGCTACTGAATCCATGTACGCTCTTAAATTAAAGCTATCTGTTAATAAAATACCAAGATCAACATAATATGCGCGGACATTTTACCCTTGACTTATTTAAAAAGAAGTTTCTACCTAAGATTTGACTGAGCCAAAAGTAAGTGTATTGATTTAATAGAGGCACACACAAACACAGCTATCCCATAATGAGCCCCCCCCCCATCCTTCCTCCAATTTGTTTAATAATATAGATTTACCTTCCTTTTAAAACATACGTTCTAATAAAACCTGGTACATTGAAACTGACTGACACATTTCTGCATAATTTTTGTAACGAAATTTGAAACATTAAGATTGATTTATGACTCCCCCCCCCCCCCCCCCCCCCCCCCCCCGATGTCCAGTCCCCCCTATCCCCTATATTTTACAAGTTGGGTAGTAGTAGTAGTAGTAGTAGTAGTAGTAGTAGTAGTAGTAGTAGTAGTAGTAGTAGTAGTAGTAGTGGTGGTGGTGGTAGTGGTAGTAGTAGTAGTAGTAGTAGTAGTAGTAGTAGTAGTGGTAGTGGTAGTGGTAGTAGTAGTAGTAGTGGTGGTAGTAGTAGTAGTAGTAGTAGTAGTAGTAGTAGTAGTAGTAGTAGTAGTAGTAGTAGTAGTAGTAGTAGTAGTAGTAGTAGTAGTAGTAGTAGTAGTAGTAGTAGTAGTAGTGGTGGTGGTAGTGGTAGTAGTAGTAGTAGTAGTAGTAGTAGTGGTAGTAGTAGTAGTAGTAGTAGTGGTAGTAGTAGTAGTAGTAGTGGTAGTAGTAGTAGTGGTAGTAGTAGTCACAACAGTTGTTGTCGTTGTTGCTGATTGTTATGTGCATTTCTCCTCATGTCATTGGATTTTTGTTTCATGTTTGTATTCCATTTCTATCATATGTAAAGCGCCCTGTAGCCTACATAGTAGGATGGGTGCCATATAAATATTCCTCATTATTATTATTATAAGTGAAAATATTTTCAGCTGGAATCGAACGCAGTTGCCATACCGTGTGAATCGTTAGGAAACGAAGACAACGACAGTAATAAAGATGATGATGAGATTTAGAATGTTGTTGTTTCAGTTTTGTTGCTATGTATGTTTGTTATGTAAAGACAATAAAAACGTTTAAACCAGATTTAGAATGAGGACCACGATAGGAGGACGAGGAGGAGGAGGGTATGATGATGACGATGACGATGACGATGATGACAACTAAGTTGCTTTCCAGGAAGATACATTTTTGCATTGTTACTTTTGAAGGATGAAGAAAGAAAAAAACATCATTCACGTGAGGTAATGCTTGACAATGCAGAAGAAGAAGAACTTCTGCTTAACGTCCTCCGGTCTGGAACAGACACATATTAGTAGATATAAAGATGATGGGAACGATCCTGGAGGTAATGCCCAAAGGCAGTGCAACACCAGGAAAGTCCCGAATGTTTAACAATACAGATCGATGTATCTAAAATTGACAGTGCCGAGAGTGAGACAGACACAATTAATCTTGTTCCGTACTGAGAAGCAGACGAAACGACCCGCAGGTTTACAATGCAAAGAGAGACAAAAAAAGGAACAAAAAACCCAATCTGTTGCGTCCCATTCGATGGGCACTGCTTGGCACTCGCTTTAATTCTTCCCAAACCCCTATTTTACACCCTTCCAATTTCCTCCCCGTCCTCTCTCTCTCTCCTCTCCATCAAACGACCAAATAAAAAGGCTGCATCTCATTGGCTTACTCCTTGTCAGGTGACCAAGCCCTAACCAAGGGACACAAATCTCAATACAAAGGGAACAAAAATAAAGGACAACAAGCGCAGAGAGAGGAAAGGGGAACAACTCGTGCTCTACCCCCCCCCTCTCCCCCTTCTTTCATCCTCCCCCCTCCCCACCCTCGTCACCTTGTCTTGTCTGGCTTGCTCACTCCGTCACTCGCCACTACCGTGTCGGCAAGGTTCTTTTTTTTTGGGGGGGGGGGGGGGGGGGGGGGACTCCTTTTGGAAGAGCTGCTCATTGTTATACTGCAGGCAGGTCTTTCAGGTTGTTAAGTAGGGGAAGAGTTCCTCTCCCCCCCCCCAGTTGCCTCCGCCACCCCAACCCCCCACCACCCACCCCTACACGGTGGTGACACTAGGGGGTGGCTGTCACATTAAGTCTCCGGGTCTGATAGTCATTGCTAGTTAATGAACTGCTCCACTACATAAATTGTCGCTTGTGCCAAATTGCCAAAGCTTCTTTACTTGCTGTCTTGGCTGGCTGGCTTGCGCCACAAGTGAGAGATAGAGAGAGATAGGGAGCCGGGGAGAGAGAGAGAGAGAGAGAGAGAGAGAGAGAGAGAGAGAGAGAGAGAGAGAGAGAGAGAGAGAGAGAGAGAGAGAGAGAGAGAGAGAGAGTGTGAGAGAGTTGGGGGTGGGAGGGATAAGGATATGGATGGATAGGGGTGAGGTGGGATAAGGATATGGATGGATAGGGGTGAAGCGATTTGTTTTCCTTTTTTCTCCACTTTTCAATTATGTGTTTGCTCTCTCTCTCTCTCTCTCTCTCTCTCTCTCTCTCTCTCTCTCTCTCTCTCTCTCTCTCTCTCTCTCTCTCTCTCGTTTTGTCGTTTTATATTGTCCGAAAGACGCATGAACAAACGCAACAACATGACCATAACATCTTCAGACCATTTCAAGCACGGTACCATCACCGTTCTTTCATATTACTCAAAATGGGGGGAAAACAAACAGGCGAACAGACAATGAACGATTAACCCTTCCCGTACTCCGTTAGTGTGTTTGCACCGTTTTACGTTTTGCTTCATATTTTCAAAACCGTTCATTGAATCTTGCTGAAAATGTATGACTGTGTCAATGAACGCTTTGAGCATGTGCACGCCAAAACCTCAGCAGTTTGGTAGGACAACAAGCGAGTAAATAAACAACAAACTCGTCGTTTAATTGGGCAGCAAAATGGAGCAGTTCAGCCATACAGTGACCTACAAGGAAGCAAACACCATCACCATCCACAACCACAACCAGTCCCCAGTGGAAGAGAAGGCTCGGCCAAAAAAAAACCCAGCGGTGTTGACACTCGGAATCCACCAGCTCCAAAGACACCCAGCAGACAACCCTCTTCCTCCGGCTGAGGACTGGCCACTGCGATCTACTGGGTCACCTCCACCGTCTCAGTAAAAATCGCCCACACTAACGAATGCTCATCGGTGGGAAACCCAGAACATTATTCGCCAACGCTGTTCTGCACTACACGATGCTCTACATAGTGGTGTAGAGTGTCAAGTAAACCCGAGTTCGAACCTGGGTACAGGGGATTTTTTCCTCTCACTTTGCACTAGGCCTTAACGGTCTGAACGTGGAGTCTTTCGGATGAGACGATAAACCGAGGTCCCGTGTGCCCATGCACTTAGCATACGTTAAACCCAGTGGCAACGAAAAAGTTGTCATTTGGTCAAAATTTACCCCCCTCCCCCTCCCTCATCAGCGACAAAAATCGCATGCAAAAAAAAAAAAGCCAAACAATAAAATTGGGTGGCGCGCCTCTGGCTGCGACGCGCTCTCCAGGTGGGAGCAGCCCGAATTTCACAGAGACGCCTCTGTGACTATAAAGTACCTAATACCTAATACCTAATACGACGTCAGACCTGGCCAAAGGGGGGAATAGAGGCTACAGGTACAGCTCTGAGGCAGCCGCCATGACCTGGAGAGAAGAAGACTGCGAACTTCGTCGTGGCGACTGGTCTGAAAGGGGAGTTGTCAAAAAGCGCGAATATGTCCATTTGCGCTACTTAATTTACCTCTATGCAATTCGCGCGAACATGAAGTATGCAAGTTGCGCGACTATCCCACATAGAGGGAGATACAGAAAGAGACAGAGATAGAACGCACGAGCAAACGGACACACACACACACGGGCGAGCGCGCACGCACACGCACGCACACACACACACACACACACACACACACACACACACACACACACACACACACACACACACACACACACTCATTTTAATTCATTGATTTTTTTTTGATTTTTTTTCTTTTTTTAAAAAGTCTAATATCACCATTGTTGTGAACATTTTTTACTATCATTCACGGAA
>CM065686.1:19243346-19245846 GCA_017654935.2 Phymorhynchus buccinoides | reverse complement strand
ACACACACACACACACACACACACACACACACACACACATACATACACGCACGCACGCACACGCACACACACGCACGCACGCACGCACGCACACGCACACGCACGCACACGCACGCACGCACGCACACACACACACACAAAAAAGTTTGTAAAAAAGCTTTATCAAGCTTACTCTTTTATCGTCAATAAAGATCATTTTGACTTGACTTGACTTGACACACACACACACACACACACACACACACTCCTAATCAGCTTTGTTGTATTGCAGATTTTTACGACTTTTACTGACTTGCATTGCAATTTTTAAATCGGCGAATCTTGCAGACAATCATCACAAGCTTTACATTCAAACTCGACTTCAGACTTTTACTAATTGGGCATTCTTTTTCTCTTTATTTTGTGTTGGTTTTGCTGTCCCATCTTTTGGGCCTTACAGTGGCGTTACTACCACGCCGCTCATTCCGACTCCCAACTCGCAGCCACACCTCCGCACGTTCAGGTCGCAGAATCCGAGACCAGCAGTCCGAGGGGAGCTAATCTATGCTAGGCCGTCAGGAGGCAACCAACCGAGAAGACACTGCACTGCTACTGAGTCATTTCAGTGGAGTTCAGTAGAGTCTGTTCAGGACACCACCTACTAAGCCCCCCAACTGACGACACTATTCCTTTAGTCGCGGAGACAGCGTGAGTGAGGGCGCCACCACGACCGTCCACGATTGGGCATTCTTCGTTTTGTGTGTGTGACAAAAACAAAAACTACATTCTTTGACATCAAAAGCTGGTTCAAGGGTCTCAGCCAGGAGGAGTAGCATTTAAACTGATACCGAGATACAAGCATCAAGACACGCGCAAGGAAAATGCAGTACAACGTTTATATAGAAATTGCAAATTGAGATCTAAAGACAAACATTCCTCACAGAAACGTGATGTCTGTGATATTGGCTAACACACAAAAACCGATCACTCCACAGATTAGTGTCAAATGCACTGATGCATGTCGTAGTGAAACGAGTTTGTAGTTTACGGCAGTACTTCACAATAAGGATTTCACCAGCCGCGTGTAATACGAATATGTCACCAATTATTATTTTGCGGCCTTTGGGCCGGTTTATTATGCACTGTCCAGTCAGAAACAGAGTGTACTTAATAAAATATATTTCAGTTCGAAAACCTTTAGACAGTATTAAATTATCCACCTTTGGTTTAACAAGCGTTAAACACCGAAGATAACACAAAGCCAACTCGAAATCCTCTTAAACCAGAGTGATGAAGTCGGTGGTGTCCTTAAGAGGTGACGCAAATCGGACGTAAATCTCACCATCTCTCTTTTCTCTCTCTCTCTCTCTCTCTCTCTCTCTCTCTCTCTCTCTCTCTCTCTCTCTCTCTCTCTCTCTCTCTCTCTCTCTCTCTCTCTCTCTCTCTCTCTCTCTGTCTCTGTGGGTGGTACCCAGCCCCCTTATCATGTAAGGAGTTCCGGGCCGAAACACTCGATTGAGGGCGGGGGGCTTCTCCTCTGAAGACCGTCGGCTGTCCAGCTCTCCTTAGAGTTTCTGTCCTCAGTCACATAATCACATGGTAACCAATGAACACAACAATAGGTCGATCAGACAGTAGTAGTAGTAGTAGTAGTAGTAGTAGTAGTAGTAGTAGTAGTAGTAGTAGTAGTAGTAGTAGTAGTAGTAGTAGTAGTAGGTTAGAGGTGGGGAGGGAAAGGGACCCGGAAAACGGAACTCAACCTTATAAAACAGGAACCGGAAACAACTTTAAGGAGCGGAAACGGAACTCAAACCTTAAACAGGAACCGGAAACTATCCCAGTCCTAAGCAAGTAAAAAAAAAAAAGACTGCCAAGTCAGACGACTGTTCGAGGGTTTTAGGTAAATGTTTGAACACCATGTAAACTGTGTTTGAAAAACGCCAAGTCAAACGACTGTTCGAGGGTTTTAGGTCAATGTTTTAACACCATGTAAACTGTGTGTGAAAAACGCCAAGTCACACGGCCTGTTCGAGGGTTTTAGGTAAAAAGTTTTAACACCATGTAAACTGTGTAACGTGTTTCTGCTCAAGGAAGGAAAGGCGACTGCTGGAACGCTGCTGCCGCCTGGTAGGCCTGCAAACTGGACAGAGGACCGAAGGGCCCTTGGAGCAGGGAAGTGCGGTGCCCTCCCAGGTGCGACAGCTGGGGGGACAGCATGGCGGAGAGGTTGATGCTCATCACTGGGGGCATCATGGGCTTGGCCGCCATCCTCATCTTCTCCAGCTCCGCCTCCTGAAGCCGCTTGGCTTTGGCCCGGCGATTCTGGAACCAGATCTTGACCTGGGGGGGAGGGAAGAAGAGGGAAATGAGAGACAATTTTGTTTTAGGATATTAAGAATTGTGTGTGTATAACGTTAATATATTTTCGTCCTTTTGTTTTATCTTCTCATCTCAGCCCTCAAACACATACACACAAGCGTACACGCACGCACGCGCGCACGCACGCATGCATACACACGCA
>CM065686.1:19233346-19238346 GCA_017654935.2 Phymorhynchus buccinoides | reverse complement strand
CCCTCTCCTTCCCTACATCCCGACCCCCACCCAACCACCATTCACTCCCACCTACCCAGCCACCCCACCCCTCACAAAAAAAAGTTCTAACCAAAAACAAACAAACAAGTGCAACGCCGAGCGGCTGCAAAGTCCCCTCGCAGCATCGCCGAGCGACTCCGAAATCGGAATGTGTCGGCTGTACACATACATAAAAACGCATAAAAATAGCACGTAACTACATAGAAACGCATAAAAACTGCACGTAACTGAATAGTTTTTGATATATAGCCTTGGGGTTCGGACCCGTGATTTGAGCGCGCGCGATCATGCGCATACGAGCGCACAGAAAAATTCATGACAACTGTGACAACCATTCATCAAGAAATGTGGACAAAAAAACTGCATTGAAATACATGCAAAACTTCGCGAGATATTAGCGATTATGTGTTTCGGGGTTTGAACCCCGTAACTGGCGCGACCTTGACCTTAATGTAAAACTAAATACATCCGTGGATAGCTTGCATCTTGGTCAACTAGTATACCAAATTTGATGATGATAGACTGAATAGTTTTTGAGAAAAACGGACGAAAGCCGGACGGACGGACGGACGGACGGAGGCACGGATGGATCAGACAGAAACAATAGCTCCTCGAACCTTCGGCTCGGGGACTAAAAAGCTATTGAAGTTTTATTACGCTTGATTACCATCTCGCGCGCGGCGTTTGTGAATAATCACCGGTTGGGTCACTCACGGGCACATCGCACAGTATTTACCTTCCACGCACACGCGCGCGCGCCGCGTTTAAATGTAAATTGAAACAGGTGATAACGACTTGCGTATCCTTTAACCCTTTCAGCGCCAATGTCCCATTTTTGCACCACAATGGTTTAACACCCATGTCACTAAAAGGCATCAAATCAGAGCCTGTTATCCAAAGACCCTATTTTCTTAATTTTGGGAGGTAAGGATAGGCATAATGTTATATATGTCACAGAGGAATTCCCAATATTGCAGATATTTGTTCTCTACCCAGTTAAGCTTAATGGTATTTGGGGGGGCTGAAAAATGGCTGTCGGCGAAAGGGTTAACCAATTTTTTTTTTAAATGGAGGTCTGTATATTATGTAAATTTATAGTGATTAGCCTACACACACGTTCAGGATGAAGTGCGGATCTTCATCTTGGAATGGAGAGAGAGAGGGAGAGAGAGAGAGAGAGAGAGAGAGAGAGAGAGAGAGAGAGAGAGAGAGAGAGAGCGAGCGAGAGCGAGCGAGAGAGAGAACAATTGAACAATTAATTGTTTTATTGTGACCAGGTTTTTTTAGCCATGCACAAGGGGAGTAGGGGATTGGGACTATACGTAGAACAATGGATATATAACAACACTTTCTGAGAGAGAGAGAGAGAGAGAGAGAGAGAGAGAGAGAGAGAGAGAGAGAGAGAGAGAGAGAGAGAGAGAGAGAGAGAGAGAGAGAGAGAGAGAGAGAGAGAGAGAGCGAGAGAGAGAGAGAGAGAGAGAGAGAGAGAGAGGAGAGAGAGAGAGAGAGAGAGAGAGAGAGAGAGGGTGAGAGAGAGAGAGAGAGAGAGGGAGAGAGAGAGAGAGAGAGAGAGAGAGAGAGAGAGAGAGAGGAGAGAGAGAGGAGGAGAGAGAGAGAGAGAGAGAGAGAGAGAGAGGGAGAGAGAGAGAGAGAGAGAGAGAGAGAGAGAGGGGAGAGAGAGAGAGAGAGAGAGAGAGAGAGAGAGAGAGAGAGAGAGAGAGAGAGAGAGAGAGAGAGAGAGAGAGAGAGAGAGAGAGAGAGTTGACACACAGTCTTATTATTGTGTTATAATGAAAGCGTTAATTTTATCTCCAAGGCAAAACACCAAGGCAGCTGTACATTCAACACTGTCCCATAGAAATGGTTTATTTCGATTAGGAAAGAGCATTACACTCCACGCATCCATCTTTAAAAAAAGAAATAAAAAGTGGACTGCAATGAGAGACTTAGTGGGATTTTTGTTCACGCCAGAGGGCATGACGCTCGTGTGGGGCTAATCCTCTCTATATTCTTAGTTGGGGATAAAGAAAGAGAGAGAGAGAGGGAGGTGTCCCCACCTCTCTCTCTCTCTCTCTCTCTCTCTCTCTCTCTCTCTCTCTCTCTCTCACTACGCCCAACTAAGAAAATCGCATGATAAGCCCCTAGTGCATCGACTGCCCTCTGGCGTGAAAACAATCGCCATAAGTCGACCATTAATTGATCGCACCTTTCTTCTCCCCGAACCCCACCACCCTCCTACCACAAACTCAGCATTAAAAAAAAATTAAATTAACCCGTGGACTTGTAAGAATTAAATCGTATATATAGTAGTCTCATAGATAATAGTGGCAGACTTTTTATGGGGTTTTTTTCCTTTCTTTCTTTCTTTTTTTTCTTTTTTTCTTTCTTTCTTTCTTTCTTCTTAGTATAGAGTGGTGCAGTGCTAACGCGTTCGCCTCGTGTCAAGTAAGCCCGAGTTCGAACCCGGGCGCAGGGGATGCTTACTCTCACTTTGCACTAGGCCTTACGGTCTGAAGAATGTGGAGTCTTTCGGATGAGACGATAAACCGAGGTCCCGTGTGCCCATGCACTTAGCACACGTTAAACCCAGTGGCAACGAAACAGTTGTTATTTGGTCAAAATTTACCCCCCCCCCCCCCCCTTTTCCCTTCCTCATCAGTCACACAAAAAATCGCATGCAAAAAATAAAAAATAAAATGGGTGGCGCGCCTCTGGCTGCGACGCTCTCTCCAGGTGGGAGCAACCCGAATTTCACAGAGATGCCTCTGTGACTATAAAGTACCTAATACCTGTCTTTTTTTTCCATTTATGACTGTCGTGGTGAATACAGAATGATGGGTACCTGTCTACTATGCTTTGCACGCGAGCATGCAGAAGAAGACAAAAAAAACCAATTGAGCGCAGCTGTGCCCCGAGTATTGGGGCGATAAAGTTGCGATGTTGACGATTACACAACACACAATATGTGGGCTGTTGTTTCAAGCGATATATATATATTATGCCCATACAGGCTGCACCTATTGCAGCATAACAAAACAACAACAAAAAAAGAAACAAGAGGCAAAGCCTTCAAGGCTCACTCGAACAGGAACATGTGGGACAACAACAAACAAAGATTGAGGGTGGTGTCTAAAGTACAAGATTTCTGTGCCCAAATGTGGTATGAAATAAATTTCTTGCCTTGCCGTGCCAATAAGATATTAAAAGTACAAATGAAATTATGGAAACAACTTTAAGAAGAAAAAAGAAAGTGCCTGTGCCGGGAATCGGACCCGGAACCATTGGCATGACAGACAGACACTCTACCAATGAGCTATCGAGGCTTTCAGTGTTGATGAGTTTCTTAACTCATGTTGCCTGTTGAATACTCTCTAACCCACTAATCTAAAATGTTATCTGTTTGTTATCTGTTTACAGGGTTGTTTTAAGTATTTAATTATTTAAATCATTATTGTTTGAAAGCTTGCATAGACATCTATATGTGTGCAAAGATTGAACAATGTACGCCTTCTATTTCCCGAGAAAATGCCAATGTTACAGTTGGGAGATTAGACCAGGACGCCACACACACACACACACTATCACACACGCACGCGCGCGCGCGCGCACACGCACACGCACGCACACACACACACACACACACACGCACACGCACATGCACACACACACACACACGACCGAACAACTATCATACTATAGACTCACTTCGTGTTAACTTTGTTAACACGAGTGAGCCCAAAAGGAATAATGCACGCATAATTAATTAGTTGTCGAGAGAGGGTCAATGAGGAGATGATGCGATCTCTCTTATAAGAGAATAATAATGAAAACAAATAGGCCCGCGTAGAATGAAATGTGTGGATGTGTACGGAGTTTATATTTACCCTACGACATGCAGTATTTATATTTGTACGCTAAATCTTGATATGCATCAAATCGAAGCGCGCACACCCACCCACGTATGCACAAAACGCATTCAAAGAAAGAATCTATACAAAGACGAACAAGAAAACAACACGCACGTACAATTTAGAGAAATAGACCTAAAGGCAAGCGAGAGGAAGGAAAGAGATAATGTAATAGCTTCAATGACTAAACAAGTGGGTGTTTTGAGGTTGGATTTGAAAGCCGAGAGGGTCGGTCGCTGACGGAGGGAGAGTAAGCTTGTTCCAAGGGAGGTTGGTCCTGAAACAGCAAAAGAGAGCCGACCAACAGCTGAGAGCTTACAGGCAGGCCCTGTACCAAGGGATCTGGAGAGTTCGACAGTGCATAAGCTTGTATTAATTAAAAACATCGGGACTTTACTGGTTTCGTACTGCCTCCGGGCATTGCCTCCAGTATTGTTCCCACCATATTTGTATTTACAAATGTTCCACATGTGTCTGTTTCAGACCGAGAGGACGTAAAACTCCATTTTCGCTCGCTCGGGATCTGGAGAGATAGAGGGTCGGAAACTGAACGTAATGTGCGAAGCTGGCGTATAAATGGAAATATTGTCGCAGATGAACGATAGGGCAGCTTGATGGATGGATTTATATCAAAGGGTGTGTGGTTTATACTCAATTCTGTATGCGACAGGTAGCCAGTGCAAAGGACACACGTGTATTTTGTATAATTACCTTCACCAATTTTAACCCTTGAGACCTAAACAACAACAAAAAAGAGTAACACTTCCTTAACCAATGTTAACCCTTAAGACCTAAAAAAAGAGAGTAACACTTCGAATGGGGTCTTACGAGTTAATTTGTCCTTTTATTTTTACGCACAGACAAGCAATTAGACTTAGCCCCGAATTAAACCACCCTTATCACGTACTAAACGCCAATTGGAAGCGTACTTTCACGAGGCTTGTTTATGCATTTAAAGCGATTAATTCAGACATGTTAAGCTCCCCCCCCCTCTGGTGGTACTGGGATGCGCGGCTGGGGGGGGGGGGGGGTCTTGCTTACAAATAGTTCATACGCCTTCTGGAAGTTCTG
>CM065686.1:19220846-19223346 GCA_017654935.2 Phymorhynchus buccinoides | reverse complement strand
AATGGAAAACGACATGTTTACGACTCTGAATCTCAAAGTCTGCTTCTTTCAGTTTTATGACAATAATCCCTAGGTTGATCCTCGCCCTTGTACAGCCCTTTCCCAGGAAAATGGCAGAATGGCACACACGCACACACACACACGTGCGCGCTCATTCATGGAATCAGAATCAGAATCAATCAGATTGTGTGGGACAGAGGGGGAGAGAGAGAGAGAGAGAGAGAGAGAGAGAGAGAGAGAGAGAGAGAGAGAGAGAGAGAGAGAGAGAGAGAGAGATAGAGAGAGAGAGAACGAGAGAGAGAGAGAGAGAGAGAGAGAGAGTGTGCGCGCGCATGTGTGAGTGTGTGTGTGTGTGTGTGTGTGTGTGTGTGTGTGTGTGTGTGTGTGTGTTTTGTGTGTGCATATCATGTGTGTGTGTGTGTGCGCGCGCGCGCGCGTGTGTGCGCGCGAGCGTGCGTGCGTGTGTGTGTGTGTGTGTGTGTGTGTGTGTGTTGGAGAGATGGAGAGAGCAGACAAAAGGGGGAAGACAGTTGATTTTTAAAATGTTAAAATTCAATTTGAGACAAAACTTACGTTGCACTTTAAACTGTAAATTTAATTCCATACAAACAGGAGTCTAAGGGGTAAAATAGTGATTTAAAAAACACCCAAGATACGATGAAACAATACAACAACGACAACAACACCCCAACAACAAGAACATCAAGAACCAACAACAATAACGACAACAACAACAACGACGACGACACCCTCCAAACCAAATACGAATAAGAATAAAAACATTAAAAAGCATATAAAGCGGGGTTTTACACATCGGTTTTAACCACGTCGTCTCATAAAAAACAACCCCAACCCCCCCAAAACAACAACAACACAAGCATATTTAATGGAATTAGAACAATAAATTACAACAGAGATACTTAAACAAAAAAGAAATGTAGGCCTATATTGATAATTTTTACTAGTGTCTTTTTAAATTCACCCCAACCGAATAGGTCATCTTTTGTTGTTGCTTAACAAATGAATGAAATAAATAATAATACATATATCCAAAAAATAAATAATAATACATAAATCAAATAAATAAACAACAATACATAAATCAAATAAATAAATAATACTACATAAATCAAATAAACAAATAATAATAATAATACATGCATCAAATAAACAATAACACATAAATCAAATAAATAAATAATAATACATAAATCAAATAAATACTAATATACAAATCAAATAAATAAGTAAATAAAGACACAAACAACATCATTACATATTAATTTAATCAAATGTTTTAATTAAAAGATATCGATACACACCCACCGATTGATTGATTGATTGATATTTATTCACATTAGTTCACTATATTGTTGATGTAGTACAATCATTGGATTATGGATTGCTATAATTGATTTTTGGGTCTCAACAGGGCCTGAAGAAAAGTGTGTAGTAAGACACTTGAAAATTCGCTGCAAACTAGAACCAGTTCAGTGGTTTATTTAACGTCTGTTCACCATTGATGATATTAGACGAAAAATAAAAGAAGAAAACAATAGTAGTAAAGATCATCTCTAACTAACAGTTCATAACATAAGAGAGAAAGAGATAGGGGAGTGGGAGGGAAGTGGGGGGGGGGGGGGGGGGGGGGTTTAAAAACAAAAAAACAATGCGCCTTTTAAAGACACAATGAACTAAGGAAGAAAGGAAGGAAGGAAAGGAAAGGAAAACGACAAGAAAGAAAGAAAGAATCAATGAATCCAGCCAAACAGACAATGCAAAAATAAATAAAAAATAAAAAGAAATCCAGCATCAATTTCGATTGTCTAATGTAGGTGTTTTTCAGTAGTAGCCCATGCAATGCGTATCACCATGATTCGCACTTTTAAATCAAATAGAGAAAAACAAGCGCGAAATCGCAATAGTTTGTGGCACGCGGTCTATTTTTACCACTCCAATCATGAGTTACCTCCCCTGGATTTTCAATCATTTTAATCTGTAAACCAGAATGTTATCTCTGCACCATTTCGTAACTTTTTATATCTTTTGGAAAACATTTAAAACTATGTATCCTACTTATGCTCATCGAAAGAAGCACCGCGTACTCGTCGTGTCTGTTGTAGTGTCTGTATTACGTATGTTTATTATTTTGTTTTTATACATATTTTAAAGAGCGCTTTTAAAGTACATAGCCGATGAGGTTTAAAGAGCGTGGTTACCGCTACACCTATTGTATTGGGACTTTACTGTGTAGCCTCGATTTTGAACCATGTATTTACAAATGTCCCATATGTGTCTGATTCAGACCAAGAGGACGTAAAACACCATTTTCGTGCGATTTGAAGTGCGACAATTTTGGACCGACAGACCGACCGACCGACCGACCGACCCGACCGACCGACAAGTGAGTTATAGGTTTGTGGCTTGAGCCACAAACAAAAAGGATACAACAAAAGCTCTATTGTTACCGCGACACGCTTAATTGGAATAATAATTATTA
>CM065686.1:19208346-19213346 GCA_017654935.2 Phymorhynchus buccinoides | reverse complement strand
ATAATGTAAGAGTTTGGTTCCTTGTAAGCTGAGACTGATCTCCCTTTCTCACCACATTTGTTTAAACATTCATTAATATAATTTAATATAATTTTTTTATTTTAATATTGTTGCCTTTTTTGTCCTTCTTACTGTTTTTGCTTTGTTTTTTTCCGATTGTCTATGTATTACATTACTATATCAAATATTTGAAAATTAAGATAGCGCTTCATTACTCTGCTTAGCGGTCCGTCACTATTATTGTCTGTGCACTTTTTTTTTTCTCTAAGATAGGGCTTTACATAACTTTTCTTGTTGCCCTATCTAATGATCATTGTTCATTTTCATTTGTGACTTTGAGAAATAAAATGCTATTTAAATCAACTTATTGTGCAAACTAATAACTTGTATAAAAAAAAAAAGGACTGCAGAAATTTTAAAAAAAGGATAATACCCATTTTATGTGTAGTCTTTTTTTTAATGCAAGTTCTTACCGTTTTAGCTCGAAGCCAAATCTATTTTAGCTGTTGTTCTTGCTGCGGCTGTGAATGTTGATTTATAAGGGGGAAATGTAGTAGATAACACTTCAATGTCAACTTTAAAAACAAAATGTCTAGCTGTTATACTTCACTTCATTTATTTGCTTTCTTTTGTTATTTCCTTTTCTTTTTCCAGTAATGATCCTTGTAAACATGTTTTTGTCTTCAGATTTTCTGTTTGTTTTGTTTTTTGTTGCGTGTTCCATTGATATTCTTGACAGTCCTGTTTAGTGACACGGTACAAATTGATTTATTAACAAATTCTGCCCATTTTTTAATTTTAATTTTAATCTCTCTTATCCTACAACAATAACAACAGCATACAGTATTTATACGGCGCTGAATCTTGATAGAAATCAAATCAAAGCGCACACACACGTTAGCATTCATAGCGCATTCAAACACAAACGCAACACAAAGCGCACACACACGGATGACATAAATGGAATACGGCAGAAACAGACCTAATGGCAAGACAGAGAAGAGAAAGAGAGCGGGGCTTTAATGACGGGGGAACAGGTGGTTATCCTACCCGTATTTTCACTTTATTTGTGTTTATTATTAATGTATTTTTAAAAAATATTTTTAATTAGATCATTAACGAGGCAACGCATCAAACGAAAGGAGCAATAGATAGATCCATAATAATAATTATTTATAATTCCTTTTATTTTTGTTTTTCTTCTTCTTCAGCTTTCTGTCCAATATTGTGAATACGGATCACGGGAGAGTTTCGTTTGGTTTAAACAACTTTTTATGAACACAATTTCATGCAGATACAAACATTATCTCAGCGCAAGAGTACAACAAGCTAAAGCTTATGGGCGTACTCAACACATTTATAAATTACAAAAGAACAGCTGTATAATTAATTAACAAGAATCATCATTGGGAAAAAAGCATTGAACAAAGAAGGCAATAGATATAATATGGAAAAAGTAAACGTACAAAGGTACAACATTTACAAACACACGTGTAAGAATAAATATAAACGAAAAAGCGTAATTAAAAGAGAAAATGTTTCGTTTATTGGTTTGTTAGTCTGTTTTGCTACCCTTTCATAAAAGAGTGCATCATCACCCTCTTATAAATGGAATTTGGTATATTCTATATGCTATCATTAATTATACTTGTGGCGGTGCCATAGCCGATGAGGTTTAACCGAGGCCTGGTCACCGCTACAGCTATCTGCATTAATATAAAAATCGGGACTTTACTGGTTTCGTACTGCCTCCGGGCATTGCCTCCAGTATTGTTCCCACCATATTTGTATTTACAAATGTCCCATATGTGTCTGATTCAGACCAAGAGGACGTAAAACACCATTTTCGTTCGGTATATTCTAGTCACAGAGACCTATCTCTGTGGAATTCGGGCTGCTCTCCCCCGGAGAGCGCGTCGCCACTAGTGCAGCGCCTACCCATTTTTTTGGTTTTTGTTTGGGGGGGGGGGGGCTGAGGAGGGGTTGTGGGCACACACTTGGAGAACCTAGCTATCAATTTGGCCATACCAGGCAGCGGGATTTCTCCCTGCTCTTACCGACTTTCAACTGCCGTGGGATTTTTACCGTGCGTAAAGCGCACGGATCAGACTAGCTTTACGTCCCCATGCATCCGAAGGACTGGACGTTCAGTTCGATTTCCCCTGTCAAACTAGAAAGAAACCTAAAAGGGCGAGGCCGGGATTCGAACCCGGGTCACTCACGCTGCAGTCTTTTAGGAACATTTTCAGCTAATTCTCTTTTTGGAATACTAACCCTAACCCTAACCCTAAACCTAACCCTACCCCCCACTATGTACTGTAGTACACCGCGATTTGTCACACTTGTGGTTCGTTGCGTTTTTCCGTCTTATGTGGGGGGTAGGGTTAGGGTTAGGGCTAGGGTTAGGGATAGGGTTAGTTTTCCAAAAAGGTTATTAGCTAAAAAGGTTCCTAAAATACAGCTTTATGTATGGTAAGAAAGGCAAAAACGGAAAAATACAATTAACCGAGAAATGTAGGGGGGGGTGGCACATCTTGACCTTTACCCGTGCCACCTTTCTCCGTTCTTCTGCATTACGTGTGTGTTACTCTTTTCCCCCATTCACCCTTTTTTTTCGGCAGCGATTTAATGCTAAAAAAAGAGAGATGATTTTGACAACAAAACAGATGCTTGTGGCAAAAGAAAAGACCATCTAACCCTAACCCTATCCCTAACCCTATCCCTAACCAAGGAAAGAACCAAGAAATAGAGCAGGAGGGTGTAAATCTACATATTTGCCGAGACATCGATGTACAAAGCCATGCACTTATACTATTTGTTTTTACTGCAACCATTCCTTTTTTTTGGTTGATAAATTTTAAGTCTTTTTTTTTCTTCCTGTCCTACCATCATTTTAGTTTTCTTCACCTAGCGTTGACATCAATGTTGCAAGATCAAAGCATTGTGAAGCCCTTTTGATATGCACATATTTCTGCATTAGTAATGACAGGATTCGCACGCGCAACGAGCGGTAACACATGTCTCGGACAGATCCGCTGCATACAAATTAATTTGCTACCTTTTGATCAGAATATCGTATCAGCGCTTGAAAGTGTATCATTATGCGGGTAGCTTTGTGATGATTATGACATACCAAAAAAAAAAGAAAGAAGCACAAACACAGAGAGAGTGAGAGAGAGAGAGAGAGAGAGAGAGAGAGAGAGAGAGAGAGAGAGAGAGAGAGAGAGAGAGAGAGAGAGAGAGAGAGAGAGAGAGAGAGAGAGAGAGAGAGAGAGAGAGAGAGAGAGAGAGAGAGAGAGAGAGAGAGAGAGAGAGAGAGAGAGGAGGAGAGAGAGAGAGGGGGAGAGAGGGGGAGGAGAGAGAGAGAGAGAGAGAGAGAGAGAGAGAGAGAGAGAGAGAGAGAGAGAGAGAGAGAGAGCGAGTGAGAGAGAGGGAGAGGGGCTAGTTCACTGGTATGTTCCCAGCTCTCAAAATTAATTCCTTTGTTATCCAAGTTGTATTGTCTGTCTTTTGGTTGTTTCTGTATCAATTTATTTCTTTATGCATTTCTTCTTCATTATTAATGCACTCTGCCTTTAGCCAGCTTTTCTTGTTTGTTTATTTTCTTCTGTGTGTATGTGCGTGGGTTTTATTGTCTTTGTCCCAGAACAAAAATGTCAACAACACCGTTTGTCTTTATCACTGAGCCCATGTTGCCTCCTCTCCATTCGTTTTCCACTTCTCTTTCTCTCTCTCTTCTTCGAACACAGCGATAGCATTTTCGTTTCTTTTTTGTTTATTTCATTCACAAACTGCGGAGACCTTCAGTTCAAATTTTTTAAAATATTTTTTATAGGTTGTGTAGTCTATGATTTGTCAAGAATGATATTCAATGGTGGGAAAAAAAAAAAAAAAAAAAAGACAATAGAAAATATGAGAACAAGATTAAGTTACTAAAATGAACGAAGAAATAATTATGCATTCACTGAAGAAAAAACAACAACCTCGTAGCGGGACGGTAATTTCAACTTTACAGTTGAAAGTCGGTAAGAGCAGGGAGAAATCCCACTGCCTGGTATGGCAAAATTGATACAGTTACCTAACCGCAGCCTGGGCTCCAATTTTCATTGGACGATATTAATAGTTTCAGAGAGCCAAAATACGCCAATTATTTGTTTTTCAAGTTTTGAACTCACTGCTACTCCTATCCTTTTCTGCAGGTCGAGATAGGGTGAGACAGGGATAGGGTTAGGATATAACGCCCGGGAAAGGGATAGGGTTAGGATTAGGGTTGGGGGTTAGGGTTAGAAATGAAAACAACTCTTCTGAAACTATTAATATCGTCCAATGAAAATTGGAGCCCAGACTGCGGTTAGGCTCTTGTAAATTGATAGCTAGGTCTTCCAAGTGTGCCCACACCCCCTCCTCACCCTGTGCCCCCCCCCAAAAAAAAAAAAAAAAAAAAAAAAAAAAAAAATATTGGGTCGGTGCTGTACTTGCGGCGACGCGCCTTCCGGCGCGTATCAAAAAATACATTCACAAATGTAGACTTTTGTTCTTGGTGTCAAATAAATGTATTTACATAATAATAATAAAAAAATTATTATAATAATAAATATACTTGTTTGGTTTTTGTTTGTTTATTTGTGAGCATGTGCTACTTGGTGTACAAAATAAATGTATTTAGCCTCTTTAATTGTTGGTTTATAGTGTACTTAGTATATGGTATTTTGCAACACCACCCCCATTTTTAGTTGTTTTTTGTTGTTGTTGGTTTTTTGTGTGGTTTTGTTGTTGTTTTTTCTTCTTTCATTTTTCTTTTTTTCTCTTTTTCTTTTTTTTACTTCTATTGTTTGTTTGTCTAGTTATAAATTTGTGCATGATGTATTGTTATCTTTGCTTAGTTATGTTTCTTATTCCAATTGTATTTTTCTCATAGCTATTCAAGTAATTTCATGATGCAGCCTTTTGTTCGTAACTGAAACGTTTTTGAGTGCGCTTATAAGCTTAGAGCTTGTTGT
>CM065686.1:19198346-19203346 GCA_017654935.2 Phymorhynchus buccinoides | reverse complement strand
TAGTAGGTAGTAGTAGTTTTTTGTCAACGGTACTGTGACCTTGCTCACTTGATTCAGGCATCCGGCGTAATGGTTCCACCAAAGAGGGTTCCACTGTTATTATGATGTTCTGTTATCTGTTGTTCTGTTTTGTAAGTTGAAAGCTAACGATTTTGTTGAGGGGGTGAGAGGGGGTGGGGGTAAACCACTGAGCTATGAATATAATATACATAACTCAGTGGGGTAAACATGCAAAGACTTTGTCAGTCATTCGGATGACTGACACACAGAGTTGAGCCCCCCCCCTGTTCGGATGTGATCTTGTATTGTTTCCATCCGACATGTTTGGCTCTGTGGTTCATTGGACATTCATTGCAGTTCATGAAGTTGTAATGTTCGCTATTGTTTTGGTGCTGATATTGTTGTGTCTCATGTTCAGTGTTTTCTCAGACCCCTTTCGTCGTAAGAAAGCCTACCTTTATTTTATTTAATTAAACAACATGTAAAGGAGAAACAAACGCGTAATATGCGTAACAGCAACATCCACAATAATAATAATTTTTATAATTAGAGAAAAATAAACTAGAAAGTGCCCGAAGTCTATCTGTTTTGTGTGTGTGTCTCTCTCTCTCTCTCTCTCTCTCTCTCTCTCTCTCTCTCTCTCTCTCTCTCTCTCTCTCCCCCTCTCTCTCCCCCCCTCTCTCTCTCTCTGGTTTAAACCTTTTTATTGTCCAATAACAAAAGATCATTTTTTCACAGGGATATCTGAAAACCACGGAAGGTGGGGAGGGAGAAAAGAAAGAACAGAAACAAAGAAAACCAAAGAGCAAAATGAATTAATAAGGGCGGTTCAAGCAATCGTTTATTCTAATTTTAAAGTAGCATAATTTCTGTGAACTGGTGCCCAAAAGGGATACTAATTGACGCAAGATCTCCTAGCCCTCTCACTCACACACTCACACCATGCATCAGGCAAAGAAAAAATGACATGAAAACAATCAAGTCAAGAAAATGAACAAATTTGGCACATGAAATAATTGAAAAAGAATCAAAATGGGAATTAAAAGCAAACATGGATAATAATGAGCAATGGTGAACTTGAATTGGTGGTTTGAATTGATTACAAAAAAAGGAAACAATTCTGAGACAAATGGCAATTTTTCAGAATAATAGCACTTTTAAGGAAGAAAACAACCCGGATAAGATGGGAAGAGAGAGAGAGAGAGAGAGAGAGAGAGAGAGAGAGAGAGAGAGAGAGAGAGAGAGAGAGAGAGAGAGAGAGAGAGAGAGAGAGAGAGAGAGAGAGGGAATGAGAATGAGACAGTCATACAGATATACAGATAGATATAAGAGATTTGCAAACATCTTGGCATAAGTTGATGGCATTGGTAATGTTTGTAGTAAAACTCATTAACATTACTGATGAACAAGATTGTCCATTATGTACTTGTGATAAGGTTTGCGAAAGGAAGACACGCTAGTTTTATTTTTTAGATTATCGGGGATGTCGTTCCACAGTTTACCACCTGAGTGAGAAAGTTTTGCTTTACGTCCTCCCGGAATTAACCATGTGGGACATTTCTTTTAAATCAAGTTAATCTTTTATTTAAATACAGTTGGGATATCCACCTGAGTATGTACGGGATGCTTTATATAGATCTGTTCTGGGGCGGGGCATTACTAATTTAGCTTTGCTTCGATTTGTATGGACTTTAAATTTAATAATAACATATTTTGGTGCTAACTTATTTCTGATCTTGTACATAAGGGTACCTTTGCTTAGTAGACATTTCAAATCAAATGGTAGAATGTTGAGTTCTTTATAGTCATTGGCTTCAAGGGAGGACGATTTAAGGAGCATGAGTTTAAGAGAGCGTTTATATAATCGTTCAACATGTTTCAGTGTGTTTTTACTAGCTGAATCCCAACATGTTGAAGCATAATCAATGTCAGGCTAAAAACACCGTTTACGGGTATGTTGACCCAAAACGTTCTTTATTCTATAGAGTTGGAATACTTATTTTTTAATTTTCTTGGACAGTATTTCCATGTGTTTTGACCAGGGTAAGTTGTTGTCAATGTATAGGCCGAGTACTGTGTGTGTGTGTGTGTGTGTGTGTGTGTGTGTGTGTGTGTGTGTGTGTGTGTGTGTGTGTGTGTGTGTGTGTGAGAGAGAGAGAGAGAGAGAGAGAGAGAGAGAGAGAGAGAGAGAGAGAGAGAGAGAGAGAGAGAGAGAGAGAGAGAGAGAGAGAGAGAGAGAGAGCGAAGGTGGGTCTAGAGCTATCAACGTTGAAGTTGAAGCTCCCTGAGGAAAAAAGGGACAGAAGAGTCACACAACCCTTTCTCACTGCCTCGTGATGATGACCATGATGACCATCATTACCACCCGCTGACCACAGAGGGGAAACGGCCAGCAAGACCACCCTCCCCTCCTTCTAGTCCCCCCCCCCCACACCCCACCACACACACACACACACACACGCTCCCGCAATGCTCTCATCTTCGGCCACCCAGCCTAAACACCAAAAGGGTCACGGCCTCCAATCAAAGAAGATCCTCGCTCCAATTTCCTCCACCACCCCCGCTACACTTCACGGTTTGTTGGCGTGCTGGTCTGTCCACTACTACTACTACTACTACAAACACTACGCATACACAAGGTGCCATTAGGGACCAACAACCCCCCCTAAAGGGCACAACAACAATCCCCCTCTCCCTCCCCCACCCCACCCCCCAACACCCACACCCCTCCTCATCTCCTCCTCCTCCTCCCCCAGTCCCCTTAGATCCCTTGAAGTTTATGATTGCTACTAAAAGCCAGCATCAGGACTAGAAAGAGAAGCAAACCGGAGGGGGAGAAAAGTGACCCGAGGATTTTATTAAAGGACTCTAAGAACCTAGCACCAAAGAGCTACTAGCGCTAACCTACCTGTATTGGCTGGCCTACGGGGGGAAATCCAGAAATACCAAGGGACGGAGAACTAAAACCTGTACTCTTCTAGACTGTGGTGGTTCTTCTTGTTGAAGGACTTAGCAATAAGGAAGGGTAGCAAGGAAGGATCGGTGAGCCTAGAAAAGACTAGGATTACAGGGGTATAAAGATTATCACAAAGTCTCTGCTCCGATAAGACGCGAGGCGCTTAACCCTTTCACCGCCAGCCATCTTTGAGCCCAAAATGTCCATTTAACTTACTTGGCTACAGTACATGTTTTGTTTGTAATATTGTGGGATTTCTCCTGTGACACATTTAGAATAGGATCAATCATTACTGCATAAACGTAGGAACACAATATCATTGAATAACAGACCCTGATTTCAAGGGTTTTAAGGACATGGATGCTAAATCATTGTGGTGCAAAAAAGCGACATTGGCGGTGAAAGGGTTAATATGGCCTCTATTAGAACAGTTTTTACTACATGATGACCACAGTTTATGTTTGTCGTTACTGATTTGTGGGCACCGTCAGCTTTTCGACGGAAGGGGATAGAAAGGGAAGGTCGCTGGAAGGTAGTAATAAGAGAATTCCCGGTGATAATTAGAGAGGTCTTTGAGATTGATAATGGTAGGACCCCTGGCGTTATCAGGGGCACTAATCGAATTGCTACTTGTTGGGGAGCGGGGTGGGTGGGTGGGTGGGGGGGGGGAGGGAGAGACACAGACACAGAGACAGACAGGCAGAAAAACCAGCCAGATACGCACAGAGAGAGAGAGAGAAGAGAAGAGAGGATGAGAGACAGACAGGCAGAAAAACAGCCAGATACGCACAGAGAGAGAGAGAGAGAGAGAGAGAGAGAGAGAGAGAGAGAGAGAGAGAGAGAGAGAGAGAGAGAGTTAGAGAGAGAGAGAGAGAGAGAGAGAGAGAGAGAGAGAGAGAGAGAGATACTTGACATACTTAATATTGCTGTGTATATTTTCTAACTGAGCACGCCATAAGCTTCGCTTGTTGTTGCTTCAGTCTGTTGTTTTATGTCTATGCGAATGTAACTGAATAATAAATCGTTTAAACCAGATACTTGACACTTGACACTTTACATTTGAAAACTTTATTACGCAAGGATTGAGATTTGAGGCCAGGCCTATTCTTACAATCTGTCCTTGAAACAAAAACAAGACATATACAAAACGATAAGGCAAACAGATAATTATATGAACATGCAAGAGTGAGAGAGAGAGAGAGAGAGAGAGAGAGAGAGAGAGAGAGAGAGAGAGAGAGAGAAAGACTCCAGGGATCGATCATCCCAGAGAGACTATGAGAGAGAGAGCTAGAGAGAGAAAATTACGCGCATGACCGATTCTTGTTTATCCAGGCCACGTGGGCAGAGAGAGAGAGAGAGAGAGAGAAATATGACTACGAATACGAATACGAATGTTTTATTGAGGGTAAAAAGGATAAGCTGCAATAGCTTCTTTGCACCTTGCCCTCTCACTCACACACTCACACCATGCATCAGACATGCAAGAGAGAGAGAGAGAGAGAGAGAGAACGATAACGATAACGATGTTTTATTTGGTAAGGCCAAGGCCCCATTCAAAGGAGAGATTCACAATACATATACTAAGCTTACAACAATCATGGTTAATGCATAGCACAATATAAATATTCTTGATAACTGAGCTAACTTATCATAATGCTTCTTCTCTTAAATGCAATATATAAATACATAGCCAGATTGCACATAATAATTTCATTTGTTGAACTTGAAGTCAAAAGTAGTACTAATCTAAAAAGTGCTGGGTTTCTGGGTTTCAGGAATATATTTTTTTGTCTTAAATCATTAAATACTGGACAGCATAACGCAAAATGAAACTCATCTTCTTTATACAATCTACATAGAGGACATAACATAAGCTACTAACCATAGCATTGAATTTGTATATTTGTCTGTGTACAGCTATATCTGAAACACCAAATCTTAACTTCGTAACTGTAGAGCTGACAAATCTATTGATATTCTTAGACAAAAAATTAATATGGTTCTACCACCAAATAGTTTGTTTTTAACAGCCTAAATAACTAAA
>CM065686.1:19185846-19193346 GCA_017654935.2 Phymorhynchus buccinoides | reverse complement strand
ACGCACTAATGAACCAATCTACATTTTTTCAACCGTTTCATTTTATTCTCCCTCTCCTCCTCCTCCTCCTCCTCCTCCTCGTTTTTCTTCTCCTTCTTGTTTTTCGGTATCTTCTTGCGCTCTTCTTGCGTTTCCTTTTGCGTGTGGGTTTTTTTGGTCTTCATTTTGTTTTCCATTTTTCTTTACCGTTAGCGCCCCTTGTTAAACCGCTTTAACACCGAATTTGCCATGTTGTCTCGCTACAAAGATGGAGAGGTTTACAACCAGAGAGGCTGACCTCTTTCGTGTACCGTCATTTGATTCAGCTTGGCAGGTATGGGAACCGCAATCTTGAACAAGTCTGGGCAATTGTCAAGCTGAAGACCTTGCTGGAATGTCCGCGCAGGACAGCTGATTAAAGCGGCAGAGTTGGACCTATGCAATAATATCTGTATTGTTAAAAATTCGGGACTTTCCTGGTGTTGCACTGCCTCCGGGCATTGCCTCCAGGATCGTTCCCACCATCTTTATATCTACTAATGTCCCATATATGTATGTCTGTTTCAGACCGGAGGACGTTAAACCGTCTTTTCTTCTACACAAGACTTTGAATTGACTCATTCGCTGTCGCAAATCGTCGCCACACATCAATGCAGTTTGGCTACTTTTTTTTTCAAGCACATTTTCTAATCAAGCAGGTTCTCTCAGTAGCAGCAGTTTGAGATCGGCTCCGATAAGAGATAAGTTTAGCATTAGGTTAGGTTTTTGGGGGGTTTTAAATGGAAAGAACAATGCCTTGAGATTGAAAGCCAACCTCATGTGAGTGGGTTGTTTTAACTCTTCTGTCGCTGTTGTCGTACCCTGGCTTACAGATTCCGCTCTTCTGGCGCCATGTATGTTTTGACGTTCTTGGTTGTCCGTTGCATCTCAACCTACAAGAGGGAAGTAACTATGCACATGCATTGCTTGAACGGCAAAAACAGTGACAAAAGCTCTAAAAACAGGCAAACACAATGGCAGGGTGCTTGGCATTGTGCTTTTTGCTGTTTTTTTGCATTTGGAGGAGGTGTAGGTTGATGTCTTAGGGCGAATATATTCGGCCATTGTGCGAGAAGAGTTAAACTACGTCCTCTCCCACATTTGCCCCTGTGAAGGGAGCTAATTCATTAATAAAAGGGGAAGAAAACCAATTGACTTCTCTCCCTCAATTAATGATCTCTTATAAATAACGAAGAATGACTCATTATTAACATATCTATTTCAATCTAAACTTTAGTAAAAATGTCCCATATGTGCCCCTAGGGGTCGAGAGGACGTAAAACACCAGTTACCACCACCACCATTATTAACATATCGGCCCGATTAACACAACCTGGTGTTTAGCAAAGGGGAGACACTGGTTAATGGAACAGCCAACATGAATGAAGGGACGGAGCTTCACAAGGCTTACACTGAGTGAAAGGGCATATCCCGGTGTGAGTGCGTGCAGGAAGAGGGTGCGCAACTTGACAGTTGCCCAAGTTTGGTGTCCCTTGCGTAATATAGATGGCTGGGTGGTGACTTGTTCCGCTTTTGTTTTAGGGGGTTTCTTTTGTTGGTGGGTTTGTTTTGTTTTGCTTTGATGTGTTTGTCTCACTCCCTGTTTTGGCTCACGCGTGTTAACTTCGTTAACAGAGTCTATGGTATGATTGTGGAGAAACAATATAGTATGATAGTTGTTCGGTGGTGTGTGTGTGTGTCTGTGTGTGCGTGTGCGTGTGCGTGTGCGTGCGTGCGTGTGCGTGTGCGTGTGCGTGCGTACGTGCGTGCGTGCGTGCGTGCGAGCGTGCGTGCGTGCGTGTGTGCGTGTGCGTGTGTGTGCGTGTGCGTGTGCGTGTATGTCTGTGGTGCGTCTGTGGTCTAATCTCAAAACGTTAACGTTGGCATTTCTCGGGAAATAGAAGGCATACATTGTTCAAACTTTGCACACGTATAGATGTCTATGCAAGCTTTCAAACAATAATGATTTGAATAATGAAATGCTTAAAACAAAGCTTTAAACAGATAACAAGCAGATAACATTTTAGATTAGTGGGTTAGAGAGCATTCAACAGGCAACAAGAGTTAAGAAACTCATCAACACTGAAAGCCTCGACAGCGCATTGACAGGCGTCTGTCTGTCATGCTAATGGTTCCGGGGACGATTCTCGGCACGGGCATTTACAAAAACATTTTTTTTTAGTTGTTTACATTAATGATAGTTTCATGTGTACTTTAAAATTTTATTGGCAATCTTGTACTTTTACAACCCCATCAATCTTTGTTTGTTGTTGTCCCACATGTTCCTGTTCGAGTGAGCCTTGAAGGCGTTGCCTCTTGTTTGTTGTCGTTGTTGTTTATTTAATTATTTTGGGCCACATGGGGTTTTTTGTCGGTCTGAATTTCGTTTTCTTCCTTTATAAAACTTTTGTTCGTCTTTCTTTCTTTCTTCCTTTCTTTCTTCCTTTCTTTCTTTCTGTCTTTCTTTTGTTTTCTTTTCTTTTTCGCTTGCCTACGTTTGAATACAGTGGAAACTGATAACTCAAAAACGGATAACTCAAAACGACTGGATAAAACTCACAATGAGTTTTGGGTCCCAGTATAATAATCTCTATGTCGAAAAGTCTTTTTAACTCAAAATATTGGCTATCTCAAAATAAAAATTCCGTCCCATCAATTTTGACTTAAGCGATTGTCTGTATTTTGCAACTTGGTGGGTTTTCTTTCTTAATAACTTCGTCCCATGAGTTGTTCCATTTTCTTCTCCATTTTTCTTCTTCTTTGTTCTTCACCTTTCCCTTCAGTCTTGTTCAGTTTCTGGTGAACAACTGTGCACATGACTATTGCGTGCTGATACAAAGAGGCATATATTTATATAAGGAGTGGAGTCATATTAATAATAGGCTTAATAAGAGGCCTGACTTAGTGCATGCTTGTGACACTATTAATTTAGAACGGACATTTTAGAATTACGTCGTTTCTGTAATACTCGATGTATGCAAAGACACTGAATAATTATTTGATAATAATAATTATTTTTTAAAAAATATATTGTTGAGAGAGAGAGAGAGACATACAGAGAGAGAGAGAGAGAGAGAGAGAGAGAGAGAGAGAGAGAGAGAGAGAGAGAGTGAGAGAGAGAGAGAGAGAGTGAGAGAGAGAGAGAGAGAGAGAGAGAGAGAGAGAGAGAGAGAGAGAGAGAGAAGAGAGAGAGAGAGAGAGAGAGAGAGAGAGAGAGAGAGAGAGAGAGAGAGAGAGAGAGAGAGAGAGAGAGAGAGAGAGAGAGAGAGAGAGAAAGAGAGAAGAGAGAGAGAGAGAGAGAGAGAGAGAGAGAGAGAGAGAAGAGAGAGAGAGAGAGAGAGAGAGAGAGAGAGAGAGACGAGAGAGAGAGAGAGAGAGAGAGACAGACAGAGAGACAGAGACAGATACAGAAAGACATACATAGAGACAAAGACACACAGACACAGAAACTCAAAAACACACAGACAGTAAGAAAAAATGTATATTGCATAACTGGGGCACTAGACTAGGATAGGACTATACTGGGTCCGTTTCATAAGGGCTAACGTTACGTTGCGCTCGCTCAAATCGGCAAAAACGGTCTAAGAAACACCCTTCGTTTGCCGATAGTTCGCGTGGCGTTTTGTTCTTCTCAGCAAGCGAGCAAGCGGCAAACTAACCAGAACTATCACGTGACTTGTAAGGGGTTAATACATTTCTAGTTGTTGATTGGTCCATTCAAGTTTGGTTAAAATAATACTTTTTTTGGGGGGACCAATCAGTCACGAGCTTGTAATATTCTTCCGCAAACGTTTTTTAAAGTGTTTCTTAGACCCCTTTTGGCGTAACAGTTATGCGTGCGGCGACCGTGGTCTAGAGAAACTTGACCCTGAGTATAAAAAGGGGGGGGGGGGGGGGGGCGGGGGCGAATAAAATCAAGGGTGAGATCGCTAGAGAAGGGGTGGGGACGAGGGGTACAAGTCAGAAAGGAATGAAGGATGCTGTTGGCTATACTACTGATATGGCGCGCCAAAGATACAAAACTCTATCTAGCTGTTCAATAGTTTCGAAATTGTATCTATCAGTTCGATAGAGTTTGAAAACCCTATCTAGCTGTTCGATAGAGTTTGAAAACTCTGTCGAACAGGGTTTCCACAAAATAACCCTATCGAGATATAGTTTTTCTATCGCGATGTATGATTGGTACATGGCTTCAGCGACAAGTTTGTGGCCTTGGCAGGGCAGTGACCCGTGAATTTGAATAAGACAATAGGCCTAGGCCCTACACAGTCAAAGATACTAGTCCTATCTACCAATGAAATGCTTCGTTTAAAAAGGGTTTTGAAAGTCTATCTAACTGCTAACTATAGTTTAGAAACTGTATCTAACAGTTCGATAGGGTTTTTAAACTCTGTCGAACTGCTAGATAGAGTTTTGGTCATTCGGCGCGCCATATACTGAGTACGACCAGGACATCAAGTAAAGAGCGAAGATTAGTATGTCCGTGTCAACTACTACCTCCCAATAACCGTTGACCGGTGTCTTGTCATTTACGATGCCTCCCAGCTATAGAGAGAGAGGTACATGGTGACAGTGTCTTTCTTAGCGGTCATCTGGTCAATTGTCTCAAGCTACGTAACATACTATATGATAGCCTGCAAGGGACTTTCAATTACTATTACGATTGGGTTTTTTATCGTTCCTAAGATCGAATGCTTTTGAAAGGCCAGGCAGTTCAATATCCCGCAGGTATAGTAGTAGTAGGTAGGTCTACCTTGGTTAGCTTGTTGTAATTATTATCATTTTTTGTTTATATCAAGGGTGATATTGCTTGCATCTCTAGTGCTGTATGTCTGTCTGTCCGTCTGTCTTCCTTTGCTGATTCTTTCTACACAATACATACCATTGATATACGTACAAGCATAACACACACATAGACACACACAGAGAGACAGACAGACAGACAGACAGACACACACACACACACACACACACACACACACACACACACACACACACACACACACACACACACACAGAGAGATGAGGGCATGATAAAAAGAAAGCTTTGTCAGCTTATTCCTTAACCCTCAATAAAGATGATTTTGATTTGACTTGACTTGACACGACACACACACACACACACACACACACACACACACACACACACACACACTCACACGCACGCACGCACGCACACGCACACGCACACACACACACACACACACACACACACACAACAACAACAACATACAGTATTTATACGGCGCTGAATCTTGATAGAAATCAAATCAAAGCGCACACACACGTTAGCATTCAAAGCGCATTCAAACACAAACGCAATACAACGCGAACACACACAGATAACATAAATGGAATATAGCAGAAACAGACCTAATGGCAAGAGAGAGAAGATAAAGAGAGAGGAGCTTTAATGACGTATACATATACACACTTAAGTCCCCGTCACGTTAGGCATGGTACTAGCAAAAGTGAGCATTAACCCTTGCACTCCTGTATTCAACTGTTTTTGTTTGTTTGTTGTTCCCATACCGCATATAACTATAAGCGAGGCAAACAAACGATATGCACATTCTGTAATTACATCCAAAATAATCAGCTTCACGGCACGGCAGACTGATTGGCAGAAACTTTGCATGGTGGATGATTTGTGCAATCAAATCTTAACTAACCTAGCTTTTGTCAGCTCGCTTGACATCTCACTTCTGCGATCGCTTGACATGGGTGTCATAATTATAAAGTAAGCTTATATAGATAAGCCTAAGGTCGCGGACTCGCGGTAGCGCAACAAGAGTGACAACTTGAGCGAGTGTCTCTGGGAAATGTGGCATAGGCTTAAGGTCTGTGTACACGTTAACAATATTCAAAACATATGTATATTTCCCCATGGCAACACAATGTTAGGCCACTCATAATATGACTTACAACTCACTGTGTTTCCAAAAGGAATTTATAGTGGTATTTCGTGAATAATGTTAACGTGTACACAGACCTTTTAGACTAGTTGCCTTTGCTCTTCTTAATCAAACGTGGCCAACAAACTAATCCCTCTTGATTCATAGACCTGTAGCAAAGTTCACCTTAATCCACTCCTTGGACCATAAACAGAGGCATCTCTACTGACTGGCCTTTATGTCGCCCGAACAAGCTATGGGGTAAATACAACACCTGCCCGCGACGACTTCAACCGTAAATACTACAAACACCTAACTGTCTTGATTTTAAAGAGGAGGCCTCTCCAACATTGCGCCAGTCAGTTAATGAATAACACGCCTGTGCTAATCTGTGGAGAATCGTAAAGGGATTAGGTCTCACTCGCCCGACTTACCCTTGGAGTGGAAGCACTGACACGAGGAACCGGTAGACTTGTTGCCGAACCAATGATGATGATAACGATGATGGTGCTGTAGGCTTTGTTGCTTGCCTAGGGGGTAATAATGTGGTTTTCTCTGACGGGCGAAACGCAGGGCAATTTTATATCGGTTTGGCTTTTAGGATAATGAAGTCGGCCTCTAGGACTGTAACTAAATAAATGAGTAATCTTTTTTTGGTATTGTATCCTTGTTATTGCTTATCTTAAATCACATTTCAACCCTTTCGCCGCCAGCCATTTTTCAGCCAAAAAACCCCCATCATGAAACTTAACTGGGTAGAGACAAAACATTATCTGCATTGGGAATTTGTCTGTGACATGTACAAAATTAGGCCTATCCTTACCTCCCAAATTTCAGAAAATAGGGTCTTTGGATAATAGGCCCTGATTTGATGCCTTTTAGTGACATGGGTGTTAAACCATTGTGGTGCATAAATGCGACATTGGCGGTGAAAGGGTTAAAATGATGTGCGTATTGGAATAGTACAGCGGAACAATAGTTAGAATAATATTTCTTGATGTATCCTTGTTATTATTATCTTAAATCACATTTTAAAATGATGTGCGTATTGGAATAGTACAGCAGAATAATAGTTAGAATAATCTTTTTGATGTAGCCTTGTTATTATTATTATCTTAAATCACATTTTAAAATGATGTGCGTAGAATAATATTTTATCACATTTTAAAATGATGTGCGTATTGGAATAGTACAGCGGAATAATAGTTATTTATTGAACCGACAGAGACAGACAGACAGACAAACAAGCTGTTAAAAAGACAGACAGGCAGACTGAGAAAGTGTGTCCACTTTAACGGACCTAAATCCTAATTAGTTTGGAGTGAAATCAAACGTTTAATCACCCTTTCAATGAACAGTTGGGTATGGCTGCTTTCTGTAAATAGCCATTCGATTGTAGGCAACATTTCTGTCCCTAAAAGCTTCGGCTATGAGGACGTTAAACTCTCTACAAACAACAGGTAAAATTGACAGTAACGTCGTGAATCCGTAACCCAACAACTGCATGAATTTAATATCTCTTTTGCTTCGCTTATAATGTTACGAGACTATTTTGAATGCAAATACAATTACAAAGCCGATGCTTAAT
>CM065686.1:19178346-19180846 GCA_017654935.2 Phymorhynchus buccinoides | reverse complement strand
GAATTGTCGGTAAACAGAGGGCTGAAAAAACGCGAAATCGGCAAAATTTAAATCTTGAATATATCAAAAACGGCTGAACAGAATCTGTTCATATTTTCAATATTTACGTATTTACTTATAGCTAGATTTGCAACACGTCTAGTATAGATTTGAACCAGAAGTACCAACTAGAAGTGCTCCAGCTAGTAACCTGCAGCTTTCATAAGGCTCACGGAATAGCCAAACGGGAAGTGACGTCACACAACTAGCTACTGAGTGCTGTAGCCCTTATGTTGGCCCAGGTTGGAGTGAAGTTTGGTGATGGTATGTTAAATAGTTTGGAAGTTATTCAAATTTATGTTTATTGGGTTGTGTCACTTTCACTTCTTTCCATTTATGGAATTTTTAATTTTCATTCAATTTCGCTGAACATTGCCGGACGATTGCAAGACACTATATATTTGCTACATTTCCAATATTTAACTGATTGGCCAACATTCGCCCCAAATATGGCCAAACTTTAATTTTGAATAACTCGAAAACGGCTGTACGGAATACTTTCATATTTTCAGTGTTCATTGAAAAGCAACATAGCAACACTTTCCGTATATATACATTCGAACCGGAAGGGTCAACCAGAAGTGGGTACGAAAATGGCCAATTATATTAATTTCAAATAACATGAAAACGGTTGTGCAGAATGAATTATTATTTTCAGTATTAAAGAGTAACGTTGCAACACTTCCGGTATAAATACAAGCCAGATGTACCAACCGGAAGTGGGGATGGAAAGATTGATGGTGGGGAGAATCCTATCATGCTTGCTCTGAAAGGCAAATATAAGCCCTTTAGCTTAAAAAAAAAAATGCGTTTGTCAAATAAAAGGCATAAAAAAATAGCTACGTAATCATCAGAGAGAGAGAGAGAGAGAGAGAGAGAGAGAGAGAGAGAGAGAGAGAGAGAGAGAGAGAGAGAGAGAGAGAGAGAGAGAGAGAGAGAGAGAGAGAGTAATATTTCTTCGAACTAAGCACACCATAATCTCTGCTTGTTGCTGCTTCAGTTATTTTGTGTTGTGTGATCTTTTGTTATCGGACAATAAACAATATTTAAACCAGAGAGAGAGACAGACAGACAGACATACAGACAGACACAGAAACAGACAGACAGACAGACGGACAGACAGAAAGAAAAAGAGAGCGAGGTAGCCGTCGCTGACAAAATAATGTTTTCAAATGGAACGACGACGCCAGGTGTCAAGGGCCAAGGGCCATAAGTCCACCTAAATTGCCCATTCCTTTCTGAGAAGGGGCCGGGACAGGAAGGGCGACAGCTCGACAGCGAAGTGTGGAAAATGGACTAGCGGCTGTGGCTCCGGTATCACGTGTCAACTGCCTCCAGTGGTGGCGACTGACTCTAGTGGACTGCCTGAAGTGACTGACTGGCTCCGTGTGGACAAAAAGGAAAGGTCAAGATGTGCCCCCCCCCCCCCCCTCACCCCGCTACCCATGTTGTGGTTTTTTCTGATTGCGACAACTACTTTCCTAATGTGGCTTTTTTATATTGAAGGAGTCCCTACCCTTTTGTTTTGTTTCTCAAGTTATTTTTCTTTTCCTTTCTCCACATTGTAAGAAATACCTGTCTTGATCACACGCGCACGAAGTTATGGTCTCTGGTTTAAAAGATCACGGGCAGAGTAACGTACGCAATTAGGCCAGCTTAAGGTTTCAGTACTACAAAGCTGTCTTCCTGCTGGACGATGCGTCTGAAGTCAGCGAGAAATGTGGAGGATGAGGGGGGCAGGGGAAAGAGAGAGAGAGAGAGAGAGAGAGAGAGAGAGAGAGAGAGAGAGAGAGAGAGAGAGAGAGAGTGTGTGTGTGTGTGTGTGTGTGTGTGTGTGTCTGTGTATGTGCGTGTGCGTGTCTGCGTGTGTATGCGTGTGCGCGCGGGCGTGTGTGTATTGAAAGTACAGAGGGGTTACAAACAAGGGGTTGGGTGGGAGTTGGGTGGGAGTTGCGGTTATTGGCTTCCCTATGATACCCCTCTGAAGTCTAACCCTCCAATTCACACCATCTAGACTTCCACGCCTCAAATACTATCTGACTTATTAACTGAAGAAGTCTTCCTTTGAGAGGAGTTTGCCTGAATATATGTAGCTGACGGTCCTTACAGCTATTATGAGAAAGAAAGAGGTACTGAATTACCTCTGCTGCGTCGTGTGCGATCAGGGTAAAATGAATAATAATAATAATAATAATAATAATAATAATAATAATAGGGAGTTGTTGTGGAGGGGGGGGGGGGGGGGTGGAAAGCAAGAAAGAGAAGACAAGAGAGAGAGAGAGAGAGAGATAGGGTGGGTTTGAGTTGTTTGTCACAGGTTCTGGGGTCCACAGAGGTGGAGAAACTCAATATGATCATCATCGGTGGAAAAGGTATACTTTGACGAACCATGGAGGAGGGGGGGGGGGGGGGGGGGGGCTACGATTTAACGAGAGAGAGAGAGAGAGAGAGAGAGAGAGAG
>CM065686.1:19163346-19168346 GCA_017654935.2 Phymorhynchus buccinoides | reverse complement strand
GTGATCGGATTTTACATGGGCTGGTTTGTATTTTTTTGTTTTTTGTTTTTTGTTTGTTTGTTTGGTTTTTTCTGTCTGTCCCAAGGATATATCCGGAACCGCTTGACCGAATCGCGTCAAATTTTGTGTGCTGGTGTGTCACCATGAGAGGAAGGCATCCGCGCAAACCATTTTGCCGTCGTGACCTTGACCTTGGCGTACGACCTTGAAAACCGAAAATCTTTCAGGGGCCATAACTCCCACACCGTTAGTGTTAGTCTTCAAATTTGGCATGAAAGTACTTTGGCTTATGCCCCGTTCTGATGGTGGCATACCGATCAAGGTCAAGGTCATGGTCCGGGCGATCAGTAGGCCTTGAATGTGGTAGGGGTCTAAAAATTGGGGTTTTTTAAGCCATATTTTTCCACATTGGTACTTGACAGAAGCACTTTAGATTGTGTGTGGTACTGTATACCCTAGAGAATAAAACATCCGAGCATAAATTATCACCATGCTGACCTTGACCTTGAAGTGTGACCTTGAAAACCGAAATTTCCTTCTTTGCGCTATATGTTTCTTCTTCAAGCTGTATCTCGTGAACTAGAAGACAGAATCCCTTCCAATTTTGTGTCAGGATGTGACACTCTACGGGGTGTCGCAAGTGCGTGGCATTGCTGGTGACGGACATGTCTGCCGCTCGGCGACGCCCTTGTTTTTTTGTTTTTTAAATTATTTTTTTTTATCCCCTTCTTTGAAATTGTGTCAATAATGTGTATGTGAAAGGGGTGAGTGGGATGAACGGCGTGGGTTTTTTTTTTGTTTTTTTTTCTCTCCCTCTCGTAAATATTGTAAAGCGCTCTGAGGATGATTTTTTTATCATCGAAGAGCGCTATAGAAGCTTTATTTATTATTACTTTAAAATTAAAAACAACATCAACACTTTTTGTTGTGTATTTGTTCATCGGTTGACTGGGTGTCAGTCTGTCGCCTTTAGCAGGACTTCAAAATACATCGCAGACATGTTGTTTGTTTGTCCGGTTGTTTGTACCATAGACAGAAGCACTTTTTTGACACAGACAGACTGTTTGTATTTTTGTCGCGATCACCCTCATAGGTTGATCGTACTTTTTTTGCGATGGGCTGGTTTGATTTTGCTTTTTTTTTTGTTTTTGTTTTGTTTTGTTTGTTTTTGTTTTTCTGTCTGTCCCAAGGATAATCTCCCGAACCGCTTGACCGAATCCGCGTCAAATGTTGTGTGCTGGTGTGTCACCATGAGAGAAAGACATCCGCGCAAACCATCTTTCTTCGTGACCTTGACCTTGGGTACAGACAGAAAAAACCGAAAAACAATAAACAAACAAACAAACACCCCGTTGTCGCCGAGCGGCTTCACATTTGGCATCACCAGCAATGCCAGGCACTTGCGACACCCCGTAGCATAATTGTCATTCACCGTAGGTGATCGGACTTTGCCATCGTCTGGTTTGTATTTTTGTTTTTTTGTTTTTGTCCATCACCTCTACGGTGACCGAACTCTGTGGTCGTCTGGTTTGTATTTGTCCGTCACCATAGGTGATCGGATTTTGCATGGGCTGGTTTGTATTTGTCCGTCACCATAGGTGATCGGACTTTACATGGGCTGGTTTGTATTTTTTTGTTTTTTGTTTGTTTGTTTGTTTGTTTGGTTTTTCTGTCTGTCCCAAGGATATATCCCGAACCGCTTGACCGAATCGCGTCAAATTTTGTGTGCGCTGGTGTGTCACCATGAGAGGAAGGCATCCGCGCAAACCATTTTGCCGTCGTGACCGTGACCTTGGCGTACGACCTTGATGCGCTATATGTTTCTTCTTCAAGCTGTATCTCGTGAACTAGAAGACAGAATCCCTTCCAATTTTGTGTCAGGATGTGACACTCTACGGGGTGTCGCAAGTGCGTGGCATTGCTGGTGACGGACATGTCTGCCGCTCGGCGACGCCCTTGTTTTTAAATTATTTTTTTTTATCCCCTTCTTTGAAATTGTGTCAATAATGTGTATGTGAAAGGGGTGAGTGGGATGAACGGCGTGGTTTTTTTTTTTGTTTTTTTTCTCTCCCTCTCGTAATATTGTAAAGCGCTCTGAGGATGATTTTTTATCATCGAAGAGCGCTATAGAAGCTTTATTTATTATTACTTTAAAATTAAAAACAACATCAACACTTTTTGTTGTGTATTTGTTCATCGGTTGACTGGGTGTCAGTCTGTCGCCTTTAGCAGGACTTCAAAATACATCGCAGACATGTTGTTTGTTTGTCCGTCACCATAGGTGAAGGACTTTGCGGTCGGCTGGTTGTTTGTATTTTTGTCCGTCACCATAGGTGATCGGACTTTGCGATGGGCTGGTTTGTATTTTTGCTTTTTTTGTTTTGTTTTGTTTGTTGTTTGTTTTTCAATCTATCCCAAGGATATCTCCCGAACCGCTTGACCGAATCGCGTCAAATGTTGCATGCTGGTGTGTCACCATGAGAGGAAAGCACCGGCGCAAATTGTTTTGCCGCCGTGACCTTGACCTTGGCGTACTACCTTGAAAACCGAAAATCTTTAAGGGGCCATAACTCCCACACCGTTGGTGTTAGAGTCTTCAAATCTGGCATGTAGGTACTTTGGCTTATGCCCGTTCTGATGGTGGCATACCGATCAAGGTCAAGGTCACGGTCCGGGAGATCGGTACGCCTTGTTGTTGTTGTTTTTCTTCTTTTTTTCTGTCTGTCTCACGGATATCTCCTGAACCGCTTGACCGAATCGCGTCACCTTTTGTGTGCTGGTGTGTCACTATGAGAGGAAGGCATCCGCGCAAAACGTTTGGCCGTCGTGACCTTGACCTTGGCGTACGACCTTGAAAACCGCAAATCTTTAAGGGGCCATAACTCTCACACCGTTGTTCTTAGAGATTTCCAATTTGGCATGGAGGTACTTTGGCTTATGCCCGTTCTGATGGTGGCATACCGAACAAGGTCAAAGTCAAGATCCAGGAGATCGTTAGGCCTTGAAAGTGGTAGTGGTCTAAAAATTGGGTTTTCAGCCATATTTTCCACATTTGTACTTGACAGAAGCGCTTCAGATTGTGTGTGGCACTGTATACCCTAGAGTAGAAAACATCCGAGCATAAAGTATCGCCATGCTGACCTTGACCTTGAAATGTGACCTTGAAAACCGACATTTCCTTCTTTGCGCTATATATTTATTGTCCAAGCTGTATCTCGTGAACTAAAAGACATAAGCTCTTCAAATGTTGTGTCAGGATGTGACACTAACAGTATAACACATTCGTATATAAATTATCCCCGGAACTACTATGTCGCCGAGCGGCAGACATGTTTCCGTTTTCCTCCACCCTCCTATATCTCATGAAATACTGTTTAGAATCACTCCAAATTTTGTGTGGGTGTGAAAAAGGTGGAGTAGAAGACATTGCAGTACAAATTATGCCACTTGGGATTTTTAGTCTTGGAAAGGCCTATTACTTTTGAATCGTGTCGTAAACTATGAAGAGAGAGAGAGAGAGAGAGAGAGAGAGAGAGAGAGAGAGAGAGAGAGAGAGAGAGAGAGAGAGAGAGAGAGAGAGAGAGAGAGAGAGAGAGAGAGAGAGAGAGAGAGAGAGAGAGAGAGAGAGAGAGAGAGAGAGAGAGAGAGAGAGCGAGAGAGAGAGAGAGAGAGAGAGAGAGAGAGAGAGAGAGAGAGAGAGAGAGAGAGAGTTGCGTTGGCCTACACAAAAAACATTATGCTACGGGGTGTCGCAAGTGCGTGGTATTGCTGGTGACGGACATGTCTGCCGCTCGGCGACGCCCTTGTTGTTTTTGTTTTCGTTTCTGACAGGCACACAAACACTATTTTACCCTTTTTGGAAAGAGAAAACAGGTCATCATGTTCTATCTCATAAATTCAGAGAACGATTTGATGTCCTACGACATAATAGCATCAATGATAAAACGCACTTGTTGCTGTTTGCCTAAATGGTAAGACACCTTCCCCTCATATATTGAACACATATACAAACAAACAAACAACAACAACAACGTTAAAAAGCACACACAATTGTCACAAATTGTATGTTATGCTCCTTCGACATTTGTTTCAAGATTCACAATCTCTTGTCTAGTATTTCAGTTTATAGATTCTGAAGTCTGCTATGATCTTTCCTTTTGAATTTCAGCATTCGGTAATAAGAGTTGCCTCGCTTGTGAAAGCGGCACAACATTAAATACAGCGGACCGGAAGTCGTCCCAGTCGTCCAAATAATGAAAACTGACTTACGACATACGCGAATTTAGTAGTTGCGTGAATGTTTATAATTAAATTTGTGTCTAATCATCCATCACACTGACACTAAACTGATCTCATCCATGTCCCTAAACCAACTAGCCCTTTTAGATTAAGATTAAGATTAAAATTATAGCCCCGTCGACAACAAAGGCCATGTCAGGGCTGTCACCACGTTAAATCTTACCACGTATTTAAAAAAAAAACTAGCCTAACTAACCCCTAGCCCTAACCCAAACCTAAAACCGTCAATGCATAAAACATCGAACTTTATTACATAACTGAAAGGTCTAATTTGGATGACTTTCGACCGTTGTGTTGAACGGCGTGTTTAATGAGCATTCTTACCACCAGTTAATATTGCATCACAATAATATCTGTATTGTTAAAAAATCGGGACATTCCTGGTGTTGCAATGCCTCCGGGTATTGCCTCCAGGATCGTTCCCACCATCTTTATATCTACTAATATCCCATATGCGTCTGTTTCAGACCGGAGGACGTTAAACATATTTTTTTTTATTTTCTTACAACCAGTGCTCTGGTTGTCAAAGGCAAGTACACCACTTCCTCAAAAAGCTGATTATCCACGCTGTTGGTTCTCCAAAATCCTTGTCCATTTCTGAGCAGAAGATAGGCAGACTGAAAACACGACTGACTCACACTCTCTCTCTCTCTCTCTCTCTCTCTCTCTCTCTCTCTCTCTCTCTCTCTCTCTCTCTCTCT
>CM065686.1:19135846-19153346 GCA_017654935.2 Phymorhynchus buccinoides | reverse complement strand
CCGGACCTGGGACACATTAGAGGGTGGGGGTGGGGGGGGGGGGGTGTTACAAACGAGTCTGGGAGTCTGGGGGCCGGTGTCGTATATAATACTGTCGCCGTGGGATCGTGTCGCAGCGATAGCATTTCACGTGAAATACTGTTGCAGCGATATTATTTTCTGAAAAAAACTGTCGCGCGACAAATTTTCACGAAAATTGTCCTATAAAATATTGTCTCATGCCTTAAAATACTGTCGCTCCAAATTTTGCGACAGTTTTTTGCGACAGGACACTGAAATATCGTAGTCAGTAAATACTGTCGTTTGCGACACATTTCCACGTGAAATGTTGCTGCTAGAGTTAATATTTTCTGTGAAATATGGTCGTAGCGTTAATATTTCACAGCAACGGTGAAATGCTGTGGCTGCGACACGATTTTATTTTTAGGTAGCGACGCCATTTTATGGACATTTCTTGTGAAATCCTGTCGCACTTCAATTTTTTATAAAATAATGTCGCTCAGCGACACTTTTTCACGAATAAGCTGCAGTATTTCCCAGGAAATACTGTCGCTGCGACACAGTTTTATGAGCGACAGTATTATATACGACACCGGCGTAGGCCCCCCGCCGGTGGGGTCCAGTTGCAACGCCTCTGGTGCTTTTTTGTGTGCCAACATTCGCTTTAGATGGTACCTTAGAACAGCAAAACAATAACTGTGACACTCTATCTTTCTTTTTCTCTCTTTCTCTTCTTTTTTTTTTTTTTTTTTTGGTGGGAGGGGAACGGAACCCAGGTAAAACCGTGACCCCTCCCGCCCCCCCCCCCCCCCCCCCCCCCCCCCCCCCCCCCCCCCTCTCCTGGATCCGACCCTGTATGTGAGTATGTGTGCATGTGCATCCGTATGTGATCAAAATATGTTTCATGTCATAGCGCCAAAACCATTGAACCGATTGAACGGAAACTTGGCGCCCAAACCATTGCACCGATCGTAAGGAAACTTGGTACACTAGTCCCCTAGGGAGTACAGTTTATATGACTGTCATCCTGGTGTGTGTGTGTTGCTGTTTGTTTCTTATTCTGCCATTCATTCTGTCTGTCATTCTGACTGTCCGGGCTAGTCTATATCTCATGAACTATCGGACAGAATCGATTCAAATTTTCCGCGCGCGCGCGCGTGTCTCTGTGTGTGTGTGTGTGTGTGTGTGTGTGTGTGTGTGTGTGTGTGTGTGTGTGTGTGTGTTGCGCGCGTGCGCGTGTACATACGAATACGCGCCTGCGTGCGAGCGCGTGTGAAAACCTATGTAGTTCTACATGTGACGCCTATTCACTACGATCTCTGTTTTCTTGGGGGGGGGGGGGGGGGGGACAAAAGGGGGGGGGGGGGAGTACTGTTCTATTACACATATTCATCTTTGTTGTGGGTAGAGATCGCTATGTTATTATTATTATTATTATTATTATTAGTAGTAGTAGTAGTAGTATAGTAGTAGTAGTAGTAGTAGTAGTAGTAGTAGTAGTAGTAGTAGTAGTAGTAGTAGTAGTAGTAGTAGTAGCAGCAGCAGCAGCAGCAGCAGCAGCAGCAGCAGCAGCAGCAGCAGCAGCAGCTGTAGCAGCAGCAGCAGCAGCAGCAGCAGCAGTAGTAGTAGTAGTAGTAGTAGTAGTAGTGGTTTAAACGACTGTTATCAGATACACATCACATGAACATACATATATTATTATATAGATATGAAACTCATCGGCAACAACAAGCTAGAAGCTTATAAATATTGTGCTCTCTTTACAATTGCAAACATTGTTCGACGGCGACTTTGAACACAGATACATGGAATAGAAAACAACCCGAAATTTGTTGATGTAGGCTAAACAAAAACTAATATAAGAAGCTGAAGAGAGAAAAAAAGAAAGAAAGAATTTTTTTTGGAAATTTTCAAAGCAAATCAACGATTATTATTATTATTATTATTATTATTATTATATTATTATTATTATTATTATTATTATTATAATAATAATAATAATAATAAAATATTATTATTATTATTATTATGATGATGATGATGATGATGATGATGATGATGATGATGATGATGATGATGACGATGATGTTCAGAATTCAGACAAGATGTTTTCCTAACAACACCTTGCCCCGAATATTAATGTTTTACGTCCTCTCGGCCAAAGGCCATATGGGACATTGCTGTGACTTTAGTTGTTGACCTTGCCCCTCTCACGTCCATTCTGAAACAGAACGACCCCCTCCTGACCATCCGCAGGGACAGAGACACCCCGCCAAGTGACAACCAGTTTTTGGCGCCGTGGTCTTTCTTTGAAGTTTTTGTTTTGTTTTTGTTGTTGTTCCATGGGACTTTTTGTCCCTCCCTCCCTCCCCCAGCCCCACTCCCCATACCCCCTTGACCCAACTCTCCATCCCAACCCCCCCTACCGAAATCTACCCCTTCAATGCTTTCTTGTCATCGCCCAAACTGTTGTTGTTTTTTTCTCCCCCTTAAAGACACACTGACGCGCCACGCACGATTAAGTCCCTTGTTGTTTTTATGGGTAGGGGAAGACGGGGTAAAAAGCCCATGGGCGGGTAAGAAGCCCATGCCAAAAATCTCATGAAATAAAGAAAAGTTCAGTCAAATTTGCCCATGAGACGAATGCTAAACATTAACACTCGTCTCATGGGCAAAATGTGACTGAAATTTGCTTTATTTCATGAGATAATTGGCATGGGCTTCGTACCCGCCCATGGGCTTTTTACCCCGTCGTACCCTATCTGTGACCCACATAGAAATGTCCCCCAAAGTTCAAATTGAGGCTGCTCTTTATAAAAATGATGTTTCGCTTTGAATTTGGGGACATTTGTATGGTAGTGAGACCTGGTCAAAACAAGATTTCTTTCCACCTATATTAATTAAGAGGGAAAACACGTGAATCTCGTGATTTTGACACGTGATCTGGTGGGTCTTTAAAGTCCTTGTCATTATTGAGCCACTACTGTTGACCATCCAAAGGGGACATCATGGCATGGACAATGGCTGCGTGGCAAAGTTGTGATCTAGACACCCCCACCCCCACCCCCACCCCACACCCCCCTGTGTTGTCCGACTCTCGGTCTTTATTTTTAAGTCTGGTTCTTTCATTTTTATGACAAAAACCCTAGGCTGATCTTAACGACCCTGACCCTGACCATTACTCGATAATTTATTTATTTAATTATAAAGAAAATGTTTTGGGCGCTTATTCTGAAAGCCCTAAGCGCTTTGCAACTTCACTAAAACATCTATTAAAAAACAAGCCTTCACAATCATGCTCCGACAACTGCCACCCTTCCCTTCTTGGCTATGAATGTATGATTGGATGTCATCTCTAAATAGGAACCTCTGTAGCTGTTTTACTTTTCAAATAAGATTCCCACAAAAGAACACTGCCCACAGAAACAAAAAATACAAATGTGAGGTAACAGAGACTGGACATTTGGACCATGCCGCAATGCTCAAACTGCTTTATCCATTGATGTTCGATGGAACGAGAACGTCATAGTGAATGAATGTTGTGTCCAACTGCAGTTTTTTTCTCTCCAGTCAACACAACGGGTGACCGGAATAACGTCGAATGTACGGTTGCGCCTAAGGTCGAAACAAAATGACATGACTGACAAGTGTGTCTAATGTCCAAACTTTCATGTAAGTTTTACGTTTGAGCCTAAGGTCGAATGCACAGTTGAGCCCAACGTCGAATTTCAAAGTTGTGCCTAAGGTCGAATGTACGGTTGAGCCTAAGGTCGAGTGCATCGTTGAGCCTAAGGTCGAATGCACAGTTGAGCCCAACGTCGAATTTCAAAGCTGTGCCTAAGGTCGAATGCTTAGTTGAGCCTAACATCTTTGCAATTCGACCTTAGGCTCAACTTTGCATTCGACCTTAGGCTCAACATTGCATTCGACCTTAGGCTGAACCGTACATTCGACCTTGGGCGCAACTTTGCAATTCGACGTTAGGCTCAACTTTGCATTCGAGCTTAGGCTCAACCGTATATTCGACGTTAGGCACAGCTCTGCAATTCGACATTAGGCTGAAGTGTGCATTTACTTATTTTCGACCTTAAGCACACCTGTACATTCGACCTTAGGCGCAACCGTACTTTCGACCTTATTCCGGATTCCCAACACAACATGACGCCGGTTAAAATCTGCCAAAGGACAAGCTGATTTATTACAGTGTGTGTGTCAATCAATCAAATCAATTTATTGTCTTCAAACAAAATACATTTGTTGCCCAGCTTGCGCATAAAACACAGAATAAATAATAAAAACATTTAATTAACTGATCGGTTACACAACATACATTGAAGAAGACAATTCTACACAAACAACAGGCACAATTAAATATCATGGAAATAATGGACGTTAACAGGAGTACACACACACACACACACACACACGCACACACACGCACACACATGCACACACACACACACACAGAGTTACAACTAATAATAATGTGTGTGTGTGTGTGTGAGTGTGTGTGTGTGTGTGTGTGTGTGTGTGTGTGTGTGTGTGTGTGTGTGTGTGGTGTGTGTGTGTGTGTGTGTGTGTGTGTGTGTGTGTGTGTAGGTGTGTGTGTGTGTGTGTGTGTGTGTGTGTGTGTGTGTGTGTGTAGGTGTGTGTGTGTGTGTGTGTGTGTGTTGTGTGTGCGTGTATGTGTGTTTCGCGCGCGCGCGCGTGTAATGTGGGGGTGGGTGGGAGAAGTGTGCACGTGTGCGTAACAAAGCTGTGGCCATACAGGCACAACCTATACTACTGAACTAATCATAACCACATTTAACAAAGCGCCCCCAATATCGTAACGTCATTTATGTTTTCATTTTAAAGACATTTAGCCTGCACACAAAATCGTGCTGCCTTTTTTTTTTTTTCTTTTTTTTAATGTTATCTCACGAACTACGTGACCAATAAGATCCCACAGTAGACCAAATCTGAAAGTAATTTAGGGGGATCATAAAGGCACAAAAAACTTGAACTTTATCAGAATATAGAAACGACTTCACAAATCGTAGGTTTATCATGGTTCCTCCTTATAACCCGAACCGCTTTTTTGTTTTTTAAATGATGTTTGATACGTTTTACGACTTAATGTAAGGGCTTAACTGCCTCCCATATCTCCTGAGAATTTTCAACCCCAATCTACAAGTAAATCGAATTTATTCATGGTAATTATGTTTATGTTTTCGGAAAATAAAAATGATGAAAGAAATGAAAAAGAAAACCACGATCCACCCACACCTATTTCCGTGGACAAAAAAATAAAATAATAAAAAGCCAGCTTGGATTCCCCCCTCGATGTTTGTAATCGTGTTTTGCTAAAAGTCGAGTCCTTTGAGGCTCGCCGCTCCATTAAATTTGCTGCCTGAGCGCCTTCTCACGTCCCGGCCCCATATTTCTCACTAGCCTACGAACCTCCGAACGAGGGAGGGAGGGAGGGAGGAAGGGAGGAAGGGTAGGGTAGGGGGGAAAGATAAGCAACTAAATTGAAAATAATGGGCCCCGAATTGGCTGCAAAAAGGAGCTTCTCTTGATGTGTCTATAGCGCAGACGTATCATATCAAGCCGCAAATAATAAATTGCGCTAATGTCGACTTCACGGCGAGCAGAGAGACACTACCCAGCGTGAAGTCTGAAACTACATACAAGCTATCTCGGCTCTTTTCAAAACCGAGCCCCTAAAACCTGTTTTTTTCTCGCTTCTTTCGGAACAGCGCGGGGATGTTCTTTTCTGAGACTGCAGCTGCGCTGAACTGATCCCCGCTTTGCACCCGGCGAACTTCTAAACGACCGTAAACTAATGTTCTTTCAAAAACTGTTTTCGTCAACGACCATGAGATTGGCTGATTGAATCGGTAATGAGGCCCGAAAACCATTTTTACTTTTATTTCATTCGCACCCCGTGACGTCTGATGATGAGCGATTCATGTTCTGAATGACGTGGACATGTATGTATGTATGTATGTATGTATGTATGTATGTATGTGTATGTATGCATGTGTGTATGTATGTGTGTATGTGTGTGCATGTATTTATGTATGTATGTATGTATGTATGTATGTATGTATGTATGCATGTATGTATGTATGTATATGTGTGTATGTATGTATGTATGTATGTATGCATGCATGTAGGCTATGTATGTATGTATGTGTGTATGTATGTATGTATGTATGTATGTATGTATGTATGTATGTATGTATGTGTATGTATGCATGTGTGTATGTATGTGTGTATGTGTGTGCATGTATGTATTTATGCATGTATGTATGTATGTATGTATGTATGTATGTATGTATGTATGCATGTATGCATGTATGTATGTATGTATATGTGTGTATGTATGTGTGTGTATGTATGTATGTATGCATGCATGTAGGCTATGTATGTATGTATGTGTGTATGTGTGTATGTATGTATGTATGTATGTATGTATGTATGAAGGACTTTAACATCAACATTTTCTCCTGGCACACTTTGGCCCCAAACCGATCAGCATGGCGTGGTGCAGTCACCAAGGGAGCTGCCAAGTTCGAGGCTCACCGAATCGAGACAACCCAGGCACGTCGAGAAGCGCTAACAAATCGCACGAGCAGCAACAATTCTCCAACTCCAACAGATCCCCTCAACTCTCTGTTCTGTCCCCACTGTCACAAAACCTCCAAGGCCCGCATCGGACTCTTCAGTCATCTTCGTACCCACCCCACATACTGAACGCTTTGACATTGGAACTGTTGACGGATGGTCTTCATCCCTCGGGACGGACGAACCTCATGTGTGTATGTATGTATGTATGTATGTATGCATGTATGTATGTACGTACGTACGTATGTATGTATGTATTATGTATGTATGTACGTACGTACGTACGTATGTATGTATACTGACAGGCAGAAGTTCTGCACACACGCATTGCAAAAATCATCAAAAATGTAAATCAGATTCAAAATTAATTTTACTTTGGGTAATCCTATGCAGATTTAGGATTACCCAAAGTAAAATTAATTTTGAATCTGATTTACATTTTTGATGATTTTTGCAATGCGTGTGTGCAGAACTTCTGCCTGTCAGTATATGTACGTACGCATGTATGTATGCATGTCGCGCGCGCGCGCACGCACACACCTGCACAATCGTTCGTGCCTGCACCTTTTTTTTATAATTAAGTATCCCACACTATGCTTTATATCCATAATCTCTTTTCCCCCCGTATCTCTCACTTTCTGTCTCTGTCTCTGTCTGTATGTCTCTCTCTCTCTCTCTCTCTCTCTCTCTCTCTCTCTCTCTCTCTCTCTCTCTCTGTGTTTGTCTGTCTCTCTCTCTCTCTCTCATTCTATGTATCTCTCTGTGTCTCTTTGTCTTTGTCTCTGTCTCTCATTCTATGTCTATCTTTCTGTCTCTCTGTCTCTCTCTCTCTCTCTCTCTCTCTCTCTCTCTCTCTCTCTCTCTCTCTCTCTCTCTCTCTCTCTCTCTCCTCTCTCTCTCTCTCTCTCTCTCTCCTCCTCTCTCCCCCCCACTCACTCTCTCCCCCCCCCCCCTTTCTCTCTCTGCCTCCCTGTGCCTAACCCTTTCAAGAGAAAAAGACTATTAATGAATGCTAACGGCCCCAAGGATGCGCTCGTGTAGTAAGTAGCTGTTGCGCATGATTCGTGGAAAAGCCGTCGTCGGTGCCAGCCAACTGTCTGTGTCAAGACAATGAAGATTAATCCAGCTCCAGACAGCTAGGGTCAGTGGGTTCTGCAAATGTTTGTTTTTCTTTCTTTTCTCGTAATTGTCCTTTGCCGATTTAAAATCGGGCAAAGGAGTTTGAGTTTGTCGTGGGCTTTTTTTTTTTTTTTTAACCTTTGCCGGATCATAAGATCGGCAAAGGAGTTTGAGTTTGTCGGTTTTTGTCTGTGTTTTTTCGTGTGTTTTTCCGTCTGCCCCAAGGATATTTCCCGAACCGCTCGACAGAATCGCTTCAATTTTTTTAGAAGCACTTCAGATTGTGCGTGGTGATGCATCACCTAGAGTAGAAGACATCCGAGCAAAGATTATTGGCGTGCCGTCCTTGATTCTTGTTTTTGGTTTGTTTGTTTATTCTTTTCATTTCTGTTTGTGTTTTATGTTTATTTTTTCTCTTCTTCAAACCCTTTTCTTGTTCCGTTGGATAATAGAATCAATCTTCTTTCTTTGGCTAAGTTGTACTTTACATTTTTTTTTTTTTTAATTTTTTTAATAAATTTAAATTACGATGGCTCAGAGTCAAAACGGACTATCTTTAGATAATCCATTGACTTATTATTTATATTATTGCAAAAACTAAGAACTTGTATTAAAATAAAAGAATGCAAATAATGTAAAATGGGGACTATGCTTTTTATATTTCTGCAGTCCTTTTTTGAAACAAGTGATTAGTTTTCACAATAATATGTTCAATAATACGTCAATGGTCTGTCTAAAGATAGTCCGTTTTGACTCCAAGCCATCTATTAGAGGAAGTTACAAGCAGAGAACTTCCAGAAGGTGTGTGTGTGTGTGTGGGGGGGGGGGGGTATTTTTACGAAATAACCCCCGGTATCCCCACGCGGAGAGACTCATGGAGAATGGAACTAAACTACAACATTGCATTTTCTCTCTGTACAACTGTAATCCCTCTGCCCACCACCGGTTTTTTTGTGTTTTTTTCTTTTTTTTCTTTTTTTTTAAAGTTCCAGCTTTCATTTACCCAGCTGCTATACATGTGCGTTACGGAGTAGGCGAAAGGAATATTGGAATGGACTAATCACATATACATAATTATGCTGAAGCGCAGGTGCACGCACGCACAAACACGAGCGAAATTGCGCCCCCCCCAAAAAGAGAAGTAAAATCACGAGCTAAAACGTGTTTTATAATACATGTTTAACACTTTTCTTTTCAAGCTGATTCAAGATATATACATAATTATGCTGAAGCGCAGGTGCACACACGCACACACACGAGCGAAATTGCGCCCCCCCCAAAAAGAGAAGTAAAATCACGAGCTAAAACGTGTTTTATAATACATGTTTAACACTTTTCTTTTCAAGCTGATTCAAGATATATACATAATTATGCTGAAGCGCAGGTGCACGCACGCACACACACGAGCGAAATTGCGCCCCCCCAAAAAAAATAAGTAAAAGCACGAGCCTACATATTTAACACTTTTCTTTTCAAGCTGATTCAAGACCCACTGTGACGTTACTTAAAGACCCACCAGATCACGTGTCAAAATCACGGGTTTCACGTGTCTTCCCTCTTATAACTGGTAAGAAATCTTGTTTTGACCAGGTTTCACCCCCACACCAAATGTCCCCAAATTTAAAACGAAACATTTTAAAGAGCAGTTGGGGACATTTGTATGTGGGTCACAGCTACCCAGAAAAAAACCCAAGGGACTTAATCGTGGTGCGTCAGTGTGTCTTTAAAGTCTCCTCTTCTCAGCCTCTCCAGTATAGATGAAAGAAGACGCGAATCTTTCCACCTTCATGTCTCGCTTAATAGAGACAAATGAGCTGCAATATAGCAGACTTTTTTTTTTAAAACTTTTTTTCTTGTTTTTTAACCCAAAATGCTGGCCTATACTTCAAGCGTTTTTGACAACAGTTAAACGTAACCCCAGAGGCATTGCATTCTCTGCCGCTGAATCATCTTTTTACTAGCGTGTCATTCTCAATAGAGGATTTTTGGGGGGAAAAAACTAGGGGAGAGCACTTCGGGAAAATTAGAGTTGTTTACTTCCATTACTCGGTCAAATACCATGGCAACAATGCAACAATGGCGTCGAAGCTTGAAACCGCAGAATGCGAGTCAGCGACTTGCAAACATTGTCTTAGAAAAATTAGGGGTGGCCAGTGGCCACAAACTGATAAAACATGCAAAATGTGACGTAAATGACATATTTTTTTAGAATGACGCACGGTGTTCGAAGTGCTGTATGTCTGCTCAAACACACGAGTCGATAGGCTACGAGAGCTGATGGCAGAGTGACTTCCCCTGTTTGACCGATTGAATTAGGCAAGATCACTCCCTACACACCCTGAAATTACTCCCCATAATTATTTCCGAACAATTCCTATTAAAAACTGTTGCACGGTTTGCTCCGTTTTATGCCAGTGAACGTTTTATTGGTAGTTATTAGGTATGTTATTCTATGTAGTTAGCTGTATTCGTCGAAATTATGTACACGTTATTATTTTTTTCAAAACTTTCTTCATGACAACACAGTCATACTCTAGTAATATCATTACTAGCGTATCAGTGTGTTGCCATAGGAACAAAAGTGTGAAATAACAACGTGTATTTCGAGCATGATGCTTTTAGCAGTAGGTTATAACAGTACTTTCCACGGTCTTACAATATCCAGCCATATTTAACAACATGCAAGAACGTGAAGCATGAATTTGGTGCAGGTCACAATAATATCTGTATTGTTAAAAATTCGGGACTTTCCTGGTGTTGCACTGCCTCTGGGCATTACCTCCAGGATCGTTCCCACCATCTTTATATATACTAATGTCCCACATGTGTCTGTTTCAGACCGAAGGACGTTAAACAGATTTTTCTTGTGAAACATAAAACAGCTCTATGTCGCTTAAGCTTAAGTCAACACGACCTTCAAATTGAAAGGGGTCGCCATCGCAATATTCCAAAAGAAGACAGACTTTGTCAATCTTGTAACATGGTGGAGGATTAACTTCATTTTCTAGATGAATGCACACTGTATACCGATTTGCGGTTTGCTCTTAATCATTATGTTAACAGACAGATGCATTCTCCATTGTTAACAGATATTCAGTCTCCAAGTCTCATACTGAAATCAAATTCCTTTCAACCTGAAATAGCAAGATACGTTTATGAATGATTTGGTGTCTGCAGTAAATAATTAAGCAAGTATATATATATATAAATACATAAATTTTTATTGACTGCATTTACTTCATGATCATCACCAACGTTACCTTGTGCGTTTTGTTTTATTTCCTTTCGTGGTATGTATGTGCTTACCGCTTCTGTGTCAATAATTCCTTTGATGGTTTTACGACAAATAAAAGAGTTTGAGTTTGAGTTGTATAATAAGACCGTGGAGGGAATAACAACAATGGCGTTTTGGAAAACGTATACTTATGTATCTCTTATCCAGTAGGGACTCTCTCTCTCTCTCTCTCTCTCTCTCTCTCTCTCTCCTCTCTCTCTCTCTCTCTCTCTCTCTCTCTCTCTCTCTCTCTCTCTCTCTCTCTCTCTTTTTTCCGTTGTTTGTTCATTCGTTCGATCGTTCTTTACACACACACGCGCGCGCGTACACACACACTCACGCACACACACCTACACACACACGTACGCACACTCACGCACACACACACGCACACACACACACACACACACACACACACACACACACACACACTCACGCACACACACACACACACACACACACACACACACACACCACTCGATCAAGTCACCACTGTCACAAATCAAGATACCCCCTCTACCCCCCACCCTCTTCGTGACCCCACCCTATCTCCCAACCTCCTACTATCTTCACATAACACTCATCCCCATTCTTCTTGCCTCGTAGTACCTGTGCTCTATTAGATGGGAGTCGTTTGGAAAACAAGCGAGAGACGGTGCAGGGCAGCGTGGGCCACCTGTGGAGTCAGGAAGGACCTCTCTCCTGGGGGGTTCTGGTTCAAATCTCTGAAACTGCCAGCTTGAGTCTGGGGGCACTCACTACCAGCAGTAGCGTTACAGCTACCTGACACGATACGAGTACAGTCGAACCTCTAATTATAAGACCCTCCGTTAAAAGACCTCCTGTCAGTTAAGACTGATTTACCTAGCTACATGTATAAACATAATGTGGCGGTACCATAGCCGATGAGGTTTAACCCAGGCGTGGTTACCGCTACACCTATCTATATTGTTAAAAACTCGGGACTTTACTGGTGTTGCACTGCCTCCGGGCATTGCAGCCAGTATTGTTCCCACCATCTTTGTATTTACAAATGTCCCATATGTGTCTATGACCGAGAGGACGTAAAACATCATTTTCATCACCGAGACTGATTTTCCACCACCACCCCCGTGGAGTCTTTTGTATTTTAAATAGTTCTCCCACCTTCTGGAAGTTCTGTACTTGTAACTGCCTCTAATCTGTCACTCTCTTCGACTCTGCCTTTTCCCTTTGCTTACTGTCATCTACTATCTTTCTGCCTTACCGGTCCATTCTCCTGCTTGCTTTTTTCTTCTTCTCACGAAACGCTTTGAAAAAGATTTCCTCCAGCCGACGTCGGACTTGCTGGGGTCTATTTTTTCTTAGGCGCATATAGGCAGCATGACGCATCTGCGCTCATGATTGACAGGAAACTGTCTGAGCGATCGAAGAAGAACAAGAACAAGAAGAAGATTTAAGACTGACTTGTGTTGGGGTTTTTTTTGAACGGATTATTGTAGCTTACTATATTTCATGTATGTATAAAACTGACCTCTGTTTACGCGACCACTTCAGTTTAAGATCCATTTTTTTCTGACTTTTGTGAAATCTTAAAAATACAGGTTTGACTGTAGTTGCATTGGGGCCTGTGTTGAGTTAATGTAATGGACCTCTAGCTCTCAGATTGTCCCAATTTGTTCGATCGAAACAGTTTTCCGTATTTCATTCAACTGAGGGTTTTTTCTCTTCTTTTTATGTTGTTGGTACAATTTGTTCAACTGTTTTTACAAACAATGAGTCTTGTTGAAAAAGGAAAGGATAATATCGAGGGTAAAGCCGTGTACACATACACGCGGATGTAATAATAATAATAATAATAATAATAATAATAATAATAATGAATCATTTACATAGCGCACTCCTCCACCAAATGTGGAACTCTATGCGCTTAACAACAACAAAATTAAAAGCAAGAAATTCAACAACAAAACAAATAATCGCTCACACACATGCAACTAGGCATACACATACACCCCCCCCCCCCCCCACCCACCCATACACGCACGTACGCACACATACACACACACACACACGCGCGCGCACACACACACGCACGCACGCGCGCACGCACACGCGCACGCACACGCACACACACACACACACACACACACACACAACCATTACCATCACCACCATCCGCGCGGACACCCATGCGCAATCCGTAAATAAGTAAAATAAAGAAGGGAAAATAATATACGCACGTGTCCGTATTTCCCTTAGTCCGTATATTTGTTTCCTTCTTTCTTTTACTTATTGATTATTTTCGCGCGGAAAACCCGGGTGTACTGTGTACCAGGCAATAAGGTACTATCTTTTTTTTTTCGCGAGAGAAATTCAGAAGGTACTGTCACAAAAAAAGGAATAAAAGAAGTGTGATACTATTTCCTGGTTTTCACCCGATAAGCCTCGATTTAATTTTTTTTTAAATGGTAAAGCATTCCATTTAAAAGGCACGCATCTTCTACATTTGCCTTTTCAAGTCAATGTATCGTATGTTTGTAGGGTTCTATGCGCCAGAGGGTTCTATCCTTCTCCCCGGGTGAAAAGCCAGAAGGTACTATCCCTAACGAAATAAAGACAGCTGATAATACCATCCGGCTTTCACCTTACCAAAAGCGCATACTCCTCGATATGATAAACGAAGGTAAAACGATGCATTTAACTTAAAAAAGAGACACGTAACTACTGTCTTTACTTTGTTTATTTACTGTGTGCTTGATGCATTAAAAGCCTTTTGCATTTTTATTGCAGACAATTCCGGCTGCCTGGAAGTTGCGTCCACGTATTCAATCCGGCCAAAACCGGCCGTAGCTCGCATCCAGTCGGAGTCCTTGCCTGATGGCATTTATATATTGTATATTACATATTAGGGTACTTTTTAGTCACAGAGGCGTCTCTGTGAACTTCGGGCTGGTCCCACCTGGACAGCGCGTCGCAACCAGAGCCGGGCGCGCCACCCATTTATTATTTTAAAAATAATTTGCATGCGATTTTTGTGTGACTGATGAGGAAGGAAGGGAGTGTGTGTGTGTGTGTGTGCGCGTTAAATTTTGACCAAACGACAACTTTTTCGTTGCCACTGGGTTTAACGTGTGCTAAGTGCATGGGCACACGGGACGTCGGTTTATCGTCTCAGCCGGAAGACTCTACGTTCAGACCGTAAGGCCTAGTGTAAAGTGAGAGGAAAAATCCCCTGTTCCCAGGTTCGAACTCGGGTTTACTTGACACGAGGCGAACGTGCTACCACTGTGCTACTCTACACTACACTCTACATCGCAGTGTACATAATTCTGGCTTGTTATACGCACACTACGAAGAATCTCTCGATTGAAATGTTGCGATGGTAACTGTACGGTGGTACATAATAATGTACTTCCCAAACCAGATTTTCTGGAACATATGTGAAAATACCTTAATTAACACTGGAAATATAAAAACAAATTATGTAATGTCTGCGAATGCAAGAGGTTTTAAAGTTCAGATGTGTGAAAATCTCAAGCTGTTTCGTTCAACTAAATTGAACAGGACTTAAAAACGATAAGGTCTTAGTAGGAAGCGGGGCTGGGAGTGGGGTGGGTGGGGGAGAGAGGGGGGATTGGGGGGAGAGGGGGGTCATGGTGACATTGTGACAAATCTCCATCCCCTTCTCGCCCTCCTGCTGATTCTTGTACCCTCGTTTCAGCACCTTGCTTTCTGTCACCGTCATTCTCTATTAGTGAGAGACTTTGGGACGGGGTGGGGGTGAGTAGGGGGAGGTGGGGTGGGGGAGGGGAGGGGGGTCACACAGGAGTGAGTTGCGATTGCGGTCGGGGGGCCTGGAGGGGCGGGGGAGTGAGAGGAGGCAGGAGATTAATGTCCGTAAACTGCCGTTATGTGTGTCTGTTAGGTGTCAGTGTGTTGTTTTATTTTACGTCTTTCCACATAACGTGATAGCAGACGAGGACATCTATTTCATTCTTTTCTAGCAGTGCTTTGATACTCCCTTTGCTTTGGAGATATTATTAAAGTATACTTGAACTTGAACTGAGCGATCGAAGAAGAAGAAGAAGAAGAAGAAGAAGAAGAAGAAGAAGAAGAAGAAGAAGAAGAAGAAGAATTATACTGTTTGCAAGTACCCCGAAACTGGAACAAAACATACCCGATTGTAGCTCTGTGCGTGTATGTATCGACGGGCAATGATACAGAGGGAGAGAACCCGCAGCGAAATTAACTTGAACCTTGTTAATATTACAAGACTGTCAGTAAGGAGTTTCTCCAAATCAGTCAGAATTTTTCATTAATCAAAAGCGAACCCGTTTGTCAACTGAAAACCTACCGTGTGTCAACTGAAAAGGTTACCTATAAAGCTACTACGCACTCCCACCACCACCCCAACCCCCCAACCCCACCCCACCAATTACATACCAGAAAAAAAGTCTACTGTATTATTTCTCCAAAAACAGTTTTCCTTACGAAAGTGCTTAATGAGGTTTGCCGAACCAATCAAATTGAAACAAAGTTTCACATTGGAGGTTCCCCTGTGTGCCCCTGCGGTGCCGCTGACATGACTGTTGGTCATATCCTTCAGGATTGTTTCGAACATTCCAGAACCTGCGAGACGAAACTTGGTCGTCGGACACACCGGTTTGGGAAAAAGATCTTCGGCTCTTTGGAGGATCTTCGGTGGACGGCAGCGTTCGCCCTGCCCACTGGGGCTCCTGTCTGAGCGAACGATGAAGAAGAAGAAATTGAAACAGCAACTCATAGACAGGAAAGAATCTCAGCGCCCTGCTACTACTACTATCTAGACAAACGCAGCACCATTTAATGAACACCGTGCTAGCTAGGTAGCGTCTGCCAGTGGTTGTGGCGGGGTAATGGGGACCAATAATTGGCTATTTAGGGGCCTTTATCACCGCTACCAGACGGCCTGTCGCACCTGACTGATCACCCCTGCCGAAGTGGACTCACCCTGGGAGGCTTAGATTAGGGCGGGCAGGGTGGTTAGGGCCTAAGCAGGAAAAGGGGGCACGCTTCATTAATCAAGGTGGGCAGGAAGAGCCTTGTCTGGCTTCTAATTGCGGTCAGCCAAGAAGAGAGGATGCTCCCTGGTTTCTTGGTATAGTAAGCTGGCAGGTGGGTATCTAAGACCCACCAGGCCCGTGAGTGAAAATCACGGGGTTCACGTGTTTCCCTCTCTCCGGCTGGTAAGAAATCTTATTTGGACCAAGTGTGACTCCCATACAAATTTCCTCATGCACGAAAACGAGACATCACTTTAAAGAGCAGCCTCGATCGCATTATGAGGAAAGTCCGTATATGGGCCACACCGACCCAGAAACCCCCCCCCAAGAGACTTAATCTAGCCAGTGGGTCTTTAAAGACACAGTGACCCACCACGATAAAGTCCTAGGTTTTTTTCTGGGTAGCGGTGACCCACATACAAACGTCCCCAACTTCAAATTGAGGCTGCTTTTTAAAAAAAATGATGATTCGTTTTCAGTTTGGGAATAATTTACATGGGAGTCAAACCTGGTCAAAACAAGATTTCTTACCAGCTATGAGAGGGAAAGCACGTGAAACCCGTGATTCTGACACGTGACCTGGTGGTTCTTTACGCAGGGAGCTCAGCTGGTCATGCTGCTTGCTTGTTGTGTGTGGAGCGATCTCGGTGGTCACCCCAAACCTGGCAGTGTTAGTTAAGTAAAACCAAGGCATGAGAAAGCTAAACAGAAGCTGCAGCAGCCTCCTGAGTGCGCCATGATTAAGATTGTAATCACGATGGCAGCCTAAGGCTCGGTGTACATCTCGTGTCCTGGCTAATACAAAGCATCTGCTTGGTTTCCTTCTGTGTATTTTTCTCACACCTGCTGCCATGTCATTCATCCACACCGACTGGCTGTGCGCTGTGTACGCATTTTGGTCCGCTGTCCGCCCATGTTGTTTTGGGTCTTGCGGAGAGAGAGAGCAAAAGAAGCAGATCTGCTTGTGTGCATAAACCTGCCAGCGAGTCAAAAGCAACAAGGCGTGTGCTACCTTTCACAGGATTGTCAAACATGCTGGGTCCTCGGTAGAACACAGATGGACACCGAGCATAATAAGCAACGGGATGCGACGCGATCTACAGAGTCATTGTTCTTTGCGTTTGCCTAGAGTTTTCCCTCATAGGGTAAGACGGGGTAAAAAGCCATTGGGCGGGAAAGAAGCCCATGCGAATTATCTCATGAAATAAAGCAAATTTCAGTCGCATTTGCCCATGAGACGAAGGCAAAACATTAACACTCGTCTCATGGGCAAAATGTCTGAAACTTGCTTTATTTCGTGAGATGATTGGCATGGGCTTCTTGCCCGCCTATGGGCTTTTTACCCCGTCTTCACCAAATAGTTATTGCCATAGGGCAGCTCGGCCAGGCCAGTGAGTACAACAGACAACAATTATCACGTCGACAACTCGACGACACGGCCGTAAAAGTCTTACTGACGACGTTATCTGGG
>CM065686.1:19128144-19130346 GCA_017654935.2 Phymorhynchus buccinoides | reverse complement strand
ATAAAAAACGCATCAAAACAGCACGTAACTGAATAGTTTTTTTATATATAGCATTGGGGTTCGGACCCGTGATTTGAGCGCGCGCGATCATGCGCACACAGAAAAATTCATGACAACTGTGTTATAGACCATTCATCAAGAAATGTTGTGGGAAAAAAACTGCATTAAAATACATGCAAAACTTCGCGATATATTAGCGATTATGTGTTTCGGGGTTTGAACCCCGTAACTGGCGCGACCTTGACCTTAATGTAAAGCTAAATACATCAGTGGATAGCTTGCATCTTGGCAAACTAGTATACCAAATTTGATGATGATAGACTGAATAGTGTTTTTTTTAAAAACCGGACGAATAGCCGGACGGACGGAGGCACGCCGGACGGACACCGGACGGACGGACCAGACAAAAACAATAGCTCCCCGAACCTTCGGCTCGGGGACTAATAATGATTATAAAAAACACATTCAACCCATCCCTATTCATAAAGTTTGACGATAATGAGTGAGCGATAACAATGCACCCTCCTATAGCCACAGCTGTAGCCCCCAGCCTATAAACCTGTAACTCGTGAGCGACAACAGCAACTGTCGTGCAACAAGTTTCCAATGGGACCCACAGACCCTTTATCGCCTTTCTTTCCCTCTCCCGCGTGCGCGCGCGCGCTTGCTCACGCGCGAGTATTATCCAAACACAATCCTGTTCAAATGAAGATGAACCTAAGCTAGTAATGGTCAACTTGAAAAACGAATTAATAATGCAAAACAGAAGTAAATTAAACGGATGAAATGGATTAAGAAATGGCGAACCTCTTCAATGAGCGACTTAGCTAGCTCCTTTCACCACGCGGCGGCGCTAAGGTCGAGTGGGTCCAACCTAGTGGTAGCCTTTGTTGGGGAGAGAGAGTGGGGGCGGGGGCGGGAGAAGAGTGTGTCTCTCTCTCTCTCTCTCTCTCTCTCTCTCTCTCTCTCTCTCTCTCTCTCCCTCCCTCCCTCCCTCCCTCCCTCCCTCCCTCCCTCCCTCCCTCCCTCCCTCCCTCCCTCCCTCCTTTCCTTCCTTCCTTCCTTCCTTCCTTCCTTCCTTCCCTCCCTCCCTCCCTCCCTCCCTCCCTCTCTCTCTCTCTCCTCTCTCTCTCTCTCTCTCTCTCCTCCCTCTCCCCCATCAAAGGCTACCACTAGGTTTGGACCCACATCGACCGCAATGCTGCCGTGCAGTGAAATGAGCGAGCTAAGTCGACCATTGCATCTCTGTTTCTTAACTCTTACCCTTTTCGATTCTGAAGTAAGCCTGCTTTAATTCTGATTCTGAAGTACGCCTGCTATAATTCTGATTCTGAAGTACGCCTGCTATAATTCTGATTCTGAAGTAAGCCTGCTTTAATTCTGATTCTGAAGTACGCCTGCTTTAATTCTGATTCTGAAGTACGCCTGCTTTAATTCTGATTCTGAAGTACGCCTGCTTTAATTCTGATTCTGAAGTAAGCCTGCTATAATTCTGATTCTGAAGTAAGCCTGCTTTAATTCTGATTCTGAAGTAAGCTTGCTTTAATTCTGCTTCTGAAGTACGCCTGCTTTAATTCTGATTCTGAAGTACGTCTGCTTTAATTCTGATTCTGAAGTACGTCTGCTTTAATTCTGATTCTGAAGTAAGCCCCCTTTAATTTTGATTCTGAAGCAAGCCTGATCTAATATTGCACTTTCCAATATCCAAGCAATATTGGCATAACATAATGTCTTATACATATCTATTTATGCGAATTAAGACGAGCCTTTTATAGTTATACAAAATCACATTGTGTTTACAAAAGACGAATACAAGATCAATACAAATATAATACGAATACAAGGAAATAAGTTTCGCTATTTTCTTTCCTTTGTCTGGTTGTTCGTTTTTTGCATTCCTCATCGATTGTTTTCTGTTGTTAAGTTGATCATTATCCAGGGTTAATTATTCCCATAACAACGACTTTAATGAGCCTGTTAAGTCCTTTCGCGTCATTTGTCCTCTCGCAGATACCATGACCTACAATAAGCCTAGGGTCTCCCATAACCACATATATTCTTGATCAGCATGTCGCAACCTATTCATATCATGACTTTTGAACCGCCATTGCAAACCTCCGCCAAGGAAGTCTCACAAAGCCGAAATTTCCTTCCTTCATGTCCGAGCTGTATCTCATGAACTAGTAGGTAGAATGGCTTCAC
>CM065686.1:19110644-19113144 GCA_017654935.2 Phymorhynchus buccinoides | reverse complement strand
GAATGGAACGCTACCTGATGTCAAGGGTCAAGGACGATAATTCCGCACGAACAGCCCAATTGAGCGCTCACGCCGGTAAACTCCATGACTAAGCAATTACCTACCCCAGCAAGAGGTCTGTAGGCCTATATCAGTAGTACCACGCTTGTAGGTTGAATCGGGCATAAGCACTACTACCCCCAACCCCCTCCTACCCTACTTGACACCACTGAAGCAAATCAGCAGCACCGCAGTGTCTCCTCATTCGGGTGGGTGGGTGGGTGGTCTGAAACCGATCTGACATTGATATAGTTTTCTGTGGAGCTGCTGGCGCCAGAACTGTGACGGGATGACCCTGAAGAAGTCTGAGAGACACCGGGGAGTCCATGGTGGAGATGATGACATCGAGTTAAAGTTTCTTATAGGCCTGGCATAGGGGAAGGATATTTAGAGTGGGGTAGTAAAAGATTACACAGAAGGGAAAGAATGACTCCTTCACGATATTATTTTATCGAAAAGAAAATCTTTTAAGCTTTATAGTAGCTTGTTGTGGTCATGAAATCATCTGTGTTTATGTTTAACCCTTCCCGAAACCCGTGGGTGTGTTTGCACCCATGCTTGTACTTTTGGCTTCATATTTTCAAACCCGTTCATTGAATCTTGCTGAAATGCTATGACTGTGTCAATGAAAGATTCGAGTATGTACACGCCAAAAGTCAAGCATTTGTGTTGAAAAACAAGCGAGTTAATAAACAACAAAGTCGTCGTTTAAGGGTATTTTATGATTCAAATTTCGATCTTCGAAGTTTGCTTGATACCTTTAATCTGAAGCATGTATTACTAATGTCGTTCTCCAGTTTCCCAATTGTTTATGAACATCTTTTTTGTTTCTTACTTTTTCCTTATTAACTTACTTTCATTACTTACGCCATTGATGATTACTGGTCGTGTTCAACACGAGTCGTCATATGTAATATACTTGTAGATAGTGAGCACGCTATATAAGCTTCAAACGTGTTGCTGCTCATTTATGTTGACAATATATTGCTGTATTATGTACCCTATTGGTCTAAATAAAGACGTATTTAAACTAAATCATTTGTGTACACTGCAATGTGCTATGTCAATAAACTTTGCTCAATGAACGCAAATGCAAATAGACATGTTTCACGCAGTTGGAAGAATCTCTTATGTGCATGCAAATACATAAATACACAATTATGTACATGCAAATACAGAAATACACAATGTATTACGCTAATCCATGAGGTGTAATGTGTTTTGTTGTTGTTGCTGCTGCTGCTGTTGTTGTTGTTGTTGTTGTTGTTGTTGTTGTTGTTGTTGTTGTTGTTGTTGTTGTTGTTGTTGTTGTTGTTGTTGTTGTTGTTGTTGCTGCTGCTGTTGTTGTTGTTGTTGTTGTCGTACCCTGGCTAAACAGACTCCAGGAATCATCATCCCAAGAGCCGAAGCACTTCAACAATAATATGGTACACAATGCATCAGTTAGGGACGAGAACATTACGTGTGTGACCGTTCTTGATTACCCCGCCACATGGGCAGCGCAGCCACACTCCGACTTCGGAGGATTTTTGGAAACTGATGATGTTATGCTAGGAGCTTGTCCTGGCTGAAGACAACCCCCGCACAACTATGCAGAGCATAACAACATTTTGATGATGTAGCCTTGGTGTTCTAGCCTATGTCAATCGGTCTGACACAGCCTTAAAGACCCACAGAGCCGGCTGGATTAAGGTTTTTTCTGGGTCGGCGTGGCCCACATTCAGACTTTCCTCGTATTACGATCGAGGCTGCTCTTTAAAGTGATGTCTCGTTTTCAGACTTTCCTCGTATACGATCGAGGCTGCTCTTTAAAGTGATGCCTCGTTTTCGTGCAAGAGGCAATTTGCATGGGAGCAACACTTGGTCAAAATAAGATTTCTTACCAGCTATAAGAGGGAAAACACGTGACAACCGTGATGTTGACACGTGACGTAATGGGTCTTTAAAGCCAGGGCGAGGCTGTAATGTGCAAGCACGGAGAGGGGACGAAAAGAGAAGGGTAAGACATAATGAGTTCATGGATTGGGTAGATCACGAAAGACATTGAACCTGGCAATATAATAACATGGTTTGAAGTTGGAACTGAATGGTAGAGCACAATCGTGATACAGCGTGATGAGTACATAATTTGGACTGTGTATCAGAGGCAAAACTGTATATCAACGACACAATAAATTTAAAAAAAGATAATGATATTGAAAGCTGCACATGCAGTCATCTTTTCATTGATCTAAAATCATATGTTTACGATTTATTCATTAATTTGATCCACTTTAAACTATAAAAAAACCAGCACAAAACAAAAACACAACAGAACAACAACAAAAAAGCAGAATTTATTAAAAAAAAGAACACGTTTGCCTCTCTTGTTCTACCATACTTGAAACACCCTCATAAAAATAAATAGATACTCAATAATAGCTGAGATGAATGAATGACGAGAAAACTTTCTCTTTAGGGA
>CM065686.1:19085644-19100644 GCA_017654935.2 Phymorhynchus buccinoides | reverse complement strand
CACACAAGTGCACAGTTGCACTCGGAGCGTCTTCCTTCTTACTCACCATGCCTTTAAAAAAAAAGTCTTTTTCTACCCCATTCACAATGTTTCTCCCTCCCCCTCTCCCAAACCCCCACCCATATCTCTTCCTACCCCCAACCCCTTCGTTTCTAAAGTCCCACCCCCTTTTTTTTCTCTCTCCCTCCCCCCACCCAGCTCTACCCTACCCTACCCATAATATAACCGAGTAACCCCCCCATCACCAACCATGCTACATACATACCAACCTCACTCAGTAGGGATCCCCAAATAGGTCTGCTTCTTATCAGCTAGAGACAAAACCGTTTTGTGTGTAGCTCCCTGGACAAACTGCGTAATGAGCTTATTGAAGATTTATGACCTCTATGATTGCCCAATGAAGATGGTGCCAGAAAAAAGGCAACGGCATCGCTCGTAGTAGGCAAGACGAGGCATCACCGGGTTCCCGACGCCACACCCCTGCCGAGGTGGAAATGAAGGAGGCAATTGGCACTGGGAGGAGTGCAGGAACACGGGCCCCTGGTTCAAAGAGAGGGGGCCCCCATCATGTCAGGCCAAAAACCATCAACAACCCCTCAGCACCTCTCATGAGTTCTGATACAATATCATATTGGTTTCGTTTGTTTCTGCCCCATTTCTCTTCCTTAGCTATATATTATGACTGTAGCTCGCTCAGTCGTGCATGTGGTTACGTAGCGATGTGTCGCCACCGTCTCTATGTGTCACTAATTTCGTATATGTGCGTCCACGTCCATACATTGTGTCCCCCTGTCTTATGTCTCTGCCCCGTGGGTGCAATTGTACCCATACTTTTTACTTTTTGCTTCATATTTTCACAACAGTTCATCAGAATCTTGCTGAAATTGTATGGCTTTGTCCAAGAAAGATTCGAGCTTGGGCGCCCCAAACATCAAGCATTTGTGTTGAAAAACCAGTGAGTAAACAGACAACAAAGTCGTCTGTTAAGTCCTCTCGCGGACGTTTTGTCCTTATGTACACATTAGTATACAATGACAATGTTTCTGCTTTTTTGTGTATTTATTGAAAGTATTTATTTCATTACTCGTCATGTTACATTACCACACAACGTTTGAAACCATTCTACCCACTGGTTCATGAGATACAGCTCGGACATGAAGGAAGAAAATTGCGGGTTTGTGAGTCTTCCTTGGCGGAGGTTTGCACTGGCGGTTCACAAATCAGGATCTGAATAGGTTGTGACATGCTGATCAAGAATATATATGGCTATGGGAGAGTGTAGGCTTAGTGTAGATCATGGTATCCGCGGGAGGACAAATGTCCGCGAAAAGGACTTCACAGTCGTCGTTTTAATGTTTCAGTGCATGTGTCCCTGTGTCTATACAATTATGTCTGGGTCCTATATTTCTCTGTCCCTAGCCGTAGGCGACACCAAACCTGATCCCTAATCCAAACCCTGAACCTAATCCGAAAGCGTTAGCCTGTCCCCAACCCTAATCCAAAACCCGAACCCTGTCCCTAACCCAAAGGGATGCATAAAGACGGGAACACATAAAGACGGGGGCACATAGAGACGGGGGCACATAGAGACGGGGGCATATAGAAACGGGGGCACATATAGACGGGGGCATATAGAGACGGGGGCACATAGAGACGGGGGCACATAGAGACGGGGGCACATAGAGACGGGGGGACATTATAGAAACGGGGGACACATAGAGACGGGGACACATAGAGACGGGGGCACATAGAGACGGGGGCACATATAGACGGGAGCATATAGAAACGGGGGCCCATAGAGACGGGGCCACATAGAGACGGGGGCAAATAGAAACGGGAACGTATACACAGACAGCGGGCACAATGAGAGTTAAGGGCCAGACACACGTCCACTAAAATCGCGCGACTTGTACGATGCGATTCGATCACGTGATCTCGATGGGCCAATCACATTTGGTTCTTGGGAGATCGCGTGATCGAATCGTATCGTACGGTCGTACAATTTTAGTGGACGTGTGGCTGGCCCTTAACACATAGACACGAGGGCGGGGGGTGGGGGGGGGGGTGGGGGTATGGCCACTGAAACTATAGGGTTATTAAACGCCCTCGACGGCAAGAGTTAATCCCTTGTTGTTCAGTATCCAAAGGGGAATTCACTCTAGCAAAAGGCAGCCATTCAGTGGCCTCAAACAGGGTTATTGGCGAGGGTTATTGGCGAGGGTTATGCGCTTGTTTTGGTCAGTACTCGAGCATCTTCTCCCACCCACTCCCAAGGGCATTCACTCTTGCAAAAGGCAGCCATTCGGTGGCCTCAAACAGGGTTATTGGCGAGGGTTACGCCCTTGTTTTGGTCAGTACTCGACCATCTTCTCCCACCCACAAAAGGCATTAACTCTTGCGAAAGGCAGCCATTCAGTGGCCTCAAACTGGGTTATTGGCGAGGGTTACTCCCTTGTTTTGGTCAGTACTCGGGAATCTTCCCCCACCACTCCCAAGGGCATTCACTCTTGCGAAAGGCAGCCATTCAGTGGCCTCAAACTGGGTTATTGGCGAGGGTTACGACCTTGTTTTGGTCAGTACTCGACCATCTTCTCCCACCCACACAAGGCATTCACTCTTGCGAAAGGCAGCCATTCAGTGGCCTCAAACAGGGTTATTGGCGAGGGTTATGCGCTTGTTTTGGTCAGTACTCGACCATCTTCCCCCACCCACTCCCAAGGGCATTCACTCTTGCGAAAGGCAACCATTCAGTGGCCTCAAACTGGGTTATTGGCGAGGGTTACGCCCTTGTTTTGGTCAGTACTCGACCATCTTCTCCAAACCACTCCCAAGGGCATTCACTCTTGCGAAAGGCAGCCATTCAGTGGCCTCAAACTGGGCTATTGGCGAGGGTTACGCCCTTGTTTTGGTCAGTACTCGACCATCTTCCCCCACCCAATCCCCAAGGGCAATCACTCTTGCGAAAGGTGGTCGTTGCAATGGCGCCAATAGACAGACGGGGGCCCATCGGCAGGGTCCTAATGTATTAGCGCAGCCCGCCAGACGACGGGGGTCCCCTGCTGGGCGCAGGGTTGATGGGGCAATTTGGAGGGGGCAGAATTTGAGACATACACACTACTATCACTCCCTCCCTCCCTGCTACTGCTTCTATTATTGCCTTTTTGCATAATGGGGTTTTGATGCAACGCTACTACTGCTACTACTGCTTGTCCTAATAGACTGGCAATAGACACGGCAGGCGCATGGATAACGTTTGTTTGTTTGTTTGTTTGTTTGTTCTTAATCTATTTATTGCTGTTCTACAGTGTGAGTGCACACACGCTATGGAAATGGTATGTTTTTACTCAAGCCTGTTCGTAATTGTGTTCGTTTGTTGTTGTTTTGGTTTGGTTTAAATAGCATTTTTGTATTTCTTTGAAAATCACAAACAAAAATCAATATTTATTACATAGGGCAACATGAGAACATTATATAAGGCCCTGTCTTAAAGGGAAAAAACAACACAGACAAAATTGTGACGGATGACGAAACAAAGAAAAAGAAACGCTATCTTAATTTACACAATAGGTTTTACATACTAATGTAGTACAAAAACAATCGAACAAACAGACAGTACAAGAACACAAGAAAGATAACCATATTAACCCTTTCACCGCCAATGTCGCATTTATGCACCACAATAGTTTAACACCCATGTCACTAATAGGCATCAAATCAGGGTCTGTTATCCAAAGACCATTATTTTCTTGAATTTGGGAGGTATAAGGATAGGTCTAATGTTATGCATGTCATAGTTGAATTCCCACTATGGCAGCTATTTTTCTCTCTCTCTACCCAGTTAAGCTTAAACGTATTTGGGGGCTGAATAATGGCTGGCGGTGAAAGGGATAAATCAAAGATATAACACATAGCAACAAAAAGAATGTGGTAAGAAATAGAAATCAGTCTCAGCTTACAATGAAACAAACTTCCATGCGTCTGCAAGACAACACTATGTAGCGTAAAAAAACCATTTCATTCCATGAGACGGGATGAAGAATGATAAACATTTTTTTATAATTCTATACCGATCTCTCGCTAAGGCCCTAATCACACGTCATGCTGAAGACATCACTACCTCCTCACATTGCGCTAGATTGTTATAAAGAACGTGGACATCCTTCTCAAGTGTGACTGCCACACAGTAGCCACAACCGCACAACGATCTGAGCAGCGGAGACCCATTCACGATTGTTGAAGGATATGCACATAGTTAATGAGCGAGCGAACGAAAACGAGGCTGAAAAGTACTGAGGTTCTGTCCCTTTCTGATTAGGCTTGACACTAGGCGTGTGTGTGTGTGTGTGTGTGTGTGTGTGTGTGTGTGTGTGTGTGTGTGTGTGTGTGTGTGTGTGTGTGTGTGTGTGTGTGTGTGTGTGTGTGTGTGTGTGTGTGTGTGTGTGTGTGTGTGTGTGTGTGTGTGTGTGTACTGTGTGTGTGTGTGTGTGTGTGTGTGTGTGTGTGTGTGTGTGTGTGTGTGTGTGTGTATGTGTGTGTGTGTGTGTGTTATCTCTGTCGTTGTCTGTCTATGTCTCTGTCTCTCTCTCTGTCTCTCTCTCTCTCTCTCTCTCTCTCTCTCTCTCTCTCTCTCTCTCTCTCTCTCCCTCTCTCTCTCTCTCTCTCTCTCTCTCTCTCTCTCTCTCTCTCTCTCTCGCCCTCTCTCTCTCCCTCTCTCTCTCTCTCTCTCTCTCTCCCTCTCTCTCCCTCTCTCTCTCTCTCTCTCTCTCTCTCTCTCTCTCTCTCTCTCTCTCTCTCTCTCTCTCTCTCTCCCTCTCTCTCTCTCTCTCGCTAAAAAGATGGAAGATCGGACCATGCTTTTGTCGCGGGCCCTACAGTGTTGCTGCGTTCGCAGAACTCAATCACTATTTTGGATGTCCACGCACTCACCACGCTGCCACTACGTTGTGTCTGTCTCTCTCCCCCACCCACCCCCACCCCCGTTCTCACTACGCTCCAGCCACTCTTCCTTTTCCAACCATGTCCTCGCTACATGTGTTTTGAACATATTTAAAAGTGAGAATGCAGCCTGCCACACTCTCCACGCTCCTATTAAGACCCGACCACCCTCTTACTATGCTATTGCCGACTTACAGTACGCTGTACAGCTGATGGTGCAAATTTTAATTATGTATTGTGAAACATTCGGGACTTTATGGTGTTGCACTGCCTCCGGGTATTGCCTCCAGGATCGGGGGGAGACAACGTAGTTGCAGCGTGGTGAGTGCGTGGACATCCAAAATAGTGACTGAGTTCTGCGAACGCAGCGACACAGAACTTTTCTGACTAACGAGACCCGATCCTTGGGATCGGTTGTTATATGGTTGAGTGTGGAAAACGCAGTTAGGAAAGAGGGTGGGGGTTATATGGGGAAGGCGGAGGAATAGGGCATGGTACAGAGTGAAGAAAAATTATGGGTGGTATAAACTGGCAAAACACACATGTCTGCCGCTCGACGACACCCTTGTTCGTTTACTTATTCTTGACCTACCTTTGCAATCTCCCTGTTGTTGTTTCCTCATACGCTTTTAAGACAACGTCTTCATATTTGTTTTCTTCTTGCCTTCATCATCACCATCTTTTCTTCCTCTTATACAGGGTACTACTGCATGTACCTTCTTCCAGCTTTTCCAACAGGCAGCGGAAATTTTTCATTTCCCGACGAGCTGACTTGGTGATAAGACAACAACAAAAAGTGGAGCCGGTGTAGACAGAGTCTTGGCGCCAGTGAAAACAAACAAGCAAACAAACGAGACAAAACAAAATTGAAGAAAGAACGAAAACTAAAAAAGTACAGCAATACTTTGTTACAAGATTTTGTTTGTTAAAGGGAGGGGGGGGGGGGGAGGGGGGGAGGGGGCGTCCGGGGAAATTATGACTGATACTGCTACGTAACATGCAAGTTGATTAGGCCCTCACAACACATAGGGGAAGACGGGGCAAAACGCCCATGGGCGGGTAAGAAGCCCATGCCAATTATCTCATGAAATAAAGAAAATTTCAGTCATTAACACTCGTCTCATGGGCAAAATGTGACTGATATTTGCTTCATTTCATGATATAATTGGCATGGGCTTCTAAGGCTTCTAGCGGGTAGCCCATGGGCTTTTTACCCCGTCTTCACCTAATGAAGAGGTTGGTTGGTAGTGGAAGGTTAACGTCCTCATAGCCGAAGCTCTTAGGGACAAGTTTCGCTGGTGCTGCGTCGGTGCCTAATGAAGACCCCACTACGTCCTTATATTACTGTGTGCCAGTTTTCTTGAGAACGCGGCGAGGTCGTGGAAATCCTCCTCAAATTATGACTACAACCACGACCTCACTACGATCTGAAGCGTTGGAGACCCTCAGCTAAAAAATGTCTTAGACAAGTGTGTCTGACTAGGGTTTCTTTTCTCGGAGAACTTCCGTTTTCCCCCTCACCCCTCGGTGCCAGGGTGGGGCAACTTTGGGGTCTATTTCTATTTCCCCCCCCCCCCCTTCTCTCTCTGTCCTTTTCATTTTTCAATTGAAATGTAATGTCAGCTTTTGCTACATGTGTTCACTTTAGCACGAGATTTGTTCTCTCCAACCTCTCTCACTTACTTTATGCTCCTTTTGCTATATTTGATGTTTGCTGTTTAAATGTTTGTCTGTGTCGATAAAGGCGCAATCGCTGAAATATCCAGTAGTTTTGTTTTGTCTCTTGTGAATAAAATAACGTCACTTTGCACTTGTCGTGTAGTTGTTTGTTTGTTGTATGTTCCAGTGACGTTGCAGTCTGTCTCATTTTTTAGATGACCCTCAGCTTACCATTGGTGACCCAGCACCACAAAAGGGACATTCAATGTCAAAATGACCATTCTGAGAAAATTATATATTTGAAAACTGCAGACAATTCTCTTTCTAATGATAGAAGAACCACGGTTGTATCTTCTTCTTTTTTCCGTGCCAGAGTTATGATGAGCATTTAAGGTTAGTAGGGTGAGCGTCAGCCATCTTGAGAAAACGCAGTCTAAATTCTCGCCTAACTAAAGAAAATGCGTTGACTTAATAATTTCAAAAACACTTATAAGACCATTTAAAGACCATATTAAAGATTATCTTTTATAAACATTTATAAATATGAAAAATAGGATGCGAGAGAACACATTTAACACACCCCACGCTCTCACTACGTTTCGCCCGACTACAACAGTACTTTATGCCACGACCATGCTATAAGTAAAGCATCTGTATTGTTAAAAATTCGGGACTTTCCTGGTGTTGCACTGCCTCCGGGCATTGCCTCCAGGGTCGTTCCCACCATCTTGATATCTACTAATGTCCCATATGTGTCTGTTCCAGACCGGAGGACGTTAAGCAGAATTTCATCAGACCACGTTACGACTAGCCACGTTCTGGACGATCGTGGAGGGCGTACGTAGCGAAACCGTAGCCTTTGTGTGAAGGAGGTGTTAGAAAGGGAAGCAGTTAAATAACGGTGCTCAATTTCTGGTATCTATAGCCTATGGCTTATCTGTATGCCTGTCGTTTCGGGCTTCAATAATATATCTTATATTCTTATATATATTTTCGAAATCTGTATGTGTGTCTGTCTGTCTGTGTGTGTGTGTGTGTGTGTGTGTGTGTCCCTTATACAGGGCCACAGTTCTCAACCGATCGACACCAAATTTGGCATCAAGCATCCTTGGCACCCTCGGAAGGTCATGCCGTCCTTACCTTTCGAAAACATCCACCAAGGGGTCGAAGCGCGAAGCGCAAAATGTCGAAGCGTGAAGCGCAAAAAGTCGAAGCGCGAAGCACAAGGGGGCGGAGTTGAAGCGCAAAAGGGGGCGGAGTCGAAGTGTGAAGCGCGAGTGTTTAGCTGTCGAAGCGTGAAGCGCGAGTGTTTAGCTGTCGTCGCGAAGCGCGAAAGGGGCGGAGTCGAAGCGCGAAGCGCGAGTGTGTTTAGCTGTCGTCGCGAAGCACGAAAGGGAATGAGTCGAAGCGCGAAGCGCGAGTGTGTTTAGTTGTCGTCGCGAAGCGCGAGTGTTTAGCTGTCGTCGTGAAGCGCGAAAGGGGGCGGAGTCGAAGCGTGAAGCGCGATTGTGCTTAGCTGTCCTTGCGAAGCATGAAAGGGGGCGGAGTCGAAGCGCGAAGCGCGAGTGCTTAGCTGTTGTCGCGAACACAAGAAAGACAAGAGTTGAACACAAAGACTGGCTGTCTGTTGAAAGCCACACAAGTGTGTCGCTGAGTGGCATATAAGTCCCCGAGCAAGGGGTTAAAACTGCCATGGGGTTAAAACTGCCACGGAGGTTAACTGCCATGGGGCGATTGCTAGTAGATATATATAATATGTGCAGGGCCTATCTCTTCGTCTGCACTTCACTTCAAAAAGAAGGGAGGGATGGAGAGAGAGAGAGCGAGAGAGAGAGAGAGAGCGAGAGAGAGAGCGAGAGAGAGAGAGAGAGAGAGAGAGAGAGAGAGAGAGAGAGAGAGAGAGAGAGAGAGAGAGAGAGAGAGAGAGAGAGAGAGAGAGAGAGAGACACAGAGAGTCTATAGGTTTTGACATTTTTTATCTGCAGTCATTTAATATCTCTCTCTCTCTCTCTCTCTCTCTCTCTCTCTCTCTCTCTCTCTCTCTCTCTCTCTCTCTCTCTCAATTCAGGGGAAGCAACTATGGAGTAAAGCACAGATTAGAACTATATAATTGTTTCCCTTCTATTGGTGAGTCTAACTTTTAGTTTTCCGTGGCGGAGGTTTGTCTTTGAGGCTCACAATTAAGAAACGGAATAACATTGATGCACCATGACACACCACCACACGAAATGTGAAGCGATTCTGTCAACTGGTTCATGACATGCAGCTCACACACGAAATATATAGCGCAAAGAACAAAATGTCGGTGTTCAAGGTCAGACTCCAAGGTCAAGGCCACCACGGTTATGATTTTTCGATGGGACCCCTCCTACCCCATGATACATCACCACACAACATTTGAAGAGATTCTGTGCACAGGTTCGTGAGTTACATGGCGAACATACAGACAGACAGACACACAGTTGTTCAACAAATTATAAGAGGCATTATTCGTTAAAGGGCCACCTTGACGGATGAGTTTTTGTAAGAAACACGTCCAGATCACCAGGAAAACACCCTTTACAGAGATTGCAACACTCACTTTGCTCTGGTTTCCTATAAATCAAACCGTCAAATCGGCGATTCCTCCTTGGCGGAGGTGCTGGAAGTCAAATTATTTCACCCAAAGAGAAGGCGTGTTCCGTCTCTTTTCTAATGGCCGCCTGTGTTTAGACTAAATCGTTTGCACGAAAGATTCGCAATACAAGCCTTTTTTTTCTTTTTCTTTTTAAAAAATACAGATTATCTAAAGGAGTTTCGCTCACAACAAAGGAAACAGCTCCAATTGTGTTTTTTACTGCACTACAACAAAACAAAACCGCTTCAGCCACAATGAGTGACCTTCACCCACCCCGTCCAAAATGGCTACTCTCTCCGGCAACTCCGCCAAGGAGGAATCGCCGTTTTGACGGTTTGATTTATAGAAAACCAGAGCAAAGTGAGTGTTCTCCGATCCTTGAAAATGCTGCCTTTCTGGTGATCTCGACGTGTTTCTTGCAAAACCTCATCCGTCAGGGTGACCCTTTAAGGCTTTTAAGTATCTCAATCCAAAACGAAAGAGGAGCAGGGGAACTCCGACCAACAACAGGTGAACTAAGGGGTGCCCACAGGTTCGCATAATGCGTTTCGCATAATCCTTTGATCAGAGCCGCGGGCGCAAGTCGAGTGTCTCTTCAAAAAATCACTGGCAGTTCGCATAAACGGGTTTGCCATTTCGCATATTATGCACTCTCGCAGGTTCTAATGCACTCTACGTGACTTTCTGTTACTTTCTTAATATTCCTAACCCTATCCCTAACCCTATCCCTAACCCTATCCCTAACCCTATCCCTAACCCTATCCCTAACCCTATCCCTAACCCTATCCCTAACCCTATCCCTAACCCTATCCCTAACCCTATCCCTAACCCTATCCCTAACCCTATCCCTAACCCTATCACTTTCTGAATGTTATGCGAAATGCCATGTCCACAAAGCTTTGTATGCGAAGCGGCAGTATGTGAATCGGCTTTATGCGAAGCGGCAGTATGCGAAACGGCAATATGCGAACCGGGGCGCACCGGAACTAAGGTATAGCGAGGGATGGGTGAGATTAGAAGGTGGGAAGATTGAATGGATGGGGAAAGAATAAAGAAACTATGATGGATACACATTTTTTTAAATCATTTTTATCATCTTAGATCTCTCTGATGTAAGATTAATAATATGCCAAGCACATTTTAATGTCTTCAACCGGTCTCCGCCCTACTACCCTCACACCGGGACACCCCACATTTTGTTGCCAAATCCCTTTCCTTAATCTTCTCTATTCATCTTTATTAATTATTTGTTTGTATATAAAGATTGTAAAGTAAGCTATAAGCATGGTTGCGTGTTTTGAACCACCGCTTACTGTAAGCTTATTACTCTCTCTCTCTCTCTCTCTCTCTCTCTCTCTCTCTCTCTCTCTCTCTCTCTCTCTCTCTCTCTCTCTCTCTCTCTCTCTCTCTCTCTCTCTCTCTCTCTCTCTCTCACTCACACACACACACACACACACACACACACACACACACACACACACACACACACACAGAGTTCAACGTTCTTTTGAACTCTGCAGGTAGCCCCCCCCCCCCCTTCTCTCTCTCTCTCTCTCTCTCTCTCTCTCTCTCTCTCTCTCTCTCTCTCTCTCTCTCTCTCTCTCTCTCTCTCTCTCTCTCTCTCAGTTCAACGTTCTTTTGAACTCTGCAGGTAGCCTCTCTCTCTCTCTCTCTTTCTCTCTCTCTCTCTCTCTCTCTCTCTCTCTCTCTCTCTCTCTCTCTCTCTCCCCCCCTCTCTCTCTCTCTCTCTCTCTCTCTCTGGTTTTTATTCTATTACTCTATCCAGCTGTATTTAGGCTTCGACGCTTCAACATAATCATAATCATAATGACAACATATCTTTTATAGTTTTCACAAAACGACCATTAAAAAAGAAAGGGGCCGAGGATGATGAAGGAAGGACTCGAAGTAAAATCGTCCCATTTCGCTGCAGGAGGTGTGTTTTTTGGAAAGCCTTGTCTGTCCAATCAACTGAGAAAGAAAAAAAGCCCGTGTCATTTAGCTACCACTGCTGACCAACGGTCAGTCTTCCTCGCCGCTGGAGACTGGACGTGATCCCAGGCTCTTAGCCCGCGTCCTGCTGTGGCCATTGACACGCAGAAGGTGTGAAGACATTGATTTATTTGTCAGTTATGGCTGAAATGGAGTTGCTCTTCTCTTTCTTTACCCTCCATGATCTCCCACCCCCCCACCCCCCCCCCCTCTTCTATCTGCCTATCTCTCTCTTGTTCCTCTTCCGTTCTAGTGTTACTTTCTGGTTTAACTTCTTCATCCTGGAGTCGTTTGATTCATTATATGCATGCATTAAAAGTTTTACGTTCGTATGGTTTGAAATGCTTCCCAAAACCAGTTTGACTTCCTTAGCGGAGGTTATGGTTTTATGTTCGCCTGTCTGTCTTTCTGTTTGTTTATCTGTTTGTTTGCTTGTCTATCAACAAAATTACTACTTTAAAAAAAAAAGCCAACGAATGGGTTTTAACGAATGTATTACACTCTTAGAATGTCAGCCCCCCCAAAACAAATCATTTTGATTGACTTTTAAGTTAACCTGGGTGGGACATTGGTTGCTGTTAAGATAGATTATAAAACAAATGCAGATGATTAGATACACATTCTATTAGCGATCAATTCCCCAGGACAGAGTTCATTAAGTCGAAGGCTTCCCCGGGCTGTAAAGATACGACACATGAAAACTTTTTTGGACATCGAAATGTTCGAATTGTGTACACATTGAGTGTGTAAGCCTACACATTGACGTTCATTTACGTTCTGTCAATAAAAACTAGGACATGACACGTTCAGTCAATTCTGAAGACAAATCTTAACGATAGATATCTGACTTAACAGCCAAGCATGTGTTTGGATGGATGAAAATATGTTTGAACGTCCTCCGATCAGGAACAACAGACACATATGGGACACTAATAGATTATAAAGATGGTGGGAACGATCCTGGAGGCAATGCCCGGAGGCAGTGCGACACCAGTACAGTCCCGAATCGTTTTAACAATACAGATATGTATGTGTAATGTGTTATCTTATCTGTTCTGATATAAACGAAATAAGGCTTTACGCCCTCTTCGGCCTTTCGGCCATGTGGGGCATTAGGGCTTTACTTGGGGATATGTTACCTGTTCTGATATATCTGAGTAATAAAGACTTTATAGTTACGCGGACAGAAGCAAGGGCGGTAATTTCGCGCGGGACTTGTCACCCGAGAGAATTATATCCCTTGGCTTAAATCAAACCAGGCTCGAGTCGGAGATGAAAATTAATGTCGCCTAAAATAGAGGTAAAAGCCCGGGTAGGTGTAGACTTTTGTGGCCGTTAATGGGTGGAGTCCTGCCGATTACGATGGGATCAACACCCCCACCCACCCCCACCCACCCCCACCCCCACCCACCCCACGCATGGGGCTTGTTGGCGTGCTTGTTGATTCTAGACTGGACTGACAATAAATTGAATAATAAAAAAAATAACGGGGGTTGTAGCCTAGCTAAGCTTAGCGAGAGCGGCGTTCTCCACTGGAGGGCTATTCTGTAAAGGTTGATTCGGCGATTGATGGGGTGACCATTAAAATCGTCACTTGGCCTTCGTGAAGCTCTAATCTTATCCCCCCCCCCCCCCCCCCCCCCCCCCCCCACCACCACCCTCCTTCTATTCCCGGCCAAAACCAGTTTCTCAGTTTTCTCGACCCACTATTATTGCTAGTAAAGTATCGTCTCCTCGCTTATGTCAATGCTACATAATCATAACAGTTTCCTTATATAAAAACACACACACACACACACACACAAACCCACTTAGCATACACGCGTGCACGTTACGACAAGTATCCATAATAGAGGACAACACTTGATTCAAGTGAAATCAAAATCGATTTGCTCTAAAAGTGTTGTGGCGAATAACCAAGCATATTTTGTTATGAGTATTTTGCTGTTGTTGTTGTTGGTGGTGCTGATGCTTTTATTGTTCTTGATGATGATGATGATGATGATGATGATGATGGTGATGATGATGATGATGATGACGATGATGTAAGAAATAGTCTTTGTTTTCCTATTCATCAAAACAATTAAATGTTAACAAACAAATAATGACTGTAACGACAGTAAAAAAAAAAACCCACAAAACACAACAATATGAAAATAATGACTGAGAAAAGTAAACCGATAGTAATAATATATATAATTCAACACTATAATCAAACATAAACACCGAGAAAAAGACTACTTTAAAAAAAAGTACAAACGTACTAACTAACAAGCGCAAAATCGCAATAGTTTGTGGCGCGCGGTCTATTTTTACCACTCCAATCAGGAGTCATCTCCCCTGGCTTTTCAATAATTTTAAGCTGTAAACCAGAATGTTATCTCTGCACCCTTTCGTAACTTTTTATATCTTTTGGAAAACATTTAAAACTATGTATCCTACTTATACTCATCAAAAGAAGCACCGCATACTCGTCGTGTCTGTTGTAGTGTCTGTATTACGTATGTTTATTATTTTGTACGCTTTTAAAATACATCATTTTAAAGAGCGGCCTCAATTAACTTTGAAGTGTAGCCTCGGTTTGAAGTGCGACAATTTTGTCAAAATGTGCGACAATTTTGGAACGACCGACCGACAGACCGACCGACCGACAAAGTGAGTTATAGGTTTGTGGCTTGAGCCACAAACAAAAAGCGAGAGGTTAAAAAACCCATTGATCACATCGTATCTATGCCTAAAACTCAAACTACAAAGAAACCAGCAAACAACGAAGTCGACGACTACTACTATAACGGCAACGGCAACGGCAACGCCCCCCCCCACCCCCCCCCCCCCCGAAAAAGAAAGGTGGCAGAGTGGTTAAGACGTTCGCCTGCCAAATGTAATGCGTGACTGCAGCGTGAGTGACCCGGGTTCGAATCCCGGCCTCCTCGCCCTTTCTTTCTAGTTTGACAGGAAAATCGAACTGAACGTCCAGTCCTTCGGATGGGGGGACTTAAAGCTAGTCTGACCCGGTGCGCTTTACGCACTTGAAAATCCCACGGCAGTTGAAAGTCGGTAAGAGCTGCCTGGTATGACCAAATTGATATGCAGGTTTTCCAAGTGTGCCCACACACCCTCCTCACCCTGTGCCCACCCCCCACCCCCCCCCCCCAAAAACAAAAGGGTAGGCGCTGCACTTGCGGCGACGCCCTCTCCAGAGGGAGAGCAGCCCGAATTCCACAGAGATGGGGGAATATGCAAAATACCAAAGACCAATACCAACCTACTACCACAGCCGCAACCCCCACACCCACACCCACACCCACACCCCCAAAAATGAAAGAAAGAAAAAAAGACAGGAGCCTTGAGGCATTGTGTCTCGATGAGGAGAGATTTATTATCAGATATCGGTTTTAGGCTATTCGTTTTTACGGTACGTGAATGCTTCAGTTGTTTCAAGTTTGTTTGTTTTTTAATCCAATGCTTCGTATCATTCTCTGTTTGACTGCACTATTATTATTTTGTTTTTAGTTTTTTTCTCAACAGAACAATTTTTATATTATAACCTTTATCAAACGAAATCGTAATGGGCGAAAGCCGGAAGGTACTGGGAACGACACGACTATCATCATCCCGGCTCTCGTACTCATTGATCTCTGTCGTTTCTGTATCAGTGACGTCATAACGACAAAACTATCACGTCTGTTAGAACGATATTATCACGGCTGTCAGAATCCGCTGAAACGTCTGCAGTGTGTATGTGTGTGTGTGTGTGTGTGTGTGTGTGTGTGTGTGTGTGTGTGTGTGTGTGTGTG
>CM065686.1:19073144-19080644 GCA_017654935.2 Phymorhynchus buccinoides | reverse complement strand
AACGAACCACAACTGTGACAAATCGCGGTGTACTGCAGTACATAGTGGGGGGTAGGGTTAGGTTTAGGGGTAGGGTTAGGGTTAGGGTTAGTATTCCAAAAAGGTAATTAGCTCAAAATGTTCCTAAAATACAGCTTTATGTATGGTAAGAAAGGCAAAAACGGAAAAATACAATTAACCGAGAAATGCATGGCACATCTTTACCTTTACCCAGAATTTATACGCTCAGGAAATCTATTTGTCTCACCATAAACAATATCATTTGGGGTTCACTGATCAACATCTAAGAATATTTTAAGTGCAAATAAATGAACAGACTCACAATATCTTGCTAGTTCGTTAACCATAAAATAGAAATGACTGGACAAGAGTATCAAATAGATTTGTAAAAGGTTTAAATGAAGTATTATTTAAAGCATACAATATACGCATAATACATATCAATGCATTATTTCTTCTACGTGCAAAGTCTTTGCAAGCAACACTAATTCTTAAACGAGTGGAGTAAAATACTATGATAACAAAATTGGAAAATTACCTTTGGAAATAATGTACTCATGAAATAATAAAGCCAACACCGGAGGAAATCTCGGCATGAACCAAAAAGAAATTTAGGCCATAATAATCCTCCTACCCCTATGCTTCACTGAATTCTACGCCGTTAGCAATCCGCCAAGCGGAACCCTATTAGTTTTTTCGAGCATGAAATATGCAAAGCGTGGGTTTCTCAAGCGTGTCTAAACAGAAGTCTTTGATTCAACCCATCAGAACAAGAAAGAAAGCATTGACACGAACATGGAATAAACACCAATGCTCTCTCTCTCTCAATTATTCACTTGGGTCAGAGAGTAATATTATGCCCGAAGAAGAAGTAAACGCCCCCCTCCCCTTGGAGTCAATCAGATAATATGTTTTATTCCAATGCTTGTTATAACACGCGGGTTCACTTTCTTTGTGCGAGGTAAATGGATAGGATTGGCAGATGATACCATGTTGTTGAATTTTCGAGTAGCTTATTGTGTCTTCCTTGATCTTTATCTCTTTGGGTTTGTTGTTACCCGCCAAGACAGTCTGCGACGGGTATTTGTTTTAATCTGTCTGTCTGTCTGTCTGTCTGTCTGTCTGTATGTATGTATGTAAATGTATGTATGCATGTATGTATGTATGTATTTGTGCATGCATGTATATGTATGTATGTATGTATGTATGTATGTATGTATGTATGTATGTATGTATGTATGTATGTATGTATGTATGTATGTCGATATTCGTTTCAATGGTTGTGTCACTTGCCGGATTTGTCCTGTCTCTAGCGCTGCTTTCAGCACTCATTTCATGTTTGAAACAACCATCGTCTGCATAGGTGTTTGCCTACTTGTCACTGTGGTATCGACGACAGCCACGCCGGACCAACTGGCAAGAATGGCGAACACAATCAGAACGAAGATTCGTCCGTCATGCCCATCCGACATCTTGCACACATCACACGTCTGAACAGACTCCAATCTTACCTGCTATTTTGGATGAAGATTCGTGGACTCGGTTCCTCAAAGAATGCAATGATCAGGAATGGAGAGACTTTGAAAAAACCCAGAAAGTATATTGTAGCAGAAAATCGCAAAAAAACCAACCTATGCGAAACAAACAAAATTAATGTATCACCATTCAAACCCCAAGGCGTGGTTCAAATTGCACGCAACGTTAGCAAACCTTTTCTTCCGTGATGGTAAATCTTCAAGTACAAAACCAAACGGTGCCTCCTGAAGTTCGTCCTGCTTGTACTACGTAATTTCCCCATCAATGTTCCAGAAATGTGTGCCATCATACTGGAAGCATGGCGTGATCACGCTGATTCCCAAGAAGCATGAAAGTCCTTCTAACGTCGATGAGTGGCGGCCCATCTCCCTCCTGCTGACATCGTACAAGATCTTCACGAAGTTGATCCCGGGGAGACAGATGACCTGGATCGTGAACACGGGAAGACTGGCAGCACGCCAGAAAGGAGCCATGCCGAGAAACGGACTCACGGAGAAACGGAGCACATGTTCTGCCTCAAGGCTGCCATCAGTGACTTCCTGCACACGTCTTCTACCCTGTGCATTGCGTTCGCCGACCTTAAGGAAGCCTTTGGAAGCATCGACCACCAGTTCATGCTGAGACCGCTTCTCGACTTCCGAACGGATGTACTAAATACCAGCAGGTTTACCAGGAAAGACACAATAGAATAGTCGATCTGGTCTATCAAAAAAACAACTGCAAAGCAACACCATGATGTTCTAAAAGATTCCATACTGACCCTGTCCCTGTTCGATTCCAACACACAGCCCTTTGCAACCCACGCCACGAGACCAGATCTCTCCATCATAGACACCAGACCAGATCTGTCCATCATAGACACCAGACCCGATCTCTCCATCATAGACACCAGACCAGATCTCTCCATCATAGACACCAGACCCGATCTCTCCATCATAGACACCAGACCAGATCTCTCCATCATAGACGGACTAAAGCGTGAAGTGACCGGAGTTGAAGTTTCTGTCCCCTTTGATACCCATACCAATACATGTTAAACCAAAAGGTTTGAAAAGTATATGCCACCGTGTTTATAAATTAATGACATGGGATTTCACTGTAAAGTCATTGTTTTAGTTATTGGCAGTTTGGGAACCGTACATAAAAGAGTCAGTTCAGGACTGCAGTAGTAGGGGTCCCATGCCAGTCAATCAAATGGCTGACCAGATACATGAGCGTCAGCGCCGCCCTTAGGTCTCTGAGAGTCTGGCAGCGTAGATGTAGTTACTTTAATGTGTAGTCTGCAATCCCCCTCTTTCGGCCCCCACTCTCTTCCAATCCCCCCATATCCCCCAAACAGGAAAGACGTTAATGCGTGTCAGTCCACGCGTTTCTCACTTTGATTATTAATTAGTTTGTTAATCGTTACTAATTATCTAGTAATCATAATTGTTTGTTACTTTAAATCGCACGTGTGTTCACATTGAATTGCGGTAAGAATCGTTCTAATATTACGTGAACAACGCTTTGAGTCACATAAATCAGGACATTTTGATTGCTACTCGTTTTTATTTGTATTTCCATTTGCACGTGCATGCTTTATCATTTCTTGTTTAGTTGTGAACATCACCTATCAAGCCTGGGAAACCTGTCAGTCCAGGGTCTAGTTTCTCTAGATAACGGTCGCCGCGTGAATAACGCTTACGCAAAACGGGGCCTAAGAAACACCCTAAACGTTTGCTAAGGTCAGATAACTCTTTAAGCTTATTTTTTCATTTTGGGGAGAAACAAAAGGGTTGCTATCAAAAGGGAGATACATCATAACTCTCTGTCAGTTTGTACAATGTTTTCGATTTCACCCACGTCTATTTGTGTGCAGAAAATTACATTTGCGCTATATTATGCCATCTAGCATGATGAAAATTAAGAAAGAGCACTCCAAAACATTTGCGATTGTTTAATTTGCTAAAATCATCCCGCATTTTTTCACTATAGACTAAAGAATATTTGCTGTGGCAAGCTTGTTGTTTTGTTCTTCCATTTTTAAAGTTCAAGTCTCGTCACGCGAGATCTAAAAAAAAAGCCGGAAGTATTAAAGACCCAGTGACGCACCACGATTAAGTCCCTTGTTTTTTTCTGGGTTGCTGTGACACACATACGAATTTTCCCATATTCAAATTGAGGCTGCTCCTTAAACTGATGTGTCGGTTTCAATTTGGGGCCATTTATATGGGAGTCAGACTTGATCAAAACAAGATTTATTTCCAATTATAAGCGGGAAAGCATGTGCAACCCGTGATTTTGACACGTGATCTGGTGGATCTTTAATATTTCCCATGATCCTTCAAATAGTTTGTCGCTTGCTACATCGATCACAGCCACAAAACGTTTTCGACAAACGTCGGCAAAAGAGGTGTTTCTTAGTACCGTTTTTTGCCGATTTGCGCTCACGCTACGTAACGTTAGCCCTTGTGAAACGGCCCCCAGTTTAGTGGAGCACGCGCACGTGGCATGTCACACGACGTTTATTGTTTGATCTTTCTTTCTCTTGGGGTTTGCAGTTCCTTGTGTGATAATGTTTGCAGAATATTATCCTGAATAAACTTTGTTGATATGTATGTCAATTTTCTCAAAAAACTACTAAACGAATTTCATTCAAATCTGGTAAAGTGGTAGGCAAGAGAAAAAGGGAAGATTCCTGTTGATAATCAATAACTTGCTGGTTGTTGGTGATATTTGTTTTAAAGAATGTGTTTTTGGTCCGTTCATACAATATTCAAATGTATTGGTATTGGGCAAACAGCCAAAAAAACCACAAGAGTACTTTCCCTTCAACAGGAATACTACTATAACCCATCTGACTGGTTGCTTGCGACATTATTGAACATAAGTCTGGTCGGGTTCGCACTGTTCACACTGCTTCTTGTTCAAAACATGGACACTACATGAAGTATCTAAAGCATCCATGTTCAAAGTGAATAAGTGGAAAGGACTGAAAGATTCTTATTAACCCTTTCACTGCCAGCCATATTTCAGCCCAAAAATGTCCATTAAATTTCCCTGGGTAGAGAACAAAATCCATCTGCAGTATTGGGGGATTCTTCTGTGACGTATATAAAATAAGGTCTATCCCTACTTCCCAAAACTAAGACAATAGGGTCTTTGGATAATAGACCCCAGTTTGATGCCTTTTTAGTGACATAGGTGTTAAGTCACTGTGGTGCTAAAAGGCGACTTTGGCGGTGAAAGGGTTAACCATATGACCATTGTTCTGTCTTGTCATCATTGCAATAACCGTCGGAATTGTAGCATGTGTCCAGCGTTTAGGGGGCGGATCGTGAGGGGGTCTTGGGGGAGGGAGGGTGAATGGGAAGGAGGTGTGTGTGTGGGGGGGGGGGGGGGGGGGGAGGGTACGTACGTATTCACATAAAGGTGGCAGAAAGGTGGCAGAGTGGATAAGACGTTCGCCTGCCAAATGTAATGCGTGACTGCAACGTGAGTGACCCGGGTTCGAATCCCGGCCTCCTCGCCCTTTCTTTCTAGTTTGACAGGAAAATCGAACTGAACGTCCAGTCCTTCGGATGGGGACTTTAAGCTAGCCTGACCCGTGCGCTGTACGCACGTAAAAATCCCACGGCAGTTGAAAGTCGGTAAGAGCAGGGGGAAATCCCGCTGCCTAGTATGGCCAAATTGATAGCTAGGTTTTCCAAGTGTGCCCACACACCCTCCTCACCCTGTGCCCCCCCCAAAAAAAAAAAAATTAATAATAATAATAATTTAAAAAAATTGGGTAGGCGCTGCACTTGCGGCGAAGCGCTCTCCGGGGGAGAGCAGCCCGAATTTCACAGAGACAAGTCTCTGTGAATAGAATGTACCAAATACCAATACCAAATAACCAGAAGAGTAGCGGGAATTCCCGAACACAGACGCTGTCGTCAGTTAATGAGTGCCGACAGACAGCCGGAGGCGGCCAGACTAATTAAATAAAGCGCGGGGTTAGTTTGTCGACAGGGGCTGTCGGTTCTTCACACGCCGATAAACAGCACGAGGCAAGCGTCACTTTTCGCCGCAGACCTGTTCACTACCTGATCGGATCTGATTCTGGACTGTTAGGGTCGGTGTACATCTTGTGTCCTGGCTAATACAAAGCATCTTTTTTGTTCTTTCATTCTGTGCTTTTCTCACACCTGCTGCCACGTCATTCACACCGACTGGCGTGCGTTGTGTACGCATTTGGTCTGCTGTCGCCCATGTTGTTTGGGTCTTGGGGAAGAGAGACCAAAAGAAGCAGACCTGCTTGTGTGTATAACCTGTCAGCAAGTCAAAAGCAACAAGGCGTGTGCTACCTGTCACACGATTGTCAAACATGCTGGGTCCTCGGTAGAACACAGATGGACACCGAGCATTATGACAGAGGCGGATTTGGATAGATGGGGGGGGGGGGGGCTACAGAGGATCCGGAACCCCTCCACCCTAAAAACATAAATACGAAGAGTGAAACAATAAAAGAAAGAGAGACATGACTTCATGTATGCCAAAAGTTTAGCATTTTCCCCCCACCATTCTCCACACACTTTACTATTACTATAAAAAAAAAAGAACAGTCAACAGTGACCATTCTCCACACACTTTACTGTTACTAGAAACCAGAACAATCAACAGTGACCATTCTCCACACACTTTACTGTTACTAGAAAACAGAACAATCAACAGTGACCATTCTCCACACACTTTACTGTTACTAGAAAAAAGAACAATCAACAGTGACCATTCTCCACACACTTTACTGTTACTAGAAAACAGAACAATCAACAGTGACCATTCTCCACACACTTTACTGTTACTAGAAAACAGAACAATCAAGTGACCATTCTCCACACACTTTACTGTTACTAGAAAAAAGAACAATCAACAGTGACCATTCACCACACACTTTACTGTTACTAGAAAAAAAGAACAATCAACAGTGACCATTCTCCACACACTTTACTGTTACTAGAAAAAGAACAATCAACAGTGACCATTCTCCACACACTTTACTGTTACTAGAAAACAGAACAATCAACAGTGACCATTCTCCACACACTTTACTGTTACTAGAAAAAAAGAACAATCAACAGTGACCATTCTCCACACACTTTACTGTTACTAGAAAAAAGAACAATCAACAGTGACCATTCTCCACACACTTTACTGTTACTAGAAAACAGAACAATCAACAGTGACCATTCTCCACACACTTTACTGTTACTAGAAAACAGAACAATCAACAGTGACCATTCTCCACACACTTTACTGTTACTAGAAAAAAGAACAATCAACAGTGACCATTATCCACACACTTTACTGTTACTAGAAAACAGAACAATCAACAGTGACCATTCTCCACACACTTTACTGTTACTAGAAAACAGAACAATCAACAGTGACCATTCTCCACACACTTTACTGTTACTAGAAACCAGAACAATCAACAGTGACCATTCTCCACACACTTTACTGTTACTAGAAACCAGAACAATCCACAGTGACCATTCTCCACACACTTTACTGTTACTAGAAAAAAAGAACAATCAACAGTGACCATTCCCAACACACTTAACTACACTACTCACAAAAAGTTAAGGATCACTATGAGAAAACAGGTGCGCACTAAACTCCGTTCGCTCCTGTTATTTATTTCTTAGTCAAGCCAAATTGTTATGAATTCTTGTTCAGCTGTAAGTGGGCGATGTTGTGTTAGTGGAAAAATTGCACGTGATTCTCTATTACTGAGCTTGGCAGCAAAAGAAAAAGCGGAAACTTGCGAAAAAGGACCTTGTTTTGGATCGTTCTGCATGAACACATTGCACAAGCCAGATGGAAAAACCATTATGCACGTGCAAGCACTGCTGTTTATGTGTGAGATGCTGTCTCTTGCTTGGCTTTATAAGAAGACATACCACCAGTATTAGGCCTGATTTGACAATGCCTCCACGACAAAAA
>CM065686.1:19058144-19060644 GCA_017654935.2 Phymorhynchus buccinoides | reverse complement strand
TGTGCGCTATATAAGTGCCAATTATTATTATTATTATTCTGTCAACCCGTTCGAAAGATATCCTTGGGACAGACAGAAGGAGAAAAAAATGACCCTCCGATTTTCAGGCCGCAGCGATCTTTTTGACCTTGACTTTGACCTTGATCGGTATGCCATCATCAGAACGGGCATAAGCCAAACCACCTTCATACCAAGTTTCAACATCCTATGTTGATCGGTGCCCGATATATGGCTAAAAATGGATTTTCGGTTTTCAAGGTCGTACGTCAAGGTCAAGACGGCAAAATGGTTTACGCCGATCTCTTCCTATTAAGGAGGCACACCTTCACCCAAAATTTGACGCGATTCGGTCAAGCGGTTCGGGAGATATCCTTGGGACAGACAGGGAAAAAAGAAGAAAAAAAAAAACCCAGACAAACCAGCCCATCGCAATAGTCCGATCACCTTTGGTGACGGACTAATAAATTCCATAAATATAGTTTTCTCCTTTGAGCTCCTCCGAAATCGGAATGTGTCGTCTGAATGCAGTGGCAACGAAAAAGTTGTCATTTGGTCAAAAATTACCGCCCTCCCATTTCCTTCCTCATCAGTCACACAAAAATCGCCTGCCCAAAAAAACCCACATTGGGTGGCGCGCCTCTGGCTGCGACGCGCTCTCCACGTGGGAGCAACCCGAATTTCACAGAGACGCCTCTGTGACTATAAAAGTACCTAATACCTAATACACACACACACGCACGCGCATGCACACACTGGAAAACAAAACAGAGCGGTATGATAGGAGCAAAATAATAGAAGACAGATTGAGAGGTGGCTGGGGGGGGGGGGGGGGGGGGGGGGGGGGGGGGGGGGGGGGGGTCGAAGAGGTGGTCTGATGGTCTAAGCATGGTTTAAGGACTCATTTGTTTAGTGACACGACAGTAGAGCGTAGAGGGGCGGGTGGAAGTGGGGGGGGGGGGTGGGGGGGGGGGGGGGGGTCAAGACATATGGATGAAGGGGTAGATTGCGGAGGGGATGGTGCAAGGTGCATAAAGGGAGAAGCGAGTTGAGAATGAGGACTGTTTATCAAACAGCTTTACTGGTTTCGTACTGCCTCCGGGCATTGCCTCCAGTATTGTTCCCACCATATTTGTATTTACAAATGTCCCATATGTGTCCGATTCAGACCAAGAGGACGTAAAACACCATTTTCGTCGTCGAATGAGGACTGTCCCATATTAATATTCCAGTCAAAATTAAGGGGAGTTATTTCATGGTGTGTGGGAGTGATCTCGCCTAATTCAATCGGTCAAACAGGGGAAGTTACTCGACCTTCAGGTAGATCCCCAGCCCTCGCTTCGTGTGTTTGAGGAGACACACAACATGCAGAACGCAGTGTGTTATTCTAAAATGTGATGTAATTGAAATTTGTACGTCACAGTTTGCAAGTTCTATCACTTTGTAGCAACTGACCACCCCTTATTTTTCTATAAAAAAAAAAAAGTTTGCAAGTCGCTGACTCGCATCCTACGGTTTCAAGCTTCGACGCCATTGTTGCATTGTTGCTATGGTATTTGACCGAGTAATGGAGGTAAACAACTCTAATTTTCACGAAGTGCTCTCCCCTAGCTCTCTCCAAAAATCGTCTATTGGAGGGGTCCTATAACGGAGGTCGGTTTTATACATAAATTATAATAAAATACCTTACATCCGTGCCAGAAAAACAACAACCCAATCATAAATGAGAGGAGGTCTTGACACGGAGGGTCTTATAATAAATACTAGAGGTTTGACTGTATCCTTGCTCGTTCAACAGACCTGGGTATTGCGGTACAGTACCTCCAGGATCTGCCCCAAGCACCGGATGATGGTTTGTGATGGTTGGTTAATGGTTCGTCTCGCATGTGCTTTTTTTTTGGGGGGGGTAGCCGAGCTCACGCTAAACCCCCATCTTTAATTCATTCGAATGAGATCTGGGTCGAGTTTCTTTAGATAGTGATCGCCTCGCGAATAACGCTTACGCCAAAAGGGGTCTAAGAAACACCCTAAACGTTTACTATGGTCAGATAACTCTTTAAGCTTACTCTTCACTTTTGGGAGAGAGAGAGAGAGAGAGAGAGAGAGAGAGAGAGAGAGAGAGAGAGAGAGAGAGAGAGAGAGAGAGAGAGAAGGGTTGCTATCATAAGGGAGATAAGCACACCTCTCTGTCAGTTTTCGATTTCATCCACGACTATTTGTGTGCAGAAAATGAAATTGTCACTATATTATGCCATCTAACATGATGGAAAATTAAGAAAGAGCACTCAAAAACACTTGCGTTCATTTAATTTGCTAAAAGTCATCCCGCATTTTTTCATGATAGACTAAAGAATATTTGCTGTGACAAGCTTGTTGTTTTGGTCTTCCATTTTTAAAGTTCAAGACTCGTTCACGCGAGATATATAAAAAAAAACATCGGAAGTATTGACATTTCCCATGATCCTTCAAATAGTTTGTCGCTTGCTACCTCGATAGCAGCCAC
>CM065686.1:19045617-19048117 GCA_017654935.2 Phymorhynchus buccinoides | reverse complement strand
CGAATGACCAAAACTCTATCTAGCAGTTCGACAGAGTTTTAAAACCCTATCGAACTGTTCGATACAGTTTCTAAACTATAGCTAGCAGTTAGATAGAGTTTCAAAACTCTGTCGAGCAGCTAGATAGAGTTTCTCGTCGTAAAACTCTATCGAACGCGCCATTTTGATACTTTTTAAACGAAGCATTTTATTGGTAGATAGGACTAGTATCTTTGACTGTGTAGGGCCTAGGCCTATTGTCTTATTCAAATTCACGGGTTACTGCCCTGCCAAGGCCACAAACTTGTCGCTGAAGCCATGTACCAATCAGAAATCGCAATAGAAAAACTATATCTCGATAGGGTTATTTTGTGGAAACCCTATCTAGCTGTTCGACAGAGTTTTAAAACTATATCGAACAGCTAGATAGGGTTTTCAAACTCTATCGAACTGATAGATACAGTTTCGAAACTCTATCGAACAGCTAGATAGAGTTTTGTATCTTTGGCGCGCCATACCCTTTGGTCATAAGAATGCATGATTGGGGAAGACGGGGTAAGCAGCCCATGGGCGGGTAAGACGCCCATGCCAATTATCTCATGAAAATGAAGACAATTTCAGTCAAATTTTGCCCACGAGACGAACGCTGAACATTATAACACTCGTCTCATGGGCAAAATTTGACTGAAATTTACTTCATTTCATGAGATAATTGGCATGGGCTTCTTACCCGCCCATGGGCTTTTTACCCCGTCTTACCCTAGTACTTTGCAATTGACCATGACGCAAGACGCATAAAAGGTCTCTCGCGCACACGCGCACGCTAGACAGACAGACAAATAAGCATTCACACAAAAACAGAAAGCCAGATACAAAAACGGAATAAGCATTAGTCTATCTAAGACTTGATATTCACATTCGTGCATCATCATAAGTGTTAACACTTTTTTTGCAAGTCTATTTGATTGAAGCATTACTCTGATCATTACACCATACAACAATAATATACTACGAATAACAACTTCATCGTTCTACTGAGCACCATATATTAACAAAGAATCATAAAAGGTTTTTTTACAAAAATTGCCACAACAAGAAAACGAAACCGCAAGAAACGTTTTAAAAAAAGCAATATATTTGAAATATCCAGCATCAAAAAAGCGATACTAATCTGCAACAGTCATATTAATCCACACAACTAAAATGTTCTGTTATATTCTAGACCGAGAGACTGCTTTAAAGACCCACCACGCCACGTGTCAAAATCATGATATTTCACGTGTTTTCCCTCTTATAGCTGGTAAGAAATCTTAAGAAATCTTCCAAGCATCAGAGGGAATGTAATACGTGACGTGGGGGGGGGGATCTTTAAACAGCAATTATGCAAGGCCTATGTACATATGAAGCCAACATTTAAGTACACACAAAAAAAAAAAGAAGGTGGAAGCCAGAATAAAAAAAATATAGGTAACAAGTACATTTTTAGATGAAATAAAAGTATCGTCATTTACATTTCGCTAACGAGCCTCTTGAAGAATAAAGCATATTCATAACTATGCAGCCGCTAGTGAATCATTGCTTGAAATTAAAATGTTGCCCTTTTGCTTTTAGATAATGAGCAGAATCTATAGGTTTATTTAGAACTGATATATCCCTTTGCTGACCATGTCTCTTTATCAACAGAATACACTAGAGTCTCAAGGTGCTACATTGGGGAAATACACCCCCCCCCCCCCCCAAAAAAAAAGAAAGAAGAAGAGATTTCAAAGTTAACTTTTTTGTTTCTCTCACATATACAACTTCCAAGAGAATTAAGAAAGTAAATAGAAGTTATAGCAATAAACTATCAACACAGACACACACAGCCACATACAACGCGCGCGCGCACGCACACACACACACGCACACATGCGCGCGCACGCACACATACATGCGCGCATACACACGCACGCGCACACACACATACACACACGCACGCACGCACACACACACACACACACTACGAATTTAGAAAAGTGTAGAAAAGTGTGATACCATTGAATCGAACTTAATCAATACCTGTGTGAATGGGGATTCAAAAATGTGATATACATTGTCCATTTCATAAATTGGGCAAAGCATTTTGACCATTTCGTGAAATGGGCAATTTCACGGATTGGGAGTAACATATATATAGCACCAAAAGTTGTCCCCTCCGGAACTTTCTGTCTGCAGACTTCCCAGGAGAACATGGCTACACGAAATGACCCCCCCCCCCCCCCCCCCCCCCTGAAAAAAACATGTCTATGGGGTAATGTCCCCCTGCAGCTGAAAACAAAATTGATTTATGAAGATATTTTTTGTTTGCTTTCCCCACAATCTATACAAATGCTTATCTTAAAGCCTTTTAAAAATAGCCTACAGTAGACACACAAAGATCTTGTGTGACAAGTTTCAAAAACAGGAAATTCCTTTTCTGGTTAAATTTTTTTTCAAAAACAAGAAATCCTTGTATACCAGGAAAAGTTGCCACCTATGATGC
>CM065686.1:19010617-19040617 GCA_017654935.2 Phymorhynchus buccinoides | reverse complement strand
CCCCCTCCCCCCCCACCCCACCCCCTGTAGAATTCACCCCTCACTTCTGGTGGTGTTGCGGATGTGGTAGGCTGAAGAAGAGAGGCAGTTCTCCTCCAGTGCACACTGCAGGTAGTACAGGGGACGATCCTGGAGGCGCACGGAGTCGCTCAGGGCACGCAGGTTAGGAATTAGGTCAGGGAGAACTGTATTTAAAGGAACACACAGAGACACATTAGGGCATATGTCCCATATGTGCCCTGCCGGGCCGAGAGGACGTAAAACACAATATTTCATTCATTCACATTAGGGCACTTAAAAGCACTTGTGGCAGTACCATAGCCGATGAGGTTTAACCGAGGCGTGGTTACTGCTACACATATCTGCATTGCTAAAAAGAAATCGGGACTTTACTGGAGTTGCACTGCCTCTGGGCATTGCCTCCAGTATTGTTCTCACCATCTTTGAATTTACAAATGTCCCATATGTGTCTATGACAGAGAGGACGTAAAACACCATTTTTCATTCATTCATTTCATTCACATTAGGGCACGTACGTACACACAACATCATTCCGGATTTTACTGACGCGCGGAAAATAATCATTTAGGCCGTGTACACAGTGGACGCGGAAATGACGCGGCTGTTATTCATTTTGCTCTGTTGAATATTTGACATGTAGTAGGCCTACATTAGTTATCCCTAGTTTATGATTTTATGTTGATCAAGTATTTTATTGCACTGTCTGTATTTAGCATGCTTTGATTATTATTATTATAATGTTTGATGTGTATTCTATTGTACTGAATGTATTTAATATAAGTCATAAGTCATAAGTTTCTTTATTGTCCATTGGCATTGTACAACGCACATGGAAACTTGTCTTCCACCGTGTAAAATAAAAATATTAAATAAAAGTATGAAACATAAATTTACATTAACAAATATGTAACTCTCACACCACACCGCAGCATTCATCCGCTCTCCGCTATCTTGCTCACTCATCATGCAACCCAATCATTCATCCGCTCTCCGCTATCTTGCTATCTTGTCATGCAACCCACCACCACTTCCGCCTTCATCTTTAACCCTTTCTTTTCTTTTTTCCTTGCTTTCTCCTTTTTTCCTTGTTCCTTTTCTCCCCCCCCCCCCCCCTTTTTTCCCTTTTTCCTCCACTCCCCCCCCCCCCCCCCCCCCCCCCCCCCCCCCCTTTTTTAAATATTATTTTTAAGTAGGCTTTTTCACGCTCTCTTTCATCCTATTGTCTGTGTGGCTGACTAAGATGGACATTACCAAGAGCCTTAAGTGTTGTTATTTGATAAAAAAATGTCTGGGTTTCTGTGTGACCTAGTGCGACGAAAATGGTGTTTTACGTCCTCTTGGTCTGAATCAGACACGTATGGGACATTTGTAAATACAAATATGGTGGGAACAATACTGGAGGCAATGCCCGGAGGCAGTACGAAACCAGTAAAGTCCCGATTTGTTTATATTAATACAGATGTATCAATGATCTAGTGCTTGGTGTACTGACACATTCATACTGTGTGAAGCTGGTGTATGTGTGGGAGAGAGAGTGTATGTTCTGAATATTACGTTATGTTTAATGTGTCTTTTATACTTACTGTCGAATCACAGGTGTAACCATGATGAATTTATCTTTTGAGATAGGCTAATAAAGTATTGTTGAGTTGAGTTGAGTTGAGTTGAATCCCATGCGCAATCCGTAAAGAAGTAAAAGAAAGAAGGGAAAAAAATAAGCGCACATGTCCGTATCTCCCCTAATCCGTATATTTTTTCTTCTTTCTTTTACTTATTTATGGGTTTACGTGGGTAAATTCTGCGTCTAATAATGTGTCTGAGGCCTAAGTGAAAGAAAGAAGGAAAATATAAGCGCACGTGTCCGTATGCAATTCCCCCTAATTCCCATCTTTGTTTTTCCTTCTTTCTTTTACTTATTTATGGGTTTACGTGCGTAAATTACATGTTTAATGTGTCCGAGGCCTAAGTAAAAGTAAAAGAAAGAAAGAAAAAAATTAATATATATATATATATATATATATATATATATATATATATATATATATATATATATATTTGTTTTTTTTTATATATATATATATTTTTTTTTTTTTTTTTTTTTTTTTAAAGGAAAATATAAGCGCATGTGTCCGTATAAAATTTCCCCTAATCCGTATCCCCCCCCCCCCCCCCCCCCCCCCCCTTCTTTCTTTGACTTACTTATGGGTTTACAAATATGTAACTCTCACACCACACCGCATCATTCATCCGCTCTCCGCTATCTTGCTCACTCATCATGCAACCCAATCATTCATCCGCTCTCCGCTATCTTGCTCACTTGATATATAAAAAGCCAATGTTTGCAAGGCTTGCTATCTAGAACTTCGAAGAATTAGTTCCATCCGTCGTTTCCTCTCTCAGGATGCCCTGAAGACTCTAGTATGTGCTTTTGTCCTGTCTCGCCTTGACTACTGTAACTCACTTCTTGCTGGCTGTCCATCAATTCTCATCTCTAAGCTCCAACGGGTCCAGCATAATGCTGCTCGTCTCATTTCTCGCTCCCCTAGGTACGATCACATCACTCCGGTTCTTCGTTCCCTACATTGGCTCCCAGTTCAATCACGTATTGACTACAAAATTCTCCTCCTTGCCTTCAAGTCACTGAATGATCAAGCTCCCCAGTATCTCTCTGATCTTCTTCATCTCTATGTCCCAGCTCGCCAACTACGTTCGTCTTCTGATTCTCGTCTCCTTTCCATTCCCTCCATCCGTCTCAAATCTGCTGGCCAACGTTCTTTTTCTTGTCAAGCACCATCTCTGTGGAATTCTCTGCCTTCTCCTCTCCGACACTCCAACTCAGTCTCCTCATTCAAAACCTCTCTTAAAACCCATCTTTTTCCTGCTGCGCCCTAAATATTTGATCAGTTGTCTATCGTTGTGTGCACGTGAGGGAAGATTGATTTAAGAGGTTTGTGCTGTGTTTTGTGGTGCGTGTGTGTGTGTGTGTGTGTGTGTGTGTGTGTGTGTGTGTGTGTGTGTGTGTGTGTGTGTTGTGTGTGTGTGTGTGTGTGTGTGTGTGTGAGCATGAATGTGTGCTTGTGTGTATTTTGGTTTTGTGGGTTGTGTGTGCACGCATGTGTGTGTGTTTGTGTGCGTGTCTGTGTGTCTGTCTGCGTGCGTACGTTGTGTGTGAGGGTGTTTGTGTCTGCGTGTTGGTGTATGTGGTCAGTCCATGCGGCTCAGTTGCTGTGACTTACCGAATGGGGTATGAACGAGTTGGCGTCAATAATTGTGTGTTTATGTGTGTGTGTGTGTGTGTGTGTGTGTGTGTGTGTGTGTGTGTGTGTGTGTGTGTGTGTGTGTGTGTGTGTGTTTGTGTGTGTGTGTTTGTGTGTGTGTGTGTGCGTGTGTGTGTGTGTGTGTGTGTGTGCGTGTGTGCGCGTGTGTGTGTGTGTGTGTGTGTGTGTGTGTGTGTGTGTTAGAGAGAGAGAGAGAGAGTTGCTTTGCATATGCACTGTTGGTGGTTGGTGTCACTCTTGAATGTTTTTTTTTTGTTATCTGTTGATGAATAATTGATTGTAAAGCGCTTTGGGCTCATCTGAGGTAAAGCGCTATATAAATGTACTGTTATTATTATTATTATTATTACGTGGCGTAAATTCCGCATCTAGTGCCGTACCCGCCCCTTATGTGGAAACCTCATGCGCCGCTTATCCGTAAATAAGTAAAAGAAAGAAAGCCGGGGAAAAAATAAGGGCATGCTTTTCCTGCACAGAAACCCATGTGCTTTTTATTGCTTATCTGAACTTGTTTGTGCAATGTCTTACTTATGCGCTTTGCTGATTTCAAATGCCCCAAACGGCCCTTTGGCCAGAAGGCGTAAAATCTCTAATTTTATCTCTCTCTATGCGCTTTGCATTGCTCTGTGTATCCTCGTGTGAGTTTATTCTGTTTGTGCAATGCTTTATTATATGCTTTTTACTGCACCTGTTTATGCTCTTGTGTAAGTATGGTACTGTTCATGGGTCCTGTTGATGCTTTGATGATAACGTCTTGATATATAAAATTATCTTTTTGTGTGATCTTGGTATTTCACCTAGTTAATTTTATCTTGGTATTTAATTAATAGCATTATGTTCTAATAATGTCTAACTTGTAGGCTCTTCCCCCATGCTTGTGATGCTTAATATGTCATTGTCTTGTTGTGTTTGTTGATATGCATTGCACCTGCAAACAAATTTCTCCATGAGAGATATAGTAAAGTATTCTTGACTTGACTCGAACTGTAGTTGTAATAATAGTAGTAGGCCTTAGTTGTAGCAGCAGCAGAAGTAGAAACAAAAGAAAATAACAAAGTAACAGTGTACTTTATGAGAAAAACAACAACAAGCAAAATATGTGGAAGAAAAAAAAAAAATGCCCCGGGTGAGGATCGAACTCACGACCTTCAGATCGCTCTGTTTCAGTGATTATGAGACTGACGCGCTACCTACTGCGCTACCGAGGCTCTGAAAACGCGAAACTGTTATGCCAATATTAATGTTTAATAAAACAAACGGTCATTCCTTTTTTATGCAAGTTTATAAGCAGCTAATTTCTGTGTAAAACGCAATGCCAAGTGTTCAGCATAACTAAAATACAATATTCAGAAAAGTGTAGTAGACCCTTTAGCCGGTGTGGCGTTTTCAAAATGGATTTGTTCCAAAAACAGTAGTCTATCTTTGTTTGTTCTCAACATGTCTGCGCATGTGCGTTAGGGTTAGGGTTAGGAATAAGGTTAGGGATAGGTTTATTAGGGTCAATTTAGTGTCGAATTCACTAAAGATAAGATCGAATTCGCACATGCGCAGACATGTTGAAAACAAATCCATTTTGAGAACGTCACACCGGTGGAATGGATGACACGATCTCACATCTAAACGAAGACTTTGGGCGTGGGGCAGGATAAACATCCCCAATCAGAAGAAGAAGAATGTCATGTCCAGTTTAGATTCTGAATAAAGTAGAAGTAGAACAGACCCTAGTGGCACGATGAGAAGGGGGGGGGGGTAATGAAACACGCAAGGGGGGTAAAGTAAGCCTACCTTCACCTTGCTTCAAATCAGTCGACAAGAGTGAAAAGGGAAAATTTAACGTCGTGGCAAACCGTAGTTGCATACCTATGAAGCACCACCGATGAGCTAGATTGTTTGAGAGAACCATGTAAATCGTCTTAGAAACGAAAACCTTTGGGTTGCCGGGTTCCGTACTACAGAGCAGGTTTATTATGCGTTATTGTTAGCCTCGAATACCAAGACCTTGTGGCCTAATGGATAAGGCGTCGGCCTCCGGAGCCGAAGATTGTGGGTTCGAGTCCCATCAAGGTCGAACTTTTTTTCTTTTTTTTTTTTTATTCCTTCATGTGTCTTACGTCACCTTCTTTTTTTAAACTTTTAAATTATATTATTCACACACCTTTTCTTCTGATCTTACATTATTCACATGCATTTTATTTCATCTTTTGTGTCATTGCAACTAATAACGCTTACCTCCCATTATAAGACTCCCTCCCACATAAGACCTACTTCTCTGAGACATTGCTCTTCCTTGTAAGTATTACAATTACCTCCCTTATAGGACCCCTCCCTTATAAGAGCTCATTTTGAATGATAAGACCTTCAAAAACCATCCAAAATGAAAGTGAGGTTCCACTGTATACAAAAATCTTTGTTAATGATTATGAGACCATGTCATTCCCGCATGCCATTTTCGTTTAGCTTCAACACAACCATTTAAATAAACTGTGGAGATATAAAAAAGAAAAGAGAGAAGAACAAAAAAGAAGAGGAAAAGGCCTGCCTTTTTTTCTTTCTTCATTCTTTTGGTTTCAGTTTTCGTTTCCACTTTAGCTGGGTTGGGTGTTGTTGTTTTGTTCTTAGTTTTTTAAATTTTCACATGTGGGCCTGTATTCACATTGACTGATTGAGATAGTATGAGACTTATTAGCATCATGATATCTTGGAAGTCCTTCTAATGTCCCGCTATTGAATCCCACTACATCATGATGATAAGTCTAATACCATCTCAATGTGAATACAGGAAAAGGCTTTTTGTCACAGGCCAGGGGCGGACCAAATGATTCGCAAGGGGGGGGGGGGGTTCCGCCGGGGGTCCAGGGAGCTGCATCGGTTCCAGGTTAGGGGGGCAGTGCCCATTTGGGGGCTCCAGGGGGTGAAGCTCCCGGAAAAGTTTGCGAATTAGGGATTATTAAGACAAAAATCGAGCCATTTTCTTACTTTTCACCTTTTAATAAGGTACGTGCTTGAGCAGAGGGGGAGAGGGGCGGGGGTCCGGACACCAGAACACCCCCCCCCCCTAGATCCGGTGTGGCGTTCTCAAAATGGATGTGTTCTCAACATGTCTGCGCAGTTAGGGATAGGCTTAGGGTTAGGGTTAGGGATAGGTTTATGGGTAGGGTTAGGTTTAGGAATAGGGTTAGGGATAGGTTTAGGGTCAATTTAGTGTTGAATACACAAAAGATGAAACTTGATGGTACGTCATGATCGATTTCGCACATGTAATACACAGACATGTTGAGAACAAATCCGATTTGAGAATGCGCTACACCGGCCCTGCAGGCCCAAGGGCTACTTACAGGTGGCGCAGACCACTCCGGCCACTGAGGTCTTCTTGGAGCAGGTCACTTTGTCGGACATCTTCACCGCTGGGCATTCGGACAGCTTGGCTTCCCTTCCCGTGCAGTTGAAGGCGTAGTAGGCCTTCGCTTCATCATCGTGCCCCTTGAAATACTTAGTCTGTTACAAAAAGTTTTAAAGGAAGAAATGTACAGTTTTGGTATTTGATATTTGGTACTTTATAGTCACAGAGGCGTCTCTGTGGAAATTCGGGTTGCTCCCACCCGGAGAGTGCGTCGCAGCCAGAGACGCGCCACCTTTTTTTCTTCTTTTCTTTTTTATGCTATATTTGTGTGACTGATGAGGAAGAAAGGGGAGGGGGGGGGGGGGTAAATTTTGACCAAATGACAATGTTTTCGTTGCCACTGGGTTTAACGTGTGCTAAGTGCACAAAGAGAAAGGAGATGACTATGCGGGTACTATCCCTATACTAGGCCTAATACTTGAATGATATCAGGAAAGTCAGACTAATCCTTGGATAAATGCAGGGGTGTTCACACTGGATTGCTGGAGTGTCCGTCAAAGAAAGGAAAAGAAACACCCGAAGGTGCCTATAGGACCCAGAAACGCACTGACCCCACCTGCCCTACCAACTCAAGAGCAGCCCCAGACCAACCCTGGAAGTGGGCGTTGTGCTATAGTAGCCTAGGTCTCGGCACACACGGGACATTCCACTATCAAGCACGCACAGGCACATAGCTGTTCTTGACTCGGTGACTGCCTAAAATACGATGCGAAAGAGTCCTTGTGAAAGTGTGCCATGGGTGTACCAGCCCGTTTTTCATGACTGCGGAGCCCACCGGCAAAAACACCACCACTATGATGAAACACAGCATGCATCCAGCAGCCCCAGACCAAGGACAGGCGAGGCCAGTACGTCTCCAGACAAAAGCCACAGGCTCTCGCCTCACGGACCTATATGCATCGGAAGAGAGTCCCAGAATGTCTTCTGATCTTATTCGCAAGGTCTTGGCCTAGAGTCACCCGGAGATGGCAAAATGAATGGAAAAATAAACACCCGAAGGTCCTGATGAGGACCCAGAGACGCACCGATGAAGAAGAAGAAGAAGAAGAAGACTAACGTATTCAATTTCTTTGCAAATAAAAAGACAAATCCAAAAACAAAGACAAATAGTCTCATGTATTGGCCACTACAAGTAGGGTTATTAACGCCCTTGACGGCAAGAGTTAAGCCCTTGTTGATCAGTATCCAAAAGGGCATTCACTCTTGCAAAAGTAGCCAGCAAGTGGCCTCAAATAGGGTTATTGGCGAGAGTTATCCCCTTGTTTGGTCAGTACTCAGCCATCTTCCCCCACCCACCAAGGGCATTCACCCTTGCAAAAAGTGTTCCTTGCTGTGGCCAGTTTAGTAGTTTGATGGATTTTTCCACCCCCCGTTCCCTACCTTCAAAGGCTGCTTGGCATAGTTGAGCCCCAGTTGTCTGCAGACCACCATGGTCTCCTTCATTCCCCACAGGTCTCCGCATATTGTGCCCCAGGGGCCCGTCCCGGAGGTCTTCTCCTTCTCCCTGATCATCAGCAGACCCTCCCACGTGTACCGACCTCCTGTCAGCTTCAGTTCCAGATCCTGTAAAAGGTGGGGAAAATATGACGTGTCTGACTAAAGAGAAAGAGGGAAGGAGGGAGGGGGGAGAGAAAGAGAGAGGGGGGGGGGCAGACAGACAGAGAGAGAGACAAAGAGACATATAGACAGAGAAAGAGAGAAACAGAGAGACAGAGAGAGAGATGGAGAGTGGGGGAGGGAAGGGAGGCATGGACAAAAAACAGAGAGACAAAGAAACAGATACAGACACAGACAGAGAGAGACAGACACAGACATATATCAATCGATAGAAATGTAGACCGAGAGAAAGAGACAGAGAGAGACAGAGAGAGAGAGAGAGAGAGAGAGAGAGAGAGAGAGAGAGAGAGAGAGAGAGAGAGAGAGGAGGGGAGAGAGAGAGAGAGAGAGAGAGAGAGAGGGAGAGAGAGAGAGAGAGAGAGAGAGAGAGAGAGAGAGAGAGAGAGAGAGAGAGAGAGAGAGAGAGAGTAATATACAGACAGACAGACAGACAGACAGACAGATAGAGACAGGGAAAGGGAGTGCTAATTTTGAAGAGAAAAAAAAGGGGAGAATGAAAAAACAAAAACGTGGGAGGGAGAAGAAGAACTCATATTCAGGTAATATAGGCCTTCCACTGTACACAATTTGAAGTGATACTTGACAACGGTTCACAAGATATTGGATGGACAGACAAGCACACAGGCAGACAGGATCGATTTCAGTAGGCCTACTTTTTAAAAAATGAGGGAGGCCTAGCAACAAAAACAACAGCAATAACAGTTACTGAGGATCACTATGTCATAACGTTTCTGAATCTTTTTAAGAATTTAATGAAATTACTGATTTCACGAATTTACTGTAACATAATAATTAACGACCTACCGGATTTCTGGGTGAATCGGCTTGCAGGAGAAGAGCATCCTCGGCAGATCCCGCCATGCCTTCCTTGTCTTTGAGAATGATTTCCCCTGACGCTTTCGCTTTGCTCAGATCTACTGGTAGGATGGTGGTAAGCTCTCCACTCTTTGCTGCTCCTGTTGTGGATTCCTCACCGCCCGTGGTAGCGAGTTCAGAAGGAAGAGTCTTCTTCGTGGGAGAAGAGGTTGAGGCACTCGAAGCAGTTGTTGTGGAGTCTAGATCATCAGTGGTTGACGTTGAAGGTATCGTTGCTGTTGTTGAAGGCATAGTTGTTGTGACTGTGCTGGGCATAGATGTTGCGGTACTTGTAGTTGGTAAATCTGTTGCAGTAGTAGTAGTAGTTGATGCAGTTGTAGTTGGTGTACTAGTCGTTGACGTAGTGGTGGTGGTTGTAGGCGTGGTAGTTGTTGAGGGGGCTGTGGTGGTAGTGGTCGTTGGATTCGTCGCTTTGGTGGTACTCTGCGGACGTTGGGTCGTCAATTTTGTAGATGTTGTTAACTTAGTTTTTCTTTCAACCGGATTTTGACTATGATGACCGGGTCGTCTCTGCCTTTCGTCTTGTTCCCCTCTCACAGGACCTTCTCTTAACGCCCATGGTATTAGAACATTGCTCTGCTCGGACGATCCACCGCTTTCCCGGTAAACATTACCATCTGGAAAACTGTCGCTAAGATCATTCGACTTTGGAATAACATTTTGCCGTCTCTCTTTGCCAGTATTGATTCTTGTTCCGCTACTTTCGGTAGGTTCACCTGGCTCTGTCGAGATTCTAGGCGCTAGGGTAGGCTTTCTCTTCTTCTTCTTCTTTTCCTTCTCCATCATCAGCTTTTTGTTTCTGGCCTCGGCGGCAGCTTTTTCGCGACGCTTAACTTCCGCGCGCGCTTTTAGTCTGGCCAGATATTTGCGCCAGTTCCGGAGTCTCAAGGCCCCCCTCTCAGCTGGGGTTCTCTTCTTCTTCTTCTTCCTTCTAGGCTTGGGCTTGCAGACGACACCCGCCGCTCTCCATTCACCGGGGCACATGTGCCTTATCCGGAACCCCCAGCCCAGGTAGCTGCAGTCCAGCAGCCTCTTCTCGTGACCTTCGCACTGCACGTTGGTGATCCAGATCCTTCCTGGGGAAGAAAAAAACAACAACAACCCACGATCAGTGTTTCTTTCCCAAAAGGATCAATTATGAGGGTCCCATTGACCCTCTGTGCAAAATTTTAAGATCCCTTTTCAAATTTGTAAGGGTCCCCAATCAACATTTAAAGATCTGGTCTGTGAAAAATGTGTGCGTCCCTGGGATGCACAGTGCTGAAATTAAGGAGTCCCTTGCTGATTTGAGTGCTTCAGGGAAGCACAAATGTGCTTTATGGAAAACACTGCACGAGTGTCTTTATGTTTTGAAAACAGCCACGATCTTTTGCTGAGATATTGGTATTGAATATCAGACAAAACAAGAACAAAATAATACGTAGCTTATGGAGGCCATAAGATACAAACATCAACACAATAATAGGAAATAAAAAGGTCACAAAAAGACAAATGTACGAACGAAACATGCAAATACGTGTCAATAAATTTCCCACCAACGACAACAAACAAACTGCGAACACAATGGTAGCAGAAAACTTACGTCAACAGTCTGGAGAACAAAAATATAGCAAGAGAAAGAGAAATGGGAAGAAAAAAACAACAACAAAACAACAACAAAACAGCAACAACAACAAAAACGGGAGAGAGAAAGAAAGACCTATGGCTCCCGCCCACCTGCGTGCGCATCTCGACCCTTCCAACGGAAGTGTCGCCATCTTAGTCAGATTTGTGTGTAAACAGCATCGATCGGGCATTTTTCAAACAAAGTTACTGACTAAGATGGCGGTCTCCCATACTATGGAGCGCTCCTTGTGGCCGGATATGACGACACGTGGGTACAAGCCATAGAGAATGAGAGAGACGGAAAGGAAGAAGGAAAGGGGGACAGACAGACAGAACAGAGTCAGAGACAGACAGAAAGGTGGAACACTAACAGAGAGACAGAAAGCAAGAAGGAAAGGGGGACAGACAGACAGAACAGAGTCAGAGACAGACAGAAAGGTGGAACACTAACAGAGAGACAGAAAGCAAGAAGGAAAGGGGGACAGACAGGCAGAGCAGAGTCAGAGACAGACAGAAAGGTGGAACACTAACAGAGAGACGGAAAGCAAGAAGGAAAGGGGGACAGACAGACAGAACAGAGTCAGAGACAGACAGAAAGGTGGAACACTAACAGAGAGACAGAAAGCAAGAAGGAAAGGGGGACAAACAGGCAGAGCAGAGTCAGAGACAGACAGAAAGGTGGAACACTAACAGAGAGACGGAAAGCAAGAAGGAAAGGGGGACAGACAGACACAGCAGAGTCAGAGACAGACAGAAAGGTGGAACACTAACAGAGAGACGGAAAGCAAGAAGGAAAGGGGGACAGACAGACAGAGCAGAGTCAGAGACAGACAGAAAGGTGGAACACTAACAGAGAGACGGAAAGCAAGAAGGAAAGGGGGACAGACAGACAGAGCAGAGTCAGAGACAGACAGAAAGGTGGAACACTAACAGAGAGACAGAATCGGAATAACACAGGGAGATGAGCTCTTAGCTTAAACAACTTGGATGACTGCCTAAGAGCAACTCATTCGTTTATTTACACCGACACCCACACAATGCATTATTAGTGTGAATGATGGCGTTGCTTTCCTCGCCCATCCGGCCTCTTTGATTGTTTGCTATTGTTCGTTTTATAACCCACTTTTCAGTAATAGCCGTTGGTTTTAAGAGGGGGGGGGGGGGGGGGGGGGGGAAATTCAACGACTGCGGAACACTATTTTTGTTGTGTGTGCTAATGTGCCAAAGGCAAAACGACTATGCTGAGGGTTTGTTTATTTGAACATTCTCTTTATTTTAAGGGCCTGCCACACGTCAATTAAAATATCGTGCGATTGTGCGATACGATTCGATCACGTGGTCTCGAAGCGCGAATCAAATTATTTTGTTCTTAGAGACCACGTGATCGAATCGTATCGTACAGTTGTACGAGATTAGTTGGCGTGTAGCAGGCCCTTTAGACATGAGTTGCCCTCCAACAGACAAAATGCAGCTTGAACACGCGCCAACACGCGCGCGCGCACGCACGCACACGCACGCACGCACGCACACGCACACGCACGCACACGCACACACACACACACACACACACACACACAAGCAAATCAAAACACAAGCACACAAACACAGGGTGCCCAAACGCATGATGTGCATACATATCCGCCAACATCTTCATCATATGAAAAGGTGGGCGACATTGAAGAAAGGGTCAATCATACTGAAAGGGAAAACAAGCGGTCAAACATCTTAGGCTCGGTGTACATCTTGTGTCCTGGCTAATACAAAGCATCTGTTTTGGTTCATTCTGTGTTTTTCTCACACCTGCTGCCATTTTATTCACACCGACTGGCGTGCGTTGTGTACGCATTTGGTCTGCTGTCGCCCATGTTGTTTGGGTCTTGGGAGAGAGAGACCAAAAGAAGCAGACCTGCTTGTGTGTACAACCTGTCAGCGACTCAAAAGCAACAAAGCGTGTGCTACCTGTCACACGATTGTCAAACATGCTGGGTCCTCGGTAGAACACAGATGGACACCGAACATTAAACGTAAAGACCAAAAACATGAAGTATTCTACAACACATAAACAAACTTCTTTTGCTTGTTAATAATCTCCACTGCAACACGCTCTGAACCTGCATACGCCCACGTCCTAAGATAAGAATAAAATGAATGAGGGTTGGGGCAGATGAGAGGCATATGATCATATCACAGGGATAAACATTGGCGTCATTCGCGTAGGATGTCAAGTAGGCCTTGCACAATTATGTGGAAATATGAGCAGCAGCAAAAAGCCTAAATGTCACAAAGAGTGATTACTTCGCAGCCTACGAACCTTGCAAAAAAAATGAAGCCAACTTTCTCACTTCACACCTGTGGAAGGTGGGAAGTGTTAAGTATGGTAACAGATGCAGTGAGTGAGTTCACAATGATCCCCACCTGTAGTGTAGGTGATAGGGTGGGAGTAAAAACTACAACAACGGCTTCAGTCAGCTGCGGACTGCGAACTCTTTGTATATTTAGGCTTTTTGGTAGCAGTTTAAGTGAAACGCAGTTAATAAGAATACAAACTGAACTATGAAAACGTATGCCTGCCAATACATATAATGTTCTGACGATGACAAGTCATACAAACGCACTCAAAGTGAGTTTTATTGTTTTATTTTTACCCAAGTGTGTGGAAATTACTCCAGAACATAATTATGGGGCTGTTTGTGTGGAGTTATCCTTCTTACCCTTGACACCAGGGGGCGTCTCTCTCTCTCTCTCTCCCTCTCTCTCTCTCTCTCTCTCTCTCTCTCTCGATCGCGCACTGCACAAATATATGTTGCCTCTTATTCGACACATGGAAGCAATACTCGAAGACTAGTAATTGAGGGGAAGCACAATTAATGCAGCATCATGCAATAGTCATCTGATACGACATTGCTTGTTTTGTTTGTTTGATTGTTTGTTTTAAATTGAGCTTACAAGCTATGCTTTGCCATCTGAGTCTTTTCCCTTCTCTCTTTCTGGCACATGACTGTTGTCGAGAGATGGCCACCGATAGCCACTGCCTTGCCTGGTCGCTGATTCTTGTTGAAAGCAGCGCGAAACGAAGTTTTTGGCTTTAAAGACCTACCACGTCATGTGTCAAAATCACGGTTTTCACGTGTTTTCCCTCTTACAGCTAGTAAGGAAACTTACAGACACACTGAGCCAGCACGATTAAGTCCCTTGGGTTTTTTCTGGGTCGGTGTGACCCTCATACAGACTTTCCTCATATATGATCAAGGCTGCTCTTTAATTTAAAGTGATGTCTCGTTTTTGTGCATGAGGAAATTTGTATGGGAGCCACACTTGGTCAAGATAAGATTTCTTACCAACTATAATAGGGAAAATACGTGAAAACCGTGATTTTAACACGTGACGTAAAAAAAATCTTCCTAGCATAAGAGGGAATGTGACACGTAACGTGCGGGGTCTTTAAAAATGGGGTATTGGTATGCGTGAAATAGTATGCTTATTCGTCTGTTCCTCTCTGTTTCTGCCTCTGTCTGTCTCTTTCTTTATGTTTGTTTCTATTCCTCTCTGTCTCTGTCTCCCCCCCCCCTCTCCCCTCTCTCTCTCTCTCTCTCTCTCTCTCTCTCTCTCTCTCTCTCTCTCTCTCTCTCTCTCTCTCTCTCTCTCTCTCTCTCTCTTTTTTCTTCTTTCTTCTTCCTTTCTTTCTTTCTCTCCTCATGTGTGTGTGTGTGTGGGGGGGGGGGGGGGCGGGGGTGAGTATGTGTCTGTGTATGTGAATGTGTGCGTGCTGCCTACGTGTGTGTGTGTGTGTGTGCGTGCGTGTGCGCGTGTGCGCGCGTGCATGTGCATGTGCGTGCGCGTGTGTGTGGGTGTGTAAACGTGCTGTTTATGAGTTGAGTGATTGCATGGGGAGATAGGGGAATCAGGGTAGCTGTTTCGGGGTGGGGGAATGCGGTAGAGCAGTGGGGGTGGGGGTGGGGGGCGTGTTGGCAGAAGGGTGTAAATTACCGACACAACCCGTGTGTGAGTGATAAATTCTGCTTAAAGTCCTCCGGACTGGAACAGACACATATGGAACATTAATAGATATAAAGATGATGGGAACGATCCTGGAGGCAATGCCCGGAGGCAGTGCAACACCAGGAAAGTCCCGAATTTTGTAACACTACATATATGTATGATACAACCCGAGGGTGTAAGTCACTCTTAAATACTGTACCACCAGTCTTTGGAGTTCTGTTACTTCTTTCCCTACTAGTACTAAGGTAGACGTCTACAGTTGCAAAATGACACGGAGTAGTAATCATGTGACCATAGAAAGACACGGTAGAAAGAATAGAGAATCAAAGACACAGAGAGAGGGAGAGAGGGGCGGATGAGGAGGAGGAGGAGGGAAGAGAGAGACAGAGAGAGAGAGAGAGGAGATATATACACTGACAGACGGAGAGAGAGAGAGAGAGAGAGAGAGAGAGAGAGAGAGAGAGAGAGAGAGAGAGAGAGAGAGAGAGAGAGAGAGAGAGAGAGAGAGAGAGAGAGAGGGACAGAGAGGGAAAGTGATATAGTGGGGGAGAAAGACAGATAGACAGACACAGAGAGAAAGAAAAAGAAGATGAGAGAGAAAGAGAGAGAGAGAGAGAGAGAGAGAGAGAGAGAGAGAGAGAGAGAGAGAGAGAGAGAGAGAGAGAGAGAGAGAGAGAGAGAGAGAGAGAGAGAGAGGGGGGGGGGAGGGGACCAGGGATAATGACGCAGCTAGAAAACAAGAAACAAACAACAACAACCAAAAATTCAACTCTCCATTCATTCTGATGGTATTTTCCTTTCTTCATTTTCCCTTGGCACACTTCTCTCTTCTTCCTCATTTCTGTCCTACTAGTACTACCCCAGCCCCACGCGTCCTTCATTAATTTGCACGTAGCACGTGCATTTCTATGGAACAAACACCCCCGTAGCAGAACTGAGATGGCCCCTGTAGATAAACCCCCACGGTCTCCCGCCAACAATCCTAAGAGCCTGACTGTTCTTTGAGATAATCGTGTGGATTTGTACCCGATAGTGGCAAAAATATGATATATGTACTGGGTACAGTTAAAATGATCTTTCGATCTTCACTTGCGGCTTACGTCTGATCGATCGATTTGCTTGCGCAAATGATGGATCCATCGTTTGCGCAAATATCGATAGATATTAGCGTAATCGGTGGATATGCCCGGAGGCAAAAATAGAGCTTATAAACGTATTCAAATTGTTTTTTAATGACCATCGATCATTATGACAACTTTCATTATGACAACTTTATTTGTAACCTTTCGTGGCTTTAAAAAAAAAAAATAAAAAAAAAAAAAAAACCCAGTGGAAACGTGCTGTATCAACCAACTATACAAACAGCAGCCATTTAAACATTTTTGTCGACAGCCAACTTCAGTCTGTTGATGTTTTTGCTACGTTTTCGTGTTTTGCAGACCGAAAATGTAGCATGCATAAAATATTCAAAAGCCAAAGCAATAATAATGTATAAATAAAACAGCAAGGCAATGTGGATAAAAGAACAACAGGAGGATTGTATGCGCTGAACAAACCGAAACTAGGCTATCGGTTTGAAGATCGAACTACTAGCCTAACTAGGCCTATTTTTGCTGTGTCTGTGCCGGGTGCGGCCATCGACAACTAGGCCTAGGCCTACCCAAGATAAGTAAGTACTTTGCTCGATTTAAAAAAAAAATATTGTGCTTTTTGCAATATCGACTTACTCCCAAGCCCTGATAACAACAAAAGTAAGCAAACAAACATCCAAAACTGCAGATTTTTGAAAAATAAGCTCAGATACATAAGACGTCTTCTTCTTCTTCTTCGCCTTCTTCTTCTTCATCAAGCTGAAGATTCTGCTGCACTTTAGGGGATAATACGAAAAAGAAAGAAAATCAGTTCAGCAAAGATAGGGTAGACAGTGAGAAGGGTGAGATATTATTGGGAAAAGATAGAGCCAATATAGTCAGGAATTTAGCATTATGATACTCCGTTTGCTATATCATGTAAAAGGATAATAATGATAAGCTAGTCTACAGCTTGTTTGGTCTTACCTACTACCTACCTACCTTGACATAATGGGGGTCATAGGGAAAGTTGTGGTAAAACGTCTTGTAGCTCTGACAAGGGAAGCAAATCCAATGGAACAGCATTGGCAGAACTTGTAAGTTGGCAGGTGTATGGATATACTGATTTCTGGAGTCAGTGACAGTCACTATGTGCATTGAAATACATTTCGTAGTAACATCAACCTAGTGTGTTTCTATTTAATGTCTGGTTCACTGCATCATTCATTTATTGAATACTGTTGGTGAGCCTCATTGTTGCCACAGTCTTTTAAAATGGTGAAGTTGAATGTCATAAGGAAGAAGACCCTGCTTTTTGTAATGTGTGTGCAATCTGGGTTAGAGCCTGCTCTCATGGGTGCGACATAGTCACAGTCTTTTAAAATGGTGAAGTTGAATGTCATAAGGAAGAAGACCCTGCTTTTTGTAATGTGTGTGCAATCTGGGGTAGAGCCTGCTCTCATGGGTGCGACATAGTCACTGTCTTTTTCAAAATGTCCATTTTCTGATGTATTTTTTTGACCAGCATAATTATATCCATGGGGTGTCTGCGTTTGCAGGGGTGGTGTGTGTCGTATGCAAAAAAATCACAGGAATTCTTCCGACAATAGGCCTTCCTCGGCCTCTGACGTCGGCTCCCAGTTGAAAACTCGCGTTGGGTGATCTTCTTCTGTATTATATTTGAAAGGCTCGTTGCGCCATAGTTTGTCCAATCGTGCCTCAAACGATTTAACTGTGTAGCGTCCTGTAAATTCTTCGCTCGCTACTATGAGAGCTTAGCATTTGCGACATTGAGCGAAGTTTTTTCAATTTCACTTTTTTCCGTAATGTCATGAAATATGAACGATTTGAGTACGGAAAAGTGTTTCAAATACGGAAAAAGTGAAATTTGTTGTTCATCCTAATGTCGCAAATTTTTTTATGCTAACTCATAGTAGCGAGTGAAGAATTTACACGATGCTACCTTTTTGCATACGACAGTGTGTGTGTGTGTGTGACTGTGTCTGCTTGCAGGTGTGTTGTGAAGTGTGTGTGTGTGAGAGAGAGAGAGAGAGATGAGATGTGTGGGGGGGGGGGGGGGGAGGGAGGGGGTATTGGTGTATGTGTGTGTGTGAATTTAAATGTGAATTTGTTTTATTTGCAGAATTGGGGACTAAATGAGGGGTGTGTGAAGTGGATGGGAGGTGTGTGTGTGGGGTGGTGGTGGTTATTGTGTGTGTGTGTGTGCTTGCAGGTGTGTGTGTGTGTGTGTGTGTGTGTGTGTGAGAGAGAGAGATGAGATGGGGGGGGGGGGGGGGGGGGGGGGTTATTGGTGTGTGTGTGTGTGAATTTAAATGTGAATTTTTTTAATTTGCAGAATTGGGGACTAAATGAGGGGTGTGTGAAGTGGATGGGAGGTGTGTGTGTGGGGTGGTGGTGGTTATTGTGTGTGTGTGTGTGTGCTTGCAGGTGTGTTGTGTGTGTGTGTGTGTGTGTGAGAGAGAGAGATGAGAGTGTGTGTGTGGGGGGGGGGGGGGGAGGGGGGTTATTGGTGTGTGTGTGTGTGAATTTAAATGTGAATTTTTTTTATTTGCAGAATTAGGGACTAAATGAGGGGTGTGTGAAGTGGATGGGAGGAGGTGTGGGGTGGTGGTGGTTATTGGTGTGTGTGTGTGCTTGCAGGTGTGTTGTGTTGTGTGTGTGTGTGTGAGAGAGAGAGAGAGAGAGAGATGAGATGTGTGTGTGTGTGTGTGTGGGGGGGGGGGGGTATTGGTGGGTGTGTGTGTGAATTTAAATGTGATTTTTTTAATTTACAGAATTGGGGACTAGATGGCTGAAACAGTGCTTGTGCAAGTTAAGGTAGGCTTAGCTGTATAGTTCAAAAACTTGCACACACACACACACACACACACACACACACACACACACACACTCTGAATGTTTAGAAAGATAAATTGTAGGTTCCAATTTGCCTATAATATTAAATAAACCCCTATCACTATTGATAAAACTCTCCCTCTCTATCTGTCTCGGTTTGTCTTTCTCTCAGTCTCTTTCTCTTATGTTATTGCTCAAATATTCCATTGTTATTCACTTATTGCTTATACCCTCTATACATAAAATTAATTTCTCTCTCCCTCTCTCTCTCTCTCTCTCTCTCTCTCTCTCTCTCTCTCTCTCTCTCTCTCTCTCTCTCTCTCTCTCTCTCTCTCTCTCTTTCTCTTCTTATTCTTCTCATGCGTCTCAGAGGGACACCCCGGCATCCAACATGAAGGCGGCCATATGTTGCAGTCCTCCAGGCTTCCGAAGAGCTTCTGGGCCACAGGGACATGGTCTGGCCAGGTCTTTTTTTTTTCTTTGATGTACACATCTCTCTTTCTCATGTTATTGCTTATTCTAATATGTTATTGCTTATACCCTCTAAAAATAACATTCATTCAATTCTCTCTCTCTCTCTCTCTCTCTCTCTCTCTCTCTCTCTCTCTCTCTCTCTCTCTTTCTCTCAATGTACCTATTTTATGCCCTCTGAAAAAGGCAGGATAACAGTGAGCAATCTTTAATCTTCAATCGTTCTAGGCCACACCATCTTATCAAACTAGTACCTTCATTTTCCACTATTTTGATTTATGACCCCTAACCCTACCTTGATTTTTAGAATGAAATTTTGTTGAGCTCCCTCTTGAATGATACCAAGGAGGGAGCCTCAGCTGCCGCAACTGGAAGGGAATTCCACACAGGAATGGTCCTTGGGGGGAAATGTACTTAATAGTGTTTGTCTTTGTTGTTATCTGTTGGAATTTGAGGGTACAGTCACATGAGGGGTGCCTGCCAGAACGTTCTATCTCAAAAGGAATAAATAACACAGATAGGCAGTTCTGGCATTCACCCCTCGAGTGGAACCTCCCTGATAAGACCTCCCATTCTAAGACTCCCTCTACCATAAGACCTGCTTCTAAGACATTGCCCTTCTTTGTAAGTATAAAAATTTCTCCCTTATATTATAAGACCCCTCTGTAAAAGAACAAAAACTGGTATTGCTTTTGCTTTTGGTAAAAATTAAAATGAAAGGTGAGAAAAAAAGGGACAATTTTTTCATGCCATTGCTTTAGCTTATCCCCCCCCACAAGAGGCCTTCAATGGCTTCATAGAATCTTTTACATTCAAAATATCAACTTCTATGGGCAACCCCCCCCCCCCCCCACCCAACACAACTACCCTCCCCCCTCCCCTGCCCCCCCCCCCCCCAACTGAGCACTTCCCCCCCCCCCCCCCTCCATAACTCATTCACATGGTTGTCTTTCTTTTTACGTTCTGTTTTATCCTTTTAACTTACATAATGTTTCCTTTCATGTGGTAGTGGTTAAAAATGCCAATTAGGCTTACAAAGTGTGTCTGCAGCATTACTACTGAGATGCATAATTTAACTGATCCATTAACCAATGTCCATGAACACCTCCCAGCAAGCCAGCTGCAGCATCTTCCTATTTCACTGTGGACTGGCATCTAGGTGTGGGACCTTACTCGGTGTTGAGTGGACACCCGCTGTCCAGTATGTGGTGTATATGAATTGCGCATGGTTGGTTTTATATACGTTTGGTGCTGCATTGTGCATGTATATATGTAACAATTATGTGATTTTTAATGTATATGTTTTTTCCTCCATTTTGTTTATGATTTTATGAAGGTTGGTGAAGGGACCCCTGTCTTGCTGACCTTGACCATTGACCCTGATTGTGGAACAAGGACATGTCTACGGCATGGTCACACCTCCTACTTGATGGTCACACCTCCTACTTGAATCTTAGGTATTCCTTTTAATGTTTTCTTGTTGTAAATGTCTGCAATTTGTTTTAAAAAATGTTTTAGGTGAAGGTTCTCTTTTGTGTTACAAAGCATAAACAACAACAACCAGAAATCAATGATCAAGCATAAAGGAAAACATGAACAATCAAAACATATATCATCAAAAGTGCAAGAACAGTTGAGCAGAAGACAGAATTAATAATATACTGAATGTATAAATCTTTCATGTTTTTACAATTTTAGTAATATATTTCTAAGTCTGAAAGTTAACTCTTCTAATACCATGTACTTCTTGACGATTTCAGTTACCCGTTGCATCTCAACCGACAAGAGGGGAGCAAACCACCGCATCGAAAAGCTCTTTCTTTTTCCAACCTGTGGGCATAGATAGAGAAAGGACATGTCTGCTGTAAACGGCGTTTTCAATTGTTGGCCTTTAACACCAAAATGGGCTGTAAGTAAATATTATCAATGTTGTTGCTACCATTTCATTTAATCATGTTTTTTTAATATCCTGTGTTGTTTATGACAGCATTCGCTAATTTCTATGCGGCCAAGAGAGGAGATGGTTTTGATCTAGTGGACTCTTTATCACTAGGGCTGTTTGCGGCGAGTCATTTGTGTAGATCTGCTGATCTAAAGTTCAGTGCTTATTATTTTGTATGACAACATTGCGATTGCAAGTTGTCTTCTTCTTCTTCGCCATAGGCAGCCAACTTCATCACGTTGAAGATTCTGCTGCACTTTAGGGGGTAGTACGAAAAGGAAAAAAAGAAAGAAAAAAAGTTCAGCAAAGATAGGGTAGAAAGTCAGCTGATGAGATAGTATGGGGAGAAGATATAGAGCCAAAGTGCTCAGGAATAATTTAAGTATTTTTTGGTAAGGTACTCCGTTTGCCGTGTTTAACCAAAATTTTTTAATAAACATTATAATAAATTTAACATTTTAAGAACATTAGTCAGATATTGAAGAAGGTGTGAGGTGCTGAGAGGGAAAGACGAGTTAAAAGTCTTACACAACCGTTTGATGCCCTGGTCTAGCCAGAGACACCCGGGCCCCGCATGATGCATGCAGAGTGTGTCATGCACGACCGTTACTTGGGCCCCACATGATGCATGCAAAGGAGTAGGGGACATGTGTGCCAGTAGGTCGCACATGTTGCATGCAGAGGAGGACCAAGACCTTTCACAGTATGTAGGCAAGACCAATCCGGCTACCGTAGCGGCCCCCGGGGTCGAACCCCGACCGGCACAGCTCCTGCCTTTCATTTACCACTACTTTGATCTATGGCCCCATATACCCTAGTTTAATGTGTGGTTGGGACATGGGGGAGGGGGAGGTGACTGAGGCAGGGTGGTTTAGTGGAGGTGTTTATGGAGGGCTGTTTTGAATGCCTCCAATGTCGGGGTGGTGGCAACTTGCTGAGGAAGGCTGTTCCATTGCGGGACAGTGTGAGGAAAGAATGTGGTTTTACGGTACTGGGTTCTACGGCTGGGAATGTCATAGGCGGCAGAGTGTGACTGGCGGAGACTTTTCTTTTGTAGAGTGTTTGTAGGGAGATGTTTGGAGTTGATTGTGAGAAGGCCTGTGTGGAACTTATAGAAGGTGGTCAGTCAGATTTCAGTTCGGCGGGTTTGAAGAAGGGGCCATTTCAGTTTTTTCAGGAGCTCTGTGGTTCTGGTTGTATTGCGGTAATCGCAGGCCACCCATCTTGCAGCACGGTTCTTGACCTTTTCAATAGCTTCAATGCTGCCTTTGTTGTGGGGGTCCCAGACGGGGCTTGCATACTCCAAGATGGGGCGGACCATTGCTTTGCATGTCTGTGCCCTGATCTTCTTGTTGTTCATCTTCAGTGCTCTCCTCAGAAAACCAAGGGTTTTGTTGGCTTTGCTAACCACATTGTTGACATGGGTATTGTTAACCGCCGTTTTGTCCAAATTCCGCCGTTTTGTCTATAGACAAAACGGCGGGGTTAGATCCGCCGTTTTGTCCAAATTTTCTATTATGATTTGGACAAAACTGCGGTTCAACAATCTGCCGTTTTGTCTATAGACAAAACGGCGCCCCCGATTTTGAACCGCCGTTTTGTCCAAATGAAAGTTGGAGTTATAAAAACTCATTCCTTTTTTAATCTTTGTTAAATAAAATGAATAACAAGCTGACCACTGACACTGGTCACTTTGGCCTAATTTTACCGTTTGAATGCTAATTAGTGTATTAGGAGATCATATGAACACATTTTGATGTTGTTTACCAGTGGTCAGTGTCACTGACCAGTGGTCATATTGGCCTATTTTCACTGTTTGACTGCAAATTAGTGTATTAGGAGTTCAAATGAACAAGGTTTGATGTGGTTGACCAGTGGTCAGTGACACTGACCAATGATCAACCACATAAAAAATAGGCCAAAGTGACCACTGGTCAACGACATCAAAATTTGTTAATTTGAACTCCTAATTCACTAATTTGCAGTCAAACAGTAAAAATAGGCCAAAGTGACCACTAGTCAGTGACACTGACCACTGGTCAACCACATCAACAATTGTTCATATGATCTCCTAATACACTAATTAGCATTCAAACGGTAACATTAGGCCAAAGTGACCAGTGTCAGTGGTCAGCTTGTTATTCATTTTATTCAACAAAGATTTTAAAAAAATGAAAACTTGTCAAGAAAGAGTTTTTATAACTCCAACTTTCATTTGGACAAAACGGCGGTTAAAAATTGGGCGCCGTTTTGTCCAACCCGCCGTTTTGTCTATAGACAAAACGGCAGATTGTTGAAATCGTGACACCCAGATACTTAGCGTTGTCATCACTATGACACTTGATTAGGATTTACATTTAATTGTTGGCTTCTCTCTCTCTCTCTCTCTCTCTCTCTCTCTCTCTCTCTCTCTCTCTCTCTCTCTCTCTCTCGCGCTCTCTCTAGTTATTGTTTATATCATTTATCTCTAATTTTGTTCACTTTGATGTTTTGTATCATCATGCATGTTCATATTATTATTATCTGTTTGCCTTATTGTTTTGCATACAGCTTGTTTCTGTCTCAAGGACAGATTGTAAGAATAGGCCTGGCCTAAAATCTCAATCCTTGCGTAATAAAGTTGTCAAGTGTCTCTCTCTCTCTCTCTCTCTCTCTCTCTCTCTCTCTCTCTCTCTCTCTCTCTCTCTCTCTCTCCCCTCCCCCTGTTGGTGCATGTTAGGCCTAGCTAAGCCTATTATTGGTTTTCCAATGTTCAAGTGCTTACTTCTACACACATAGGCCTATGCTGGCTATTGTGTGAACTGATAACTATTACCATGTCACTGTGGATAGCTATGTGAATATATGTTAGTTATCATTTTGTGTTTTATTAATACTGCCACTGATATTATTAATCTAGCCACTGATTGAGTTATTTGCCACTGTCTGTGTGTAAACTCTCAGTAGGCTGACATTATGTGTAGCCAGTTTTCTACTGAATCTGATGTCAGTTTGATGTGAGGCCTACCTTAAGTAACAAAACATCTAATGGTGGAAGTGTTACAATGTTTTGTCTGGATTCACTTGTGTTACTTAATTGTCCATGAATATTAACTAACATAGCTTTTGGTTAAAACCAATATAATTATGTTTAATATCCCACCTATGGCTCACTATAGGCTTGTGTGTGTATCAGTTTAACCATGCTATCATGTGATTTACCATTCAAGAGCATCGCACCAAACCTATAATTTATGAACAAAATCATTGAGTTGCCTATTTATACCCATGATGCAAGTATTCTGTGTGTATTTGCAGGCACTGTCCTCTTACCTATGTAAATAAAGAAGCTGAACCATCCTTACTGTCTGGGCTCCTCTCTAATATGCTCTTGGCCTGCATGGTGTGTCTATCTTCACCCTCCTCCTTATCCATACCTTCCTTTATCTACTCCACACTCCTATCATCCCTTACCCAACGGGCAATCTCACACATATATCCCTTTATACTACAAACTATTGATATATAAGATTATAACAAGCGAGTGGGTCTTTAAAGCACCAATTGATAAATTTGTTGCATTTATAAGCATTTTTTAGAGTGAAATTTCACAAAATCAGTTATGATTCAGTATGATGTGGCAAAAAGTAATTAGTCTTTTCTTGTATGTGTGATCTAGACAAGAAAGATGAATTTGCAATCCCCATGCCCCGTGGGGATACGGGGGAGGGGGTCTTTTGTATAAATAGTTCTTCCACCTTCTAGAAGCTATGTACTTGTTATAACTTCATCTAATCTGTCACTCTCTTTGACTCTGTCTTTTCCCTTTGCATAAGGGCCAGCCATACGTCCACTAAAATTGCATGACTGTACAATACAATTCGATCATGTGATCTCGATGCGCAAATCACATTTGATCTTGGAGATCACGTGATCGAATCGTATAGCCGTACGATTTTAGTGGACGTGTGGCTGGCCCTTTACTGTCATCTACTATCTTTCTGCCTTACCGGTCCATTATCCTGCCTTTTTTACTGGAAGACTTTCAAAAAGATTTCCTCAGCCGAAGTCAGACTTGCTGAGCCTAGCTATTTCTTAGTTAGGCGCATAACGGCAGCATGTCGCAGCTGCACTCATTATTAACAGGAAAGCGTTTTTCTTATATCTGATCAGTTTTGATAATACATAAGAAAGAAGGAGTTCGGCCAGGGGGGAAAAATGGCTTGATTATAAGCGAGTTTTCTTATAAGCGGGTTCGGTTGTAGTCCAATTGTCATGAAGGAGGCTGCAACAGAGATAACACTGGCCCTCTCAATGCTCTATCAGGCATCCCTTAACGCTGGTGTGGTCCTGGCTGACTGGAGGCAGGCATTCATCACCCCAGTATTAAAAAAAAATACAACGTTAAAGACTAAAGGCCAATCTCTCCGCTGACTGTCCCCTGCAAGCGTCTTGAGCACATCATTGTCAAGAACATGGTAATGGTATATGCAGAGGTCAACAACACCCTGTGCCCTCAACAGCATGGCTTCAGAAAACGCCACGCTTGTGAGTCGCAACTCATCTGTTTAGTCAGAGGCTCTGGAAAGAGGTCACCAGGAGAATGTCTTAGTAATGGATTTCTAAGAGGCTTTTGACAAAGTTAGCCATGCCCTCCTCGTCTACAAACTTTGCCACTACGGAATCGCAGAGAAGACAAGCATGCCAGTGGATTCAGAACTTTCTAGAATAAAACCAGGCATGCAGTTGTAGGTGGAGTGAGATCAGACCCAGCAGGAGTCCCCCAAGGGTCCATGTTTGGTCCATTCCTCTTCCTTCTCGATATCAACGACCAGCCCAAAGGACTTCACTGCACAGCACACTTGTTTACTGATGACACCCTTTGTCACCGGCCCAAGGTACTCAAGCCTCCATTGATCAAAGTGTGCTTCAAGAACAACTCAATTCAATCTCAAAGCCAGAGAAATAAAAATGTGACAACGCCTGCAATTCACGGCAATGCACATATAAACACATCTGTGATCTTGAAAGCATGCCCCAAAAGTTTGAAACAAAATACTTGTATGCAGAATCCGCAAACACATAATTATATGATTTTAATCATTTCTAAACATGCTAAAATACAAAACGCTACATGAAACGTACTTGGTAATAACATGGTTCCACTGAACATGCTACGGATACATAACAGTACACAAAAATATACATGCCTACACAGAGTCATGCACATACTAAAATATGAAACAGTACATTAAGACAATACAAAACATATACATACTTACATACAGAAGACCTCAACTCAAGAAGCTCGCCTCATGGGAAGAGAGATGATAACTTGATTTCTATTCCCCAAACTGAGTGCTCTGTGTGTATGTATGTGTGCGAGCATTATATACATTGGTGTGTGTGTGTGTATGCCGGTGTGTGTGTTTGTACAAAATTATTTCTATTTCAATTTATGAGCATACATATGCAAGTGCTCACATGTCTGCACATGCGTGTATGCAATTGCATCTGTCCATAACATTGTTTCTTGCACACAAATAGAAATACTCATGCGCAAGCATAAAATATGCACACACATATAATGATGACATATGCATGCTCACACAAATAGTGAATAGTTGTATAGTACATAATACACACAGATATGTGCATGTGCGTACTGACATGCAGGGTGACACACACAACAAATTAAAGTGAGTGCATGAACACACACAGTCTTCTACACAGACACCAGACAGAAATACAGACGGGAGAGAGAGGGGGAGAGAGAGAGGGGGGGAGAGAGAAAGAGAGATGCAAGTCAGAGAGAGGAACAGTGAAAGGGAGAGTGAGAAAAGGGAGCATGTCATGGTCAGCTCCATAATGAAACACCTGGAGCAGAATAACATCCTGACCCCTCAGCAGCATGGCTTCAGATCCAAACGCAGCTGCGAGGCTCAGCTCATTGAACTAATGGAGGAGCTGACAGAGAATCTGGAATCCGGAAAACAGACAGACATGATAATCATGGACTTTGACAAGGTCAATCATAGCCTTCTGCTGCACAAACTACACATGTATGGCATAAGGGGCAATGTCAACAGATGGGTGGCGGACTTCCTCCTCGGCCGACGGCAGGCTGTCGTTCTTGGGGGCACCCAGTCAGCCTACATCAGTGTGAAATCTGGCGTGCCACAGGGATCAGTGCTAGGCCCATGCCTATTTCTGGTATACATAAATGACTTGCCAGAAAAACTGTCTTCAAATGCGAGGCTCTTTGCTGACAACACGACAGTCTACAGGCTCATCTGCTCAGGGGAGGACCATGCCTGCTTACAGAAAGACCTCCAACGCCTTGAGGAATGGGAGAAGAAGTGGGACATGCAGTTTCACCCTGGGAAGTGCTAGACTCTGCCTTTCACCCGCAGCAGGAAGCCCTTGCACCACCCATACCAACTGCATGGACACACCTTGGACACCGTCTAAGCAGCCAAGTATCAAGGTGTCACCCTACAAGCAACTGCAGGGCAGCTGGCCTGGTATGTTCATGTCAGTGAACACTATTACGGTAAAGGCCAGCCAGACACTTGGCTTCCTTCGAAGGAACCTGAAGATAGCCTCCACTGAACTGCGAGAGAAAGCCTACATGGCATTTGTCAGACCTCTCCTTGAGTTTGCATGCACGGTCTGGGACCCCTTCACTCAGAAGAGTATAGACAAGGTGGAAGCAATCCAACGCAGGGCTGCCAGATTTGTCTTAAATAGATACCATAGGACAGCCAGCGTTACCGACATGCTACAGAGGCTCAGATGGAATCCACTGCAGCAACGCCGACAATTAAGCCACCAGACTCACCATGCTTTATAAAATACTCAATGGCATGGTGAGTATATATGAGCAGGAGCAAAGTCATACCCCAGCCAGAGCGGCAACTTAGGGGTCATCCACAACAGCTCATCACCCCCCAGTGTCGGACGCGTACCGTCAAAGCTCCTTTCCCCCACGAACAATCAAGGAGTGGAACGACCTGCCAACAGTGACAGTGAAGGCCAGAACCCCAGAGAGCTTCACAGTCGAAGTCTGGAAGTTCCTCAAAGCCGGGACACCCTCGGCCTCCTGCTGCACCTGCTGCGGCTGGTGGCCCCACTGAGGGGTCATCAGTCTAACAAAAAACAAGCAAAAGCCCCCCCCCCCCCCCCCCCTCCTCTCCCCCCCCCCCCCCCCACCTCCCCTGCAGATTCCCATCAAGCCAGGCGTTTTTCCTTTTGTCTGTCCTCTCTCCTCTTTCTTTAATCTTCGGCCTCCTGGCCCTTTCTTCCTGCATATGTAGATGAACCTCCCCGGTTCCGTGGCATAATAATCAGTGTGTTGATTGTGACTACGTACTGCAAAGAAGAAGAAGAAGAAGGGTTTTATGCCCTCTGCAGCCTTTCGGCCATGTGGGGCATCAGTGGAAGGGAGGAAAAATAGCTCGACTTTCCCACTTGTACAAACAATTCCCCCACCTTCTAGAAGTCACAGCACAGAAGTCACTCTGTACTAATACCTCTAGTTCGGTTTGTTCAACGCATACAAGGTTGCTGTTTTGTTTTTACTCTTTTGTTTTTGCTTTTATATATTTTCTGCGTCATCATAATTTGTTGGAGAAAATAAATAATTTTGGCCTAGTCCATAAACCAAGAAAACGTACAGTAGCAAAAATCGTCAGCAGAATGAAGTTGGCTGTTGACAGTACAATCGCATACGGTTGCTGTTTGCATAGTCTTAACCAACAACACGTTTTGACTGTTTTTCATGTTTTTTCTAAAATATTTGTTTTTAATACTTTTTATGCCACGAAAGTGCTAAAACAAAGTTGTCATCATCATCGATGATCTTTAAAAACAATTTGAATACGTTTATAAGCTCTATTTTTGATATCCACCGTTTGCGCAAATATCTATCGATATTAGCGTCATCGGTGGATCCATCGTTTGCGCAAGCAAATCGATCGATCATGCTAAGCCGGAAGTTAATGATCTTTCGATATACGTTCGTCGCTCAAACGCGCAGCTGTAAGTGGGCGATGTTGTGTTAGTGGAAACATTGCACGTGATTCTCTATTACTGAGCTTGGCAGCAAAAGAAAAAGCGGAAACTTGCGAAAAAGGACCTTGTTTTGGATCGTTCTGCATGAACACATTGCACAAGCCAGATGGAAAAACCATTATGCACGTGCAAGCACTGCTGTTTATGTGTGAGATGCTGTCTCTTGCTTGGCTTTATAAGAAGACATACCATCAGTATTAGGCCTGATTTGACAATGCCTCCACGACGAAAATTGAGCGAGTTGGATAGGGGACGAGCTGTTGCATGGTTCCAAGATGGTGTTCCCAAGCGAGAAGTGGCCAGGCGACTTCAGGTGTCCATCTCGGTCATTGTCAGACTGATTCAACGCTTCACAGCCACTGGGAGGGTCCATGAAAGACGCAGATCTGGTCGACCGAAGAAGACAACTCCACGTGAAGATCGTCTCATTGAACGACAAGCCCTGCAGACAAGAACAGCCTCTTCCAGCATCATTCGAAGGCAGCTGAGGGTGGCTACTAACATCAACATCAGCCAGCAGACCATACGGAACCGCCTTCATGGGTTTAACCTCCGTTCTCGTCGCCCAGCTGTACGGCCACGCTTAACTCCAGCCCATAGGGCAGCACGCCGCGCCTTCTGCAGACGTCACGTGAGGTGGACACGTCAGCAATGGTCCCAGGTCCTGTTCAGTGATGAATCACGCTTCACCCTGAACCACAACGACGGCCGACTGAGGGTCTGGAGGCGCCCAGGGGAACGCTTTATTGACGCCACTGTCCAAGAAAAGGTGGCCTTTGGTGGAGGTTCTGTAATGGTCTGGGGGGCCTTCAG
>CM065686.1:19003117-19005617 GCA_017654935.2 Phymorhynchus buccinoides | reverse complement strand
AAAAATAACACCATTCACCGGAAATTCTCTTAATTCTTGGAATTTCTCGTAAAATTCCCATCACAATTCGTTATTATTGTTTTGTCTATAAATTTAAACTTAGTCAATAACAAAAAAAGACAAAAAGAAACACACAACGAATCAGACAAATAACCTCCTAGGCAATGTATTTACAATTATTTTATAATTCGTATTTTGTATGTAGAATGTCTACGTCTTGTAAACTTTAAATGCTTGTAAATAAGGTAGAAGGGTAATTTTGTTTTTGCAAAATGTGTCTATTATAATTAGTCATGTAATTGGTATGTCGATGGCAGTATGATTTTATTTCAAGTTGCAGTATTGTATTCAAACTTGATTGAGAATGTGAATGTGGTCTATGTTTCTTCTTAGAATGTTCATATTGTAACTATTTTACTCTTGTATAATGAATTGTGTGTGAGTGTGTGTGTGTGTGCACATGCATGTGTGTGTGTGTGTGTGTGTGTGTGTGTGTGTGTGTGTGTGTGTGTGTGTGTGTGTGTGTGTGTGTAAGGAAGTAAGAGAACGTTGCGTGCAAGCATCGTGCTTATTTTACTTTCTAATGATTAATTATTTGTTTGGCTCTAATGTTCTTGTTATCAATGCAAAGCGCACTGAGCTCATGTGAGAAAGAGCGCTATATAAATTCCCATTATTATTATTATTATTATTATTATTATTATTCAGAAAAAAAATGTAAGATTAAGTACAGCAGGTACGTTATAGCGCAACAAGTAGAAAGAAAAGAGAGAAAAAAAATGTTTCTGTTGGAACCACCTCTAACAACGTACAAATGTATGTAGCACTTCGTTGATAACAGTTGTCCTGGTTATTCCATTAACACAAAACTTATCACTGCAAAAGGCAGCAGGGGTGGGGTGGGGGAAGGAGGGGAGGGGAGGGGGCGTAGAGAGGAGAGGGGAAGGGGGAGGAATAATACCCAAAGAGTGGAAAGGGGTCGTAGTAGTGGAAGACTTGACGAGAAGTAGGATTGAAAAAAAAAGAATAATGTCTAAGACGAGTGCCAATAGTAACACAAACACACACACACACACACACACACACACACACACACACACACACACACACACACACACACACACACACACCTTTTACATCCTATAATTTTAAAAAAAAATAATTTCAAGTTATATAGGTCGCCAGCCATTTCCTAGTGACTATATACAGATATATACGATTGCTAGAAGGTGGTGTAATTATAAACAATAAAACTTTTATTACCGGAATGGGCGTGGGTGGATGCCTTGTGCCTCCATACGGGGAGCTGGACGACCCTGCCCCATCCATCCACGCGTCTCTCCCCGTGGGGATACCTGGGGGGGTGTCTTTCGTTAAACAAAATAGTTCCCCCACCTTCTGGAAGTTCTGTGCTTGAAACTTCCCCTAATCTGCCACTCTCTATGACTCTGCCTTTTCCCTTTGCTTTCTATCATCTATTATCTTTCTGATTTATTGGCCCATTCTCCTACCTTTCTTAAAACAAATACTCCGAATAATATTTCTCCTTTTAGCTCCTCCGCAGCAGGGAGACCAGTGAAAACTGAAAACGGGACACATACGTACTTTACGCATTATGGCCATATGGCCTAGGAACGCAGAAGAAGAAGCAGAAGAAGAATATTACCGGAAAGAGCAATCATCCAAGAACATAAGCTCTGTCAAACTTGTTTTATACAACTTCCTGTTCACGTGCATGACGTGAATTTCGAGTGCCACCCCCGAAAAGTGTCATTTCGATGTAATGGAGTGAAAATATAAAAGTGAGTAAAGTTGTCACAATCGACGACATTACTTTCTCTCACATCGTAAACGTTTCATGGCCGAAGTGAGACTGATAATGACGCCGTTTGACACGCAATGAGTTGTCTTTCTGTGTTGGCATGCTGGAGAACAGTTGTACTCGGACTCGTTGTGTCAGTAGGGTTTGAAATATCACAATACGTCGATTCCAAAGCTTGGATTCACTGCCATGAAGTTGGTACTGCTAATACACGCCGTGAAGGTGGCAAATCTTGGGCGACTGGTAATAAAAAATGGTCGTTTTCCGCTTTTTTTTCAGGCTTGCCCAAATCGCTCTCTCTTTGATTTGCTGAATGCCTCATTACGGAACATTTTCACCCAAATTGTGAGGAACGAACTCTATGATGCTGCCTTCACTCCCCCATGGCGTGTTTGGGCATACTGGTTTTTTTCCAGCTGATAAGCAGCGCTGGTTTGTTTGAGAGCCCAGAATTTGCGTCATCTTGACATGAAATTAGACATGAATTATCTTCACCAATGAGTTCAGGATCTGTTTTTATTTCACTGATGATCTTGCCAGGGTGTGGGGGTTCTCGGGAGAGTGTTACCAGGAAACAGGAGTCAGAGGGCGTGACAGATCTTGAGGAGGGTCTTTGGCGGTTTGGGCCTGTATCAGCATGGTCGGGAAAACAGTGTCACAAATTCTTTAAAAATCCCT
>CM065686.1:18973117-18998117 GCA_017654935.2 Phymorhynchus buccinoides | reverse complement strand
GTCGTAATCCGAGTCTGCTGCTCATCTCTCTCTCTCTCTCTCTCTCTCTCTCTCTCTCTCTCTCTCTCTCTCTCTCTCTCTCTCTCTCTCTCTCTCTCTCTCTCTCTCTCTCTCTCTCTCTCTCTCTCTCTCTCTCTCTTTTTGCCTTCTTTTCTTTTCACTTTCCTGGAAGCACGGCCCAAATGCCCACCCCGGTTTTGTCTATTTTGGCTGCAACCCAGTCATACTAGAATCGTTTCTCTTCTTTTTTTGGATAAGATACGAATACATGTCGACTACCTATCCATTTTGCTCAATGTTCTTTTCTGCATGCTCCACATAGTTCACACAAGGTGAAATATCATGAAGTATGATTCATGCAACTTAATACAAATAAGATTTCGAAGTTACGAATCTGTATTTTGGAATTTACGTATAATATCATTTTAGTCATCTTTTCTGGCATATAGGGCAATGATCCAAAGGGAATCGTCAGGCGAATAAATTGCGATTTTTTTTTCTTTCGAAGTTTCGATTCAAATTTTGGAGTGTACGCATATTTACACGTTTAGTCACGTATTCTTTTATACAGTACAACAATACAAATGGAGTCACAGTGAGAATATAAATCTGAGAGAAAAAAAGTACATTGTTTTACTCACCAAAATACCATTAAATGTGTATGGGAAATAAAGAGACCCTAATAATAAGGAACATGTCATTGTTCCTCTATAAAATGGAACTATGTGTATATGCGATGACGTATGCTTGTTTAATACTACGTTCTTTTAAAACCAATGTTCAAAATAAGATTTTGAAATAAACGCACGACATATCAAAATATATCGTTTTTCTGTTTGGTTTCAATAGACGATTTTCGAAAAAAAACCACTAGGGGAGAGCACTTCCTGAAAATTAGAGTTGCTTATCTTACTTACTTGGTCAAATACCATAGCAACAATGGCGTCGAAGAGTGAAGCTAAGCGAGTGAACAATTTGCAAACATTTTTAAATAGAAAGAGGGGCTACAAATTGATCTAACCTGCAAAACGTCGAGAACTCGCAAAGAAATAAACATTGAGATTGACCCAGATAGCTTGATGGCGAGAAACACAAACCGAGTGTGTCTAAATCTAGATCGACTCAAACGCAGCATGTTCGGAGGGCGATTGCTACCATCTGAGGGGGCAATTGCTATCATACAGTCTTGACATCTGTAGGGTCCCCCTTACCAAAAATGCTTCACAATAAGGGGTACCATTATAAATCACATGTTAATGGACAGAAAGTTACCACTTTCAGATTGCTATCATGCATTTTTGGAAAGGGGTGACTCTACAGATGTAAAAAAAATATACGTGATAGCAATTGCCCCCCCCCCCCCCCCCCCCCCCCCCCCCCCTATGGTAATCATCCCTATTTTTGGGATCTACCTGATGGTATAATAACTTCCCCTGTTTGACCGATTGAATTAGGCAAGATCACTCCCATACACCATAAGATTGCTCTCCTTAATTATTTCCGAACAATTCCTATTACGATTTGTTTAAAAGGGAGATAATATATGTTTGCATTGTTTTGAATAACCACGGTCCTAAGAAAATCCCCTGCAGAGATAATACAACAACAACAACAAAACTGATGCAAATACATCAGAGGGGTTTTCAAGGTCGTTCCCCTGCATATCACGTAGCGTGTACAAAAGCTCTTTCCACTCTGTCTGTGCAGAGTTATTCGGTGACCTAGTTCTTTGCTCAATCCGAGGAGGATAACGTGCCACAGTGCAAAGACGAAAACAAAAACAAAAAACAACCACGTGGAAGCATGTGTCTAGCGATCCGCTAATGTTGTGTAGCCTACATACGTCACTACAAGTAATGTTTGCACATAAAAAGACACTGACAGAAAAGAAGCATGCACCAGAGAGAATGCCCTGAAGTGCAGCGTATGGACTTTCTTTCGTGTCTTCTTCTGCAGTCTTTGTTTTGCACTTGTATTTACGTTTCTTTGTGATTACTTTTCCAGATAGTTTGAAATCCGCCCTGAACTCGCAAGGGAGGAAAGTCTTTGCTTATTCATCAATACGGTTTTTTGTTTGTTTTGTTTTTCCATTTTTCTAAAGATCGTTGTTCGTGAGTCTGATTGCCTACTATATCTGCAATATTATGGCAACTACAAATCGCTGACACTGCGCAAACTTCCGCGAAGAAATTCAATTCTCTTTCACTTGTTTGAGATCTATTTGAAACAGAAATTGTCATAAGCACAACGGAAGAGTGAAATAGAAAGACAGCTCCGGCAAGATCCTACAATGAATACGAAGATGTCTAGGCTCCAATGCCTTTGTTTAAAGATACACTGACCCACCACGATTAAGTCCCTTGTTTTTTTCTAGGTAGCTGTGACCCATATACAAATGCCCCCAACTTGAAATTGAGGCTGCTCTTTAAAATGATGTTTCGTTTTCAATTTGGGGGCATTTGTATGAGAATAAAACCTGGTCAAAACAAGATTTCCTACCAGCTATAAGAGGGAAAACACGTGAAACCCGTGACTTTGACATGTGATCTGGTGGATCTTTAAGAACCTATTTTATTCTGACGCTGCCAATAACTTCGACCGCTGAAGAAGAAGAAGAAGAAGAAGAAGAAGAAGAAGAAGAAGAACGTTTACATAGTTACAGGGAAGCATGGCAAATATAATTGGCCACCGTATCCATAAGTACAATCTGATTAGCTTAACCCTTTCACCGCCAAAGTCGCATTTTAGCACCACAGTGATTTAACACCTATGTCACTAAAATGCATCAAATTGGGGTCTATTATCCAAAGACCCTATTGTCTTAGTTTTGGGAAGTAAGGATAGACCTTATTTTATATACGTCACAGAAGAATCCCCAATACTGCAGATGGATTTTGTTCTCTACCCAGGTAAAGTTAATGGAAATGTTTGGCTGAAATGTGGCTGGCGGTGAATAAATATGTCCAGTTATTTCAAATCGCCTTCTTTCCATACCATAATGTGTAGCAAACTTTCTAAATGAAAAAAAAAGGGAATAAGCAAGTATAAAAGAAGAACTTTTTTAATTGGTTTAAATAGGTTTTTAATTCACCAACAACACAATATACAATTTATACAAAGATGAATAATGGCATCAACAAGCTTGAAGCTTATAATATGCCTACTTTTACCATTGTAGTGTACGTACATATGGCGGCTGGCAAAATCTATTTCTGGATGATTTATTTTAACCCCAAGATGTAGGCGTAACGAGAAGGAGATGATGAGATTAGCGTCCAATTGGTCGGGGACCCTTTTGGACGATGTTCTTGAAGACGAAGTACCCTGAACGGCGGGTACGCTGTCGGCTGCGGGAACATTTCGGACGGGATCCGAGTCGTGACGATACCTGTCGTGATGCTGGAGTCAGCATCGTCAAAGTTGAGGGCGTAGATGCGAGCATCTGTGAGGCGGTAGGAGGCTTAGCACTATGAGGCAACCAAAAGGTTGTCTCGCGTGCTCCTGTAATCCGCTTGTCTGGTCATTGCCGTTGGCGTTGGCGTCGATGGTGTTGTGTCAAGCAGTCTTCCCCTCCAAGGCTGTCTTCAGGGCCACCGGGCGACCTGCTCCATACCGGGAGCTGGTGTCGTCGCAGGCTGCCAGGAGACATGCAGGCGAAGTTGGGTCATCTCTGCAGGCGGGCGTGGTCCTTCAAGAGCGCCCCTCCCCACCCCCACCCCCCCTCACCCCCACCCCCACTCCTCAGTTTCTCGGTAAAAGGCAAGACGGAAAACACGCAATGAACTAGGACCAAAATGCTTCGCGGCTGTTGTGTGTACTGCACGACAGGGGGGGGGCGGGGGGGGGGGGGGGGGGGGGGGGGGGTATCCTATTAAATAATGGCCTTTATCATGAATGCGATTAATGATTCAACAAAGATCATTAGCTCAAAAAGTTGATAAGATACAGCTTAATGTTTGGTAAGAAAGGCAGGTGTGAAAATGTGGGGAGAGCTGAGAAATGTAAGAGGGGTGGGAGCACATCTTTACTTTTACCAATGCCAATTTCACGCTACGCTACTTAGAGGTTTAAGAACTAGTATAATTATTCAAAGCCAACCACATAGAACTTATTTCCTTTATTTAATGATGATTGTGATATGACAGATCGCTTTTAAGTGAAATGGTAAAGAGAAAACCCCATCTAACATTTAGGTACTAGGTAGGGCCTATAGTTTGTTGTCCCCCAAACGACTGAACAAACAGATGTGGAGCTTAAAGACCCCCCACGTCACGTGTCACATTTCCTCTTATACTAGGACGATTTCTTAAGATTCCTTACCAGCTATAAGAGGGAAAACACGTGACGTTGTGGGTCTTTAAAACAACACCTCCAAAGAGTTGTTAATGTTCCGAACCAGACGGATTAAACTAACAGTCCACACAAAATGGGAAACAACTGCTCTATAACACTGATTCAACTAGGCACAAGGGAAATTTTTAAAAAAATAGTTGTGTGTGTATTTCTTGTTTATAAAAGAGGATAGTCCTTCCCCCTCTTTCAGTCCCTTACATCACAATTTGAATCATACGGTGTTTATTTTCTTTTTTCTACTCCCACCTCTGCCATCCTGTGTTCTTTCTGTCTGTGCTCCCCCCCCCCCCCCCCCCCCCCTTTATTTTTAACCCTTTCACCGCCAGCCATAACAAAACATTCCATTAAAGCTACTTGGCTACAGAAACGATTTTGTCTGCAATATTGTGGGATTTCTCCGTGACACATTTAGATGGGGTCAATCCTTACTGCCCACATTTAGGAACACAATATCATTGAATAACAGACCCTAATTTCAAGAGCTTTTATGACATGGTTGTTAAATCATTGTGGTGCAAAAATGCGACATTGGCGGTGAAAGGGTTAAATGTTTTTATTTGTCTTTGTATGAATAAGAAGGGTTTGGTCGTCACGGTCACAAAAGCATTGAAGAAGAATGTAGTGCATCTACTTAACGATATTTTAGGTATTAGGTGTTAGGTACTTTATAGTCACAGAGGCGTCATACCAGATTCGTGTAACGCTGCTATATATACTGACAGGCAGAAGTTCTGCACACACGCATTGCAAAAATCATCAAAAATGTAAATCAGATTCAAAAATAATTTTACTTTGGGTAATCCTAAATCATGCTGTGTGCATGTGTACAATTGCATGATTTAGGATTACACAAAGTAAAATTAATTTTGAATCTGACTGATTTACATTTTTCATGATTTTTGCAATGCGTGTGTGCAGAACTTCTGCCTGTCAGTATATATATACAAATATAGTGAACGACACGAGTAGGATTTCATCAGATTCTCACCAAGTCAGAATCTCGCCTCACAAAACGTTGCAGTTGGACCGTCGGTCTTACGGCGGCAGTTGAACGTGTGGATCATTGAAGCTCCGCTCTCTCTCTCTCTCTTCTCTCTCTTGCCATTAGGTCTGTTTCTGCTGTATTCCATTGATGTCATCTGTGTGTGTTCGCTTTGTATTGCGTTTTTGTTTGAGTGTGTTTTGAATGCGGCTAACGGCTAACGTGTGTGTGTGTGTGCACTTTGATTTGATTTCAAGATTCAGTGCCGTATGAATACTGTATGTTGTTGTTGTTGTTGTTGTTGGATCGGCACCTTGACAGACGGAGAGCCAGCTATCCCTATTATAATCGTCTCATCTACTGAGGCGTCTGACTCGCTCACTTTGTCCCTCAACTTTCCTTCTTGCACCTGAAGGCACTAGCAGGTTAAAGACCCACCAGGTCACGTGTCAAAATCACGGGTTTCACGGGTTTTCCCCCTTTAATAGCTGGTAAAAAATCTTGTTTCGATCAGGTTTGACTCCCATACAAATGCTCCCAAATTGAAAACGAAACATCATTTTAAAGAGCAGCCTCATTTTTTTGAAGCTGGGGACATTTGCATGTGGGTCACAGCTACCCAGAAAAAAGCACAAAGGGACTTAATCGTGGCGCGTCAGTGTGTCTTTAAAGGGTGTACGTGCACATTCGCATGTACAAAATGCGCGCGATGCGCTATCTGTTCTGTAATTCTGTCTGAGTTACTAAAAGGAAAGGGGGAGGGGGGTTGCAAAAGAGGGAGGGGGGGGGGGGGGAGGGTATGTGGAAAGGGCAGAACGGAAACGGGAAAGAGGGGAGTGGAGTATTTCATTAAAAGAAAGAAATGTTGCTTAATGCTGTTCAAGCATCTCTCTCTCTCTCTCTCTCTCTCTCTCTCTCTCTCTCTCTCTCTCTCTCTCTCTCTCTCTCTCTCTCTCTCTCTCTCTCTCTCTCTCTCTCATAAGCATCGCCTAAAATCTTTATCCTTGTCAAATAAAGTTTTCCAGTGTCTCAGTCTCTCTCTCTCTCTCTCTCTCTCTCTCTCTCTCTCTCTCTCTCTCTCTCTCTCTCTCCCTCCCTTCCTCCCTCCCTCTCTCTCTCTCTCACTCTCTCCCCATCACACCCTATCCTGTCTCCCTCTCTATCTCTATTACTCTCTCTATCCCTCTCTTTCACCCACTATCTAATCCCCCCCTCTCTCTCTCTCTCTCTCTCTCTCTCTCTCTCTCTCTCTCTCTCTCTCTCTCTCTCTCTCTCTCTCTCTCTCTCTCTCTCTGTGTGTGTGTGTGTGTGTGTGTGTGTGTGTGTGTGTGTGTGTGTATGTGTGTCAGTGCCTACGCACGGTGTTTTGCTTTGAAGAACAGACAATAAGAACAAGAAGGCAGACAACACCAACAACAACAACCACGACTACCAACCATCACGACTACAACAACAACAACAACAACAGTAACAAAGAAGAACACAAATAATGCTTTCTGCTCTCTAGTACTATAAGCCATATGCGTTGAACACCTTGCAGTAAACTATCACTCTACTCATTGTAATTTGGTGTTGAATACGTTCCAGATACTTGTCATTTTAAAGGTGCACCCTGACGGATGGGTTTTTGCGAGAAACACGTCGAGATCACCAGAAAGACAGCCTTTTCAAGGATCGGAACACTCACTTTGCTCTGGATTCCTATAAATTAAACCGTCAAAACGGCGATTCCTCCTTGGCGGAGATGCCGGAGACAGTAGCCATTTTGGATGGGGTGGGTGAAGGTCACTCATTTTGGTTGAAGCGGGTTTTTTGTAGTGCAACAAAAACAAATTGGAGCTGTTTCCTTTGTTGTGAGCAAAACTACTTTAGATAATCTGCATAAAATATTAAAAAGAAAAGAAAAAAAGACTTGCATTGCGAAAATTTCGTGCAAACGATTTGGTCTAAACGCAGGCGGCCATTAGAAAAGAGACAGCACATGTCTTCTCTTTGGGTGAAAGAATTTGACTTCCAGCACCTCCGCCAAGGAGGAATCGCCGATTTAACGGTTTGATTTCTAGGAAACCAGAGCAAAGTGAGTGTTGCAATCTCTGTAAAGGGTGTTTTCCTTGTGATCTGGACGAGTTTCGTACAAAAACCCATCGAATGAAAAATGGTGTTTTACGTCCTCTCGGTCTGTGATCTGGACGTGTTTCTTACAAAAACGCATCCGTCAGTGTGGCCCTTTAAAATAATTAACAATGGAAGACGAGCACAACACTCCACCCCCACCCCCACCCCTTCCCAATCCTTCCTCTCCCTATTGCATAAATGAATGAGAAAGTCTGCCATTCTTTCCCAGACACCTTACCCGTGAGCTGCACTTGTTCATGAATAGATCTGGGTTACGTGCTGTTGTTCACGTGCGTCTGTCTCATTGGCTAATGGGGACCACATGTTGGCTACAAGGGCTATGAAAATGTGCACTTGGGTGGATGGGTGGGTGCGTGAATGCACGTTTCTGTTGTTTGCTATGAAAACTATTGTAAAATGTGTATGTGTGTGAGAGAGAGAGAGAGAGAGAGAGAGAGAGAGAGAGAGAGAGAGAGAGAGAGAGAGAGAGAGAGAGAGAGAGAGAGAGAGAGAGAGAGAGAGAGAGAGAGAGAGAGAGAGAGAGAGAGAGAGAGAGAGAGAGAGAGAGAGAGAGAGAGAGAGAGAGAGAGAGAGAGAGCGAGAGAGCGAGACAGAAAGTAAGAGAGAGAGAGAGAGAGAGAGAGAGAGAGAGAGAGAGAGAGAGAGAGAGAGAGAGAGAGAGAGAGAGAGAGAGAGAGAGAGAGAGAGAGAGAGAGAGCATATCCGTGTGCAGCATTGTTCATATGTGTATGTTGCCCTCTCCACCATTGCTGGGTGAAGGGTCATAAAGGCGAACTTGGCACATTCATTTTTGAGAATGATGCTTTGTTTGTCTCCCTTTGGCTCTGACCCACGCATTGCTAGATGATTGGTATCGTAATCAACTTTGATGGAGGGGAGTTAATTAGAAAGAGAGTATTCCCCCTTTGTTCAATTTGATTGTTCATATATGTTACACGTGATTGGCCCTGAGTGTTTTGCGTTCTCACAGATAAACCCGTTTGATGCTGCTGTTGTTTTCGGTTACATAAGAATGTCCAAACAACATTGCATTGTTAATCATTCATATTGTAGCTTTCCTCTGTTTCTTAGTCAACATATTTTAATCGGAAATCTAGTAATCATGTTGACGATTTGACTACACCATGGATGCTATGCTTAATGTAGTGTCCATGACTATACGCACCCACAAAAAATAGTATCACATAATGAATATCGTTATTTTTTCTGCGGTTACCTACTTCCCTTATTGCTTTAGCTGCGTTATATTATTATTCGCCAAGCTTCCAAATTTGATGGACATTTTCTTCAGCCAGATCTGTAGCCAAACACAAATATTATTCGAGATCTGAAAGAGATAATAGGCCTACGTGTTACGTTATCATTACCTTGAAAGTTCTTATGACGAATGTCTTTATTTTTTTCTCGAAAAGGAGCTGTGTGAAGACTTAGCCCTTCCCGGTACCCCGTGGGTGTGTTTGCACCCATACTTTTACTTTGTGCTTCATATTTTCACAATCGTTCATTGAATCTTGCTGAAAGTTTATGACTTTGTCAATGAAAGATTCGAGCACGGGCACCCCAACCATCAAGCATTTTTGTTGAAAAACAAGCGAGTAAATAAACAACAAAGTCGTCGTTTAAACGGTGAATACAATTTTTTTTTAAACCACAACTGCAGATACATTATTTACGTTGAAGTAAATCAAAACTCAGACCAAGGACAGAAAGTAACGCATCACAAAAATAAAACAAGAACGAGACAGACAGAAAGACAAAGTGAAACAGAGGGGGTGGAGGTGGGGAGTGGAGGAAGGGAGGGGGAGAATGAGACAGACAGGAAGACACACAGAGAGAGACAGAGAGAACTCGAACTCGAACTCGACATTTTTAATGAGGATAAACTGAGTGAGCATAAATAACTGCTTCTTTTCATCAGGTCCTCTAAAATAATGACATATGAAGTGAATAAATAAATAAATAAATTACAAAACAAACTCAAATGGTTCAAAAGTAAACAATGTAACAATCAAATGTAACAAATTCAAAGAACAAGGACAACATAAAATATATATCAACATTCTCACATTTTGTTTCACACACACGAATCATAGTTAGACAAGTAATCAGTTGACAATTTTACAATATCAGATAATAAGAGCATAAGCTACAGACATGCGCACTTACTAGGATTATAACATGCACAATAGATAAGTTTAGAGAAGGGAAGAAATGAGCTGTTATAACCTTTCGAATAAATATTTATGAAAGCATCTTTTAAATGACAGCAATGTGCTTTTAGTTTTAATGCGCTCAGGAATTTGATTCCACAACCTTCCACCTGAGTATGTCAACGAGGACATAAATAAGTCTGTTCTAGCTCGAGGGAGAAGTATGGAGGAGAGAGAGAGAGAGAGAGAGAGAGAGAGGAGAGAGAGAGAGAGAGAGAGAGAGAGAGAGAGAGAGAGAGAGAGAGAGAGAGAGAGAGAGAGGTGGAGGTGGGTGGTGGTGCTAGAAGTGTGGGAAGGGGAAGTGATGTTAATGCGCTCAGGAATTTGATTCCACAACCTTCCACCTGAGTATGTCAACGATGACATACATAAGTCTGCTCTAGGTCGAGGGAGAAGTATGGAGGAGAGAGAGAGAGAGAGAGAGAGAGAGAGAGAGAGAGAGAGAGAGAGAGAGAGAGAGAGAGAGAGAGAGAGAGAGAGAGAGAGAGGTGGAGGTGGGTGGTGGTGCTAGAAGTGTGGGAAGGGGAAGTGATGTTTATGAGGAAATACCAGACCAGTCACAGCACACCGACTTTCCTCTGCATGGAAATATGCAGAGTCCGTGAGAAATTCAACAATGGAAGACAGTACAGACAGACAGAAAGACAGACAGACAGACAGAGGGAGCGCATAATTATAATACACTTACATATTATACACGCGAGCGTGTGCGGTGTTTGTATGTTGCGGGCCTTTTATGGGATACAAACAGAGGACATTTAAGGTGCTACTTTTGCGTTGTGTGTGTGTGTGTGTGTGTGTGAGAGAGAGAGAGAGAGAGAGAGAGAGAGAGAGAGAGAGAGAGAGAGAGAGAGAGAGAGAGAGAGAGAGAGAGAGAGAGAGAGAGAGAGAGAGAGAGAGAGAGAGAGAGAGAGAGAGAGAGAGAGAGAGAGAGAGAGAGAGAGAGAGAGAGAGAGAGAGAGAGAGAGAGTGAGAGAGAGAGAGAGAGAGAGAGAGAGAGAGAGAGAGAGAGAGAGAGAGAGAGAGAGTGAGAGAGAGAGAGAGAGAGAGAGAGAGAGAGAGAGAGAGAGAGAGAGAGAGAGAGAGAGAGAGAGAGAGAGAGAGAGAGAGAGAGAGAGAGAGAGAGAGAGAGAGAGAGAGAGAGAGAGAGAGAGAGAGAGAGAGAGAGAGAGAGAGAGAGAGAGAGAGAGAGAGAGAGAGAGATACGAAATACGAAATACGAAATACGAATGTTTTATTGAGGGTAAAAAGGATAAGCTACAATAGCTTCTTTACACCTTGCCCTCTCACTCACACATTCATACCATGCATCAAGCAAAGAAAATTTGACATAAAACAATCAAGTCAAGAAAATGGAACAAAAATCAGTGGCGCATGAAATAATTGAAAAAGAAATCAAAAATGGGATTTAAAGCAAACATGGATAATACTTAACAATGGTGAACTTGAATTGGTAGTTTAAATTGAGTACGAAAAAAGGGAAACCATTTTGAGACAATGACAATTTTTCAGAATAAACCCAATTTTAAGGAAGAAAAAAACAAAACAAAAAAACATTATAATGATAACATGGGAATATGAGAGAGAGGGACAGAGAGAGAGAGAGAGAGAGAGAGAGAGAGAGAGAGAGAGAGAGAGAGAGAGAGAGAGAGAGAGAGAGAGAGAGAGAGAGAGAGAGAGAGAGAGAGAGAGAGAGAGAGAGAGAGAGAGAGAGAGAGAGAGAGAGAGAGAGAGTGTATGAACTGCTAAGTATGTGTGTGTGAGAAAGAGCGAGCAAGAGGGAGAGAGAGAGAGAGAGAGAGAGAGAGAGAGAGAGAGAGAGAGAGAGAGTGAGTGTGTGTGTGTGTGTGTGTGTGTGTGTGTGTGTGTGTGTGTGTGTGTGTGTGTGTGTGTGTGTGTGTGTGTGTGTGTACGCGCGCGTGTGTGTGTCTGTGTATGCTTAAGTTAGAAAACTATGCAGTGCACTTTGTGTTTTCGTATGTACTAGGATAACAAACCAAGAAGTAGGCCAGCCTACATGATTGTGTGGTGTGCATTTTGGTGCAAAATTGAGCGCGTGTACAAAGTTAAAAGTCTGCAATGTAAGCAAGTTATATAAATACATAAAAATACCTCAGCAAGATAGGCCTACGCCACAATCGGTTAATATAATAATGATAATAATAATAATAATAAAAATAATAATAATATTAATATTAATATTAATAATAATAATAATAATAATAATAATAATAATAATTATAATAATACATTTATATAGCGCTTTACCTCAAATGAGCCCAAAGCGCTTTACAGTCGAGTATTCATCAACAAATAGACAACAAATATAACTCAGAGCTTCAGATTGACAGCGGGCCCGTATTGGCGGTGATATGACCCCCTCATTTTGTGCAGCCGGGGGGGGGGGGTCATCTGACCCATGAAGTTTACAATATAATTTAAGTGTACTACATTATTGGCCCATTATTTTGGAAATTGACCCATCATTTTCTGTAAGCAGGGGTCATATTATGACCCAGGGGTCATATTATGACCCATTGAAGTTTGCAAACAATCTGGGGTCATATGACCCAATGAAGTTTGAAAACAATCTGGGGTCACATGACCCATTGAAGTTTGAAAACAATCTGGGGTCATATGACCCATTGAAGTTTGAAAACAATCTTTGGTCATATGACCCATTGAAGTTTGAAAACAATCTGGGGTCACATGACCCATTGAAGTTTGAAAACAATCTGGGGTCATATGACCCATTGAAGTTTGAAAACAATCTGGGGTCATATGACCCATTGAAGTTTGAAAACAATCTGGGGGTCATATGACCCATTGAAGTTTGAAAACAATCTGGGGTCATATGACCCATTGCAGTTTGAAAACAATTTGGGGTCATATGACCCATTGAAGTTTGAAAACAATCTGGGGTCATATGACCCATTGAAGTTTGAAAACAATCTGGGGTCATATGACCCATTGAAGTTTGAAAACAATCTGGGGTCATATGACCCATTGAAGTTTGAAAACAATCTGGGGTCATATGACCCATTGAAGTTTCAAAACAATCTGGGGTCATATGACCCATTGAAATTTGAAAACAATCTGGGGTCATATGACCCATTGAAGTTTCAAAACAATCTGGGGTCATAATTATGACCCATTGAAGTTTGAAAACAATCTGGAGTCATATGACCCATTGAAGTTTGAAAACAATCTGGGGTCATATGACCCATTGAAATTTGAAAACAATTTCTGGTCATATGACCCATTGAAGTTTGAAAACAATCTGGGGTCATATGACCCATTGAAGTTTCAAAACAATCTGGGGTCATATGACCCATTGAAGTTTGAAAACAATCTGGGGTCATATGACCCATTGAAGTTTCAAAACAATCTGGGGTCATATGACCCATTGAAATTTGAAAACAATTTCTGGTCATATGACCCATTGAAGTTTGAAAACAATCTGGGGTCATATGACCCATTGAAGTTTGAAAACAATCTGGGGGTCATATGACCCATTGAAGTTTGAAAACAATCTGGGGTCATATGACCCATTGAAGTTTCAAAACAATCTGGGGTCATATGACCCATTGAAGTTTGAAAACAATCTGAAGCTCTGATAACTCCAAATAAAAACAACAACCGTGAAGTAATTATGTGTGTTACTTCATGAAATATTGCATCATTAAACGCGAACGTACACATCATAGCCCTCATCCACCAACGTGAAGGAGCACAACAAAATTAATACTTGTTGTAAAGGGAAGAATAACAACCACATTTACAAACGCACACCCCACCGTGGGGATTACCGAGGGTCTTTTGTATCAATAGTTCCCCCACCTTCTGGAAGTTCTGTGCTAGTAACTTCCTCTAATACGTCACTCTCTTTGACTCTGCCTTTTCCCTATGCCTTCTGTCATCTACTATATTTCTGCCTTACCCGGTCCATTCTCCTGCCTTTTTTTTTCAAGAAACACTTTTCAAAAAGATGTCCTCCAGCCGAAGTCGGATTTGCTCGGCCGTAACTATTTCTTAGTTAGGCGCACAACGGCAGCATGACGCATCTGCGCTAATAATTGAAAGGAAACTGTCTGAGCGATCGCCGAAGAAGAAGACAAATGCACGGCAGATACGCAATTAAAATTACTGTTTTAATAGACCCCTGATTCGTAATTATGAGAAGAAATAGCGCGCGCGCAAAAACAAAAAAACAACAACTAATTGCATCAGTGTGCCAAAAATAACATGAACAGTTAAACATCATCTTTATTAAATAATTAACGCAAAAATAAGAGACTTGAAGAAAAAGGAATCGATGAAGAAAAAAAGAAATGTCTTAAAGACACACTGACGCACCACGATTAAGTCCCTTGGCTTTTTTTCTAGGTATCTGTGACCCACATGCAAATGCCCCCAACTTCAAATTGAGGCTGCTCTTTAAAATGATGTTTCGTTTTCAATTTGGGGGCATTTCTATGGGAGTCAAACCTGGTAAAAACAAGATTTCTTACCAGCTCCAAGAGGGAAAACGCGTGAAACCCGTGATTTTGACACGTGATCTGGTGGGTCTTTAAAAAGAAAATTAAGATTGGTCTATTTCAAAGGAGGCGGGGGGGAAGGAAGGGAATTTGAAAGTGAGGAGGGGTGTTTTTAGAGTTACTCAGCTTGATTCCGGGAGAAACTAATTTTCGCATTCCGTAGGTGGTCTCATAACAGGTGACTCCAAAAGTTGAATGGTTGTGCCAGGAAAACGTTTAGCGTATCATCCTTGGTTGTACCAACCACGGTCTCCGTGTAGCCCTAAACAACTTGGCAGAAATGCAGTGAGTCCGCCAGTAGGTGGCCACCATGCGGCCAAACAACGAACGATAAGCGATCGTGTTCATGTTTGAAAGCCAAAGGAAAAAAAAAAAACCAAGAAACTAAACAATACAAAACTTCTTTTTTTTAAACATAATTTACAGCACACACGCACGTGCGCGCGCGCATGTACGCGCGCACTCACGTACACACTCAGACACACACACACACACACACACACACACACACACGCACACGCACGCACGCACGCACACGCACGCACACACACACACACACACACACACACACACACACACGCGCGCGCGCGCGCGCGCGCGCGCGCGCGCCCGCGCGCGCGCACTAAAAAAAAAACAAATATCAGTATGTTAATAATAATATTATGTTGCAGTCACGTTGTGCATGGGATGTGTATACGGATTTGGAAACAATTTTGTATTTCTTCATCTGTTTATATATCTCCCCACCCCCCCGACTATGACTGACTATGAGTAATATTCGGCCTATACATCGCATAAGGCGCACCCAATATTTAGCACACAAAAGATGTATTTTGGTCACAGCGGATAAGGCGCTATTAAATAGAGGAAAACACGCAATATGTTGATTGCCATGTTTGCTTTGTAATAGAGGGTGAATAACTCTGTGAAAATGATGAATAGAAATCAAAGCAAATAAACAAAAATGGCTATGTATGATAAATAGTCTTCTTTAGTAGCAATTGGTGTCACTTTTTAAACAATTTACCACACCTTTTGTGTTTAAAATCCAAAGAAACGACACGTCTGTGATAATGTAAAAACAAACCCACCGTTATTCTTTATAGATGCATGATATCATGTACTGCCCCCCCCCCCCCCCCTCCCGCACATTTTCGATGGCTTGGAGTCCGGACTAAGTTTGGTACCCCCCCCCCCCCCCCCTCTTTTTATATTTCTGCAGTCATTGTTTGGTACAAGTTATTAGTTTTTGTAATTTAGAGTACAGATAAGGCGCTATTAGCAGATAAGGCGCAGGGGTCAGAGTGCAGTAAAAACAAAAACAAAAAGCTGCGTGTCCTAGGTCGAAAATGACAGTAACGGACTTCTTTTTAAAGTCTGTGAATGACTAAGGTATTGAGCAAACACAAATCTATGAAAACAACTGCAATAAAATAGTGAAAAAGCACGAGTATACCAAAGACCCCAGGAATGATGATCCTCGATAGTAGTATTTCATGAGACCCATGCCTCACATGTCCTTCTCTTTATCGGCTGGGTCGCTACGATTACAAAATGTATATTCATTCGGCCTGAACTTATGGCACACCCTCTAATAAACATATAATTGCAAAGCCTAAATAAACAAATTATAGCAAACCCGAAATAAAACCACACGCACGCCAATCGCATATATGCATGCCTAAAATTTGACGTTGGCGGCTTGAGTCATATAGTTTTGTTGTTGTTGCTGTTGTTGTTGTTGTTTATGTTGCGTTGCGAAGGTTTGATCAAAGTAAAACACCAGTGAAGTTAGAATTAGCTTCGGCTATAAAGCACCTTAAGATAGAGTAGGAAATAAAGTCACAGGGCAAAAACAAGAAGCAGAGAAGAAAAGTCACAAACGTTGATAGGTTAAAAACAAAAGTAACAGGAAAAAAAAGTAACAAAAAAAGTCCGCCCCCCCCCCTCCTCTACATCTGTGTGTGTGTGTGTGTGTGTGTGTGTGTGTGTGTGTGTGTGTGTGTGTGTGTGCGTGTGTGTGCGTGCGTGCGTGTGTGTGTGCGTGCGTGCGTGCGTGCGTGCGTGCGTGCGTGCGTGTGTGTGTGTGTGTGTGTGTGTGTGTGTGTGTGTGTGTGTGTGTGTGTGTGTGTGTGTGTGTGTGTGTGTGTGTGATATTTGTGTACTTTTTGTGTTGGGTTAATGAAAAGGACGAATTAAGAGATAAACAAGTTCAGTTCAGTGGTTTTATTTAATATCTATCCATCAGTGATGATGACATTAGACGACAGAAAAAAAGTATCTCTATCTTTCTCTCTCTTTGTGTGTCTGTCTGTCTGTCTGTCTCTTTCTGACTATCTGTCTCTGTCTTTCTTTGTCTCTGTCTCTCTCTCTGTGTTTCTTCCTCTTTCTCTCTATAATATATATCGCTGTCTCTATGCCTCCCACTGTCTTGACAAAGAAATAAAGAGAGACAGGGGTAATCTGAAGCTGAAACTGAGAGAGAGGGAGAGAGAGAGACAGCGACACACACAGAGAAAGACAAAGACAGAGAGAAAGAGAGACAGAGAGAGGCCGAGAGAAAGTGAGACAGACAGACGGAGAGATAAATCTAAAGACAAAAAGAAAAAGAAAAAGAGAAAGACAGATGGTGTGAGGGAAAATAGCCGGAATTCTATTTTTCCACTAGAGGTTAAATAGCCACTGCCATGAAATTAAGGAAAAAAAATAACTCAATTAGTCTTTCTGTGGTTTGGTCTGACGTAAACCTGCAGCTGGTCTGACGTAAACTGGCCTTTTTTGGAAACCACTGCAGTTTTCTTGGAACATCCTTGTCAAAGGCAATTCGCTTATAAGAAAATCAAACTGGCTTATAAGAAAATGAACTGCCAACCGGTTGCATGTATGAAATAATTTTCTTATATCCGAGTTTACATCGCGGATGGGAGTAGGAATCTGTTTGATTATAAACGGACTAAAACGAGGTTTCTTATAAGCGAGTTTCTTATATCCGAGTTTTGATAATACATAAGAAAGAAGGAGTTTGGCCGGGAAATGTTTTTTGCTTGATTATAAGCGAGTTTTCTTATAAGCGAGTTTCTTATAAGCGAATTTGGCTGTACTCCCTATTACACAGAACTCCCTCCATGAACCGTGTTACATACTTCAGACCAAGGCTGCTCTCGCGTTGATAGGACAGGCGTGGCTGGTGCATCTCTAGGTCCCATCAGCACCTTCGGGTTTTTCTATTTCATTAATTCAGACCAAAACATTTTCTCTATCATGTAAGCTTAATGGAATATGTTGGCTAAAAGATGGCTGGCGGCGAAAGGGCTAAACATGCTTATTAGTCCCCGAGCCGAAGGTTCGGGGAACTATTGTTTTTGGTCTGGTCCGTCCGACGTCCGGCGTGCCTCCGTCTGTCCGTCCGTCCGGCTATTCGTCCGTTTTTCTCAAAAACTATTCAGTCTATCATCATCAAATTTGGTATACTAGTTTGCCAAGATGCAAACTATCCACTGATGTATTTAGTTTTACATTAAGGTCAAGGTCGCGCCAGTTACGGGGTTCAAACCCCAAAACACATAATCGCTAATATCTTGCGAAGTTTTGTATGTATTTCAATGCAGTTTTTTTCACAACATTTCTTGATGAATGGTCTATAACACAGTTGTCATTAATTTTTATGTGCGCTCGTGTGCGCATGATCGCGCGCGCTCAAATCACGGGTCCGAACCCCAAGGCTATATATAAAAAAAAATATTCAGTTACGTGCTGTTTTGATGCGTTTTATGTAGTTACGTGCTGTTTTGATGCGTTTTTATGTATGTGTACAGCCGACACATTCCGATTTCGGAGTAGCTCGGCAATGCTGCGAGGGGACTTTGCAGTCGCTCGGCGTTGCACTTGTTTGTTTGTTGTTGTTGTTGTTGTCATACCCTGGCTTAAATACTCCAGGGATCATCCCAACAACGGAAGCACTTGAACACTATGGTACAAATGCACCAGCTAGAGATGATAACTTTACGCGTATGTGACCGTTTGTGATTACCCCGCCACGTAGGCAGCCACACTCCAACTTTGGAGGAATGCTTATTTAATTAACTTAGAGAGTTCACTAACCCTGCCCTCCTCTGACCTCGAAAGGTTCCGCAAAAGTATATCGGCAAAAGTTCATCCGCAAAAATACATCCACAAGAGAGAGAGAGAGAGAGAGAGAGAGAGAGAGAGAGAGAGAGAGAGAGAGAGAGAGAGAGAGAGAGAGAGAGAGAGAGAGAGAGAGAGAGAGAGAGAGAGAGAGAGAGAGAGAGAGAGAGAGAGAGAGAGAGAGAGAGAGAGAGAGAGAGAGAGAGAGAGAGAGACTTGACACTTGAAAACTTTATTACGCAAGGATTGAGATTTTAGGCCAGGCCTATTCTTACAGTTGAGACAATCGAGAGAGAGAGAGAGAGAGAGAGAGAGAGAGAGAGAGAGAGAGAGAGAGAGAGAGAGAGAGAGAGAGAGAGAGAGAGAGAGAGAGAGAGAGAGAGAGAGAGAGAGAGAGAGAGAGAGAGAGAGAGAAGGGTGAAGAGGAGAGGACAAACACACACAGAAATAGAGACGAAAAGCAACCAAAAAGAGGGGGGGGGGGGGGGGGGGGATGGTACACATATCATATGAACCCAGAAATAGAAGCATAACAACGGCTAGCCGCGTTTCCCATTCTCACCCACGCCGGGAACAATAAAAACTACTACTCCTGTCATTACCCTGTCCATGGCATGCCATCGTGACAATAGGAATTTTAGGTTCATGACACTGACAGACGCGGGAAGAAAACGAAAACTAAAACGAAACGAAAACGAAAGCGAAATTTTATTTAACCCTTTCAACGCCAGCCATAGCTCATAGCCAAATCTATCCAATAAACTTGCGTAGGTAAAGAAAAGATTTTGTCTGACATATTGGGGATTCCTTTACTACATGCTTACAAACAGAGGCCTATCTTTAACTCCCCAAATCAAGAACACAAAAACCATTGGATAACAGACCATGAATTCAAGGTTTTTAATGACATGGGTGTTACATCATTGTGGTGCAAAAATGCGACGTTGGCAGCGAAAGGGTTAACCAGGGAATAACATGAGTTAAGCAAGTAGTGCTTTAGTTTCACCCAGCCATGGGGAAAAGAAAGAACATCAAACAAGAAAGAAGAAGAAGAAGAAGAAGAAGGACAGCCAACCCTTGTTCTTCATTCACTCAAAAAGACAAGGGTTAAAGACACACTGATCCACCACGATTAAGTCCCTTGGGGTGTTTTTCCGGGTCAGAGCTGTGGCCCACATACAAATGCCCCCAACTTCAAATCGAGGCTGCTCTTTAAAATGATGTTTCGTTTTGAATTGGGGTGGGGTGGGGGCGTTTGTATGGGAGTCAAACCTGGTCAAAACAAGATTTCTTACCAGCTATAAAGAGAGAAAAACACGTGAAACCCGTGATTTTGGTGGGTCCAGGGGCAGGAATGGCAATGGGCAGTGTCGGTGACAGAAGCAGACCTGTGTGGTGTTCTCAAAGTGGATTTGTTCTCAAACCGTCTGCGCATGTGCGAAGAAATTAGGGGAAGGTTTAGGGTTATGATTAGGGATAGGAATAGGGTTAGGGATAGGGATAGGTTTAGGGTCAAGTTAGTGTCGAATACACAAAAGATAATATATTATTTGATGGTACGTCATGATCGATTTCGCTCATGCGCAGACATGTTGAGAACAAATCCAATTTGAGAATGCTACACCTGTCCAGCCAATGTCTAGGGCCAGAGACAAAAAAAACAGAGAACACAGAGACAAAACCATGAATAAGACCGACTGTTAAAGACTGAGTGCAAACAGAGAGGATGACAGCAAGAATGACAGGTATGCGAAAATACCATTTCGAAAGAATGAATAAGGCAGAAAGAGATCGGGAAAGAAGAGGAAAAGAAAGAAAGCAAAGCAAAGAAGAAGAAGGAAGCAAAAAGAAAGGGAGAAAAGAGAGAGAGAGAGAAAACAAACCCTGGACAGAACTTTTACCAAAAATAGGAAGGACAATATTTATGGAAAGTTGGAAATAGGTAAGAGAATGAGAGAAAAATATAAAAAAAGAAAAGTGAAGGGGGGGGGGGGCGAATGGTGTGTTGTTGGGTTTTTTTGGGGGGGGCAACAGCAGAAGTTTTGAAAGAATTCCAGCTTGACAAACGAAACAGCATCTTGATGAATGGATGGTCGAAAGACGGGTGTGGGGAAGTGATAAGTTCTAGGAAAGAAAGACTCACAGAGTAGAGAGAGAGAGAGAGAGAGAGAGAGAGAGAGAGAGAGAGAGAGAGAGAGGAGAGAGAGAGAGAGAGGAGGGAGAGAGAGAGAGAGAGACACTGGACACTGGACACTGGAAAACTTTCATTTGACAAGGAGAGAGAGAGAGAGAGAGAGAGAGAGAGAGAGAGAGAGAGAGAGAGAGAGAGAGAGAGAGAGAGAGAGAGAGAGAGAGAGAGAGAGAGAGAGAGAGACACTGGACACTGGAAAACTTCATTTGACAAGAGAGAAGAGAGAGAGAGAGAGAGAGAGAGAGAGAGAGAGAGAGAGAGAGAGAGAGAGAGAGAGAGAGAGAGAGAGAGAGAGAGAGAGAGAGAGAGAGAGAGAGAGAGAGAGAGAGAGAGAGAGAGAGAGAGAGAGAGAGAGAGAGAGAGTCTGAAGTTTTCATTGATTAGGCCTCTCTGCCCGTATCAATACTTTTTATCAATACATAAATGTAAACTAGAACAATAAAACCATGCACATACATATAATCCATAAATTGGGAGAAATAATTTGATAAAAATAATTTATCCAGAGACAAGCGATTGACTTTCAAAAGCAAACACTTCAGATAGAAAAAGAGAAAGAGATGAGCATGCTTTAATATCAGTAAATAATACAACTAATTTAAGAGCATTAGGATGATTGTAGTATTTGGGGGGAATTAGTTGCTCTCTAAACGTTTTATAAGAGAGAGAGAGAGAGAGAGAGAGAGAGAGAGAGAGAGAGAGAGAGAGAGAGAGAGAGAGAGAGAGAGAGAGAGAGAGAGAGAGAGAGAGAGAGAGAGAGAGAGAGAGAGAGATTGAGAGAGAGAGAGAGAGAGAGAGAGAGAGAGAGAGAGAGAGAGAGAGAGAGAGAGAGAGAGAGAGAGAGAGAGAGAGAGAGAGAGAGAGAGAGAGAGAGAGAGAGAGAGAGAGAGGCAGACAGAGAAGCAGACTGATGGAAACAGACAGATGTAAAAAAAAACCAAGTGCAACGCTGAGCGGCTGCAAGATCCCCTCGCAGCATCGCCGAGCTACTCCGAAATCGGAATGTGTCGGCTGTACACACAGCGGGGAGACCATTTAGACCATTCATCAAGAAATGTTGTGGGGAAAAAACTGCATTGAAATTCACACCCTCCACCCACCTTACCTCCATCTCCCTTCTCTCTCCCCCCCCCCCCCCAACACCCCACCACCCCCACCCAGCTTGATCCAGTGGAGAAAATGGAGGCAGTTATGCAGTTATTGTGTGACGTCGGCCAATAACTGACCAGAAAAAGGCGGGCGATGGAGGATGGAGAGAAAAGGCGGGAATGGAAAGGGCGGGGATGTAGGGAGAGGGGGGGGGGGAGTAACGAGAAAGGAATACAGAGGGGATTGGGGGGAAAGAGGATAGGGGGGGGGGGGGGGAGTGAGAGCAACAACGAAGGGGAAAGGTATCGAGTGCAGATGGGGGTCAAGGCAGTTAAGCCCCGTGATGCAATGTTTGGGTGTCTGCTGGGTCGAGAGGTCAAACCCCCCATGCCATCTCTATTGTGGAAAGCGATAGGGATGTGTGACAGAGAAGGACTGGGTTGAAGATAGAGGTTAGCGTCAGTTTAGAGTCAGCGTGATAGGTAATATTATATTAAGCACACACTATAAATATTCCCTCAAAGTGGTCTTTCCTGGTATTGCAGTATCTCCAGGATCGACCCACTATCTGTAAGAATTATAAAAAAATAATATCGAGCGCACAGAACAATTCATGACAACTGTGTTATCATGAAGAAATGTTGTGAAAATAACTGCATTGAAATACATCAGTATTAGCGATTATGTGTTTTGGGGTTTGAACCCCGTAACTGGGCGCGACCTTGACCTTAATGTAAAACTAAATACATCAGTGGATAGCTTGCATCTTGGCAAACTAGTATACCAAATTTGATGATGATAGACTGAATAGTTTTTGAGACAAACTGACGAATAGCCGGACGGACGGACGGAGGCACGCCGGAGGCCGGACGGACGCCGGACGGACCAGACAGAAACAATACTCCCCGAACCTTCGGCTCGAGGATTACAAAAAAGACAGTGAAACAGAAGGAAACAAAAATAACATAGGGGAAGACGGGGTAAAAAGCGCATGGGCGGGTAAGAAGCCCACCCCAATTATCTCATGAAATAAAGAAAATTTCAGTCAAATTTGCCCATGAGACGAATGCTAGACATTAACGCTCGTCTCATGGGCAAAATGAGACTGAAATTTTCTTTATTTCATGATAATTGGGGTGGGCTTCTTACCCGCCCATGCGCTTTTTACCCCGTCTTCCCCTAGTACAGACATACTAACAGACAGACAAGCATGACTTTTTTAGGGTGACACTTTTTGTGTTGAGAGAACTATATTGGAAAGTTTTCAACCGACTCGGGTTGCTACATCTAAGCTGTTCATTTGTCCTATTTCACCATAGCTCATATATACTTTCTTATTTTTAAAGTTCCACGTCCCCTATAATTGGCCGATAGTATTTTTGGTTTTGTAAACCGTTGACTAATATATCCCTATTTCTTAACAAACAAATATGTAAAACACATAATTAGCATATGATAAACACATTTTATAACAGTTTCACTCAGCTAAGTGTAGGATCACCTCGGAGCTATTAGCATAGTTAGTTTAAACCCAAAAGGTTGTTTTTGGATTTAAAAAAAAAAGAAGGTATGCCCCCGCCCCACCTGCGTGCGCATCTTGACCCTTCCAACGGAAGTGTCGCCATTTTAGTCAGATTTGTGTGTAAACAGCATCGATCTGGCATTTTTCAAACAAAGTTACTGACTAAGATGGCGGTCTCCCATAACATAGCGCGCTCCTTGTGGCCGGATATGACGACACGTGGGTACAAGCCATAGTTTACTTGGATGTTATCCTTGTTATCCGTTTATTTGCGCCGATGTTCTCGACATATTTTCCTTCTTAACAGGTCCCATTCACATACAAGGCGAAAACGTGGCGTCATTATCCCACAATAACGTAAAACTAGTTTTCTTTTGGCTTGATTAATTTTATCATTTTGAATCAAGTTTCATTATTTAAAACGTGATCAAGTGCTCTTATTATCTAACATACAGACAGAAAATGACACACAAAATTAACATGTTTGAGATAGAGGGCTCCAGGGTGTGTGTGTGTGTGTGTGTGTGTGTGTGTGTGTGTGTGAGTGTGTGTGTGTATGTGTGTGTGTGTGTGTGTGTGTGTGTGTATGTGTGTGTGCATGCGCGTGTATGTCTCTGTGTGTGTATGCTTGCGTATGTGCATGCGCATGCGTGTGTGTGTGTGAATCCCCCCCCCTCCCCTCTCCATTCTTACTTTATTATTGACTTATGTCATTTTGTTGACTGGTGCGGATTAGTGGGTGGGGTGGGGATATAATTTAGAATTTTTTTTATGTGTGCATGGGCGTACGCGAGTGTGTGTCGTTTCTCTTCATTTACATTCATTTTCAATTATTATTTTTAACGACGTCAATATGTTGGCCTTAAGCTGGCGAGTGCGTGTGTTTTCATTTTTTCTTCCGTTTGCATCTGTTATTATCTCTTATTGTGCATGTGTATATTTATATGTATCTTATATGATCTGTATGTACTGGTGTTCTATTGTGTATTTAAATAGTAGTATTTGTGACGAGGTAATGGGTTAAAAGGCTAAGCCTCTAGGGAAGACTTTTAGTGTGTTAAATTTTCAAGTAGAAAATTTGCCTTTAAAAGGGAGCTGACCGTGGATGTCACTTTCTCGTGATGGGGGGGGGGGGGGGGTAGATAAGAGGGGTAAAGGGAGATCACCCGGGTAGGTGGTACATGCGGACAGGGGGGGTAGATCAGGCTTCAAAGAGACAAATTCCTTAATCGGCGTTCGTTTGAAGCAGCCGGGCAATTAAAGTGGCGGTTGGTCGAGAAATGAAAAGGAGAGAGGGTGGGGGGGGTGGGGGGGGGAGAAGGGGGGGGGGTGTAGATAAGAAATAAAGAAAGCGGGTCGCGCGGGACACTTACGTCACAGTATTACGTTCCTGTATTATCATGTTCATGTGTGCTTTGTATATGCGTTGTATCTGTAAGGCGCTTTGAGCTGTTGTCAGGATACTGCGCCATATAAATGTTATTAATTATTATTATCATTATTATTATATATTATATCAACTCACGTTTCGCTTTTCCTCCAAACTCCTTCTTCTCGGCTAACCGCGCCGTTCCGGGAAACCCTCGCTGACGACACACGACGTCAGAGTTGCTGACGTTCCACACGTCGTCGCACACAGCTCCCCACTTGCCGTTGTGGTACATGTACACGATTCCCGCAGCCTTGTTAGGACCCCCTATCAGCCGGATGTCTCCTTCTGCCCATCTTCGACGAGCTCTGGCACCGCCTCGCCGAGACGTCGTTCTGGAAGCGTTGCTCAGTCTTCTTCTTCTGCTGCTGGCCTCCCTACCAGTCGCGAACGAGGGGTACATGGTGAAGCATAGTAATCCCGTG
>CM065686.1:18948117-18960617 GCA_017654935.2 Phymorhynchus buccinoides | reverse complement strand
CTGGACCCGTGCGGAGCACGGGTGTGACTAGTATAAAATACTATGCGCGGGGCCAGCATGTTCTACTTTATGGGTCTATTCATTAAAAAAAAATAAAAAAAATCGACGACAGCACCATAACCCTTGACCGAAGTCACCAAGGCAATAAAGAAGATAAGAATCTTTATCACTGCGGGTGTAACATAAACCAGGATGACTTTTTTTCACGCTGTCCTTGACTGATTGTCCATAAAGGGAGACAATAATGCGGCTAACGCATCAATGAACTCATAGTAGCCCAAACTCAGAAAAGGGTGTTGAATGATGAAATTCTGCTTAACGTCCTCCGGTCTGGAATAGACGCACAATTATGGGACATTAGTAGAGATGAAGATGGTGGGAACGATCCTGGAGGCAATGCCCGGAGGCAGTGCAACACCAGGAAAGTCCCGATTTTTTAACAATACAGATATGTATAATAGGGTGTAGGCTTTTACTACATACTCGAATGTGCAAGATAGAACTAGTCGTGTATTGTTCTAACAGCCATGTGGTTCAAAAGGGGGAAAGAAGAAAAAACAAAACAGGCGTGCACGTTCAAAAGAAATAGTGAAAAACAAGATAAAACACGTGATAAGAAGAACAATAAAACTGAATACACTCAAGCATAAGAAAGGAAGCTTACTTGAAACGTAGCTTCAAGTACAAAAAATAAGTACACAATTTAAGTAAAATACACAATTTAGAATTTCAAAATATTTTTGTTAAATCATAAAGAAAACTTTATTAGGCATCTGTTTATACTATGCCAACACTATTATATTTATAAGTGTACGTAAGTCCCATTATTATATACAACAAGAGGCAAGTGCGGTAGGCTAAGGTATTGCATGCGCAGAGATGATGTTCGAATGAACACGAACAACCGTTACTCAGAGAGAGAGCGCAAATAAAACGAAACAAGAGGCCGTCAACGCACACACTCGGTACATCCATTTGTTAGAGAAAATATAAGTTAACGACGTTAAAATGTACCTATTTGTACAGACCTGAAGAGAGAGAGAGAGGAAACAGCGAGAGAGTATATCAGAGAGAGACACTTCTTTCCAGTATCGAGACTCGGTAGAGAGAGAACAGTAGAGAGAGTTAGGGGGGCAACAAATGAGAGAGAAGAGAGAGGGGGGAGAGAGAGAGGGAGAGATCTGACTGCTTTGACTGGACACTGGACACTGGAAATTTTATTTGACAAAATAAAGATTTTAGGCTAATGCCTAACCCTACTATCATCTTATGTTGAGAGAGAGGAGGAGAGAGAGAAAGTGAGAACGTTAAGAGTTTCAGTGGAGAGAGAGAGTCTTCTTTAGTTTGAAGAGTGTGACTGAGTCAATAGAGAGAGAGAAAGAGGTTGCACAAGAGAGAGTAATTTCTGCAACAGAGGGAGATGATTATCTTTAGAGAGAGTTCGAGATCAATGTATCTGACTGCTTTGATCGAGAGACTTGAAGGAGGGGGTCAAAATCAAGATCCTGCTAAGAGAGAGGAAAAGGGACGAGTTTAGAGACGAGATGGGAGAGAGAAAATGACAACGTTAAGGTTTGAGTTAAGAGAGAGAGAGAGGGAGCCACGGACGAGACACACAGAGGGAGAGACACACAGAGAGAGGAGAGACACACACAGACACACACACAGAGAGAGAGAAGAGAGACCACAGAGAGACACACACAACAGAGAGGCAGATAGACAGAGACAGACATACAGACAGACACTAATATATACACCCGTGGAAAGCATATAGATGCATATTATGATGACGATTTAAATAAATAAAACTGTGTGGGTGAAGGGTCATAAAGGCCAACTTGGCACATGAGGGGGAGAGGGAGAATGATGCTTCGTTTGTCTCCCTTTGGCTCAAGTTCTGATCCACGCACTGCTAGATGATTGGTGTCTTAATCAACTTTGGTGGTGATGGGGGGGGGTAATTGGAGAGAGAGTTCTTCCCCTTTGTTCAGCTGCAGGTCACCGTGCAGCAGCGGCTGAGATTTTTTGGTGAGAGAGAGAGAGAGAGAGAGAGAGAGAGAGAGAGAGAGAGAGAGAGAGAGTGAGAGGAGAGAGAGAGAGAGAGAGAGAGAGAGAGAGAGAGAGAGGAGAGAGAGAGAGAGAGAGAGAGAGAGAGAGATGAGAGAGAGATGAGAGAGGGAGAGAGAGAGAGAGAGAGAGAGAGAGGGACAGTAGAGAGAGAGGGAGAAGTTGGAGAGTAGTAAAAAACAAACACACAAACAAAACAAAGAGAGATATAAAACAAAACGCACACGCTGTGACGTAAGTGTCCCTCGCGACCCTCTTTCTCCATTTCTAACATCCCCACCCCCCCCCCCTTTATTTCTCCTTTTCAAGATTTCTGTCCAGCCGCCACTTTAATTGCCATCCACCATCAAAAGAACGCCGATTAAGGCAGTTATCTACCTACACCATCACGAGAAAGTGACAACCACGGTCGGGCCCCTTTGAACCCTTCCTTTCCGAGCACGAGAAAGATAGGAATGTCAGCACGTGACAGGATGTAACCGGAGCGTGATTGTTCGGTACTAGTATGCATAAAATTATAGCATCATCTTGTGACGTGTGGACTGCTATAAACCAATGACAGGCTTTCATTGTTTGAAAGTGAAGGCTATAATTGGAGTAGTGAGAAAAAGTTTTCACACAAGACGCTGAAACGTAGCTCAGAGCAACACTCACAGCCAGGAATAATAAGCCCACTAGGAGTATTATTGATGGCTGATGTGATTGAGATTTGGTTTGTTTGATCCGAGTTTTGATCTAGATCCTATGTTCAATGATGAATAAGGAGTAGATAGATATGTTATTGAAAAGAAGTGGTAAACATTCTGTTCTATTTATGTGCACTGATTATTTGTGTGTGTGTGAGATGACTTTAACACTTTTGGTACCAGAACCGAGATTTTAGAGCCTACTAACCCTTTTGTCTATTTTTAGTAGGAGACCTATGGGTCGCAATCTTGCACTTTATGATACCATTCCTTTCCAGGTGTTGGATGGAGAGTGATGTTGGCTTGATCACCTTTTATGTTTTACTGATCTCAGTTTGTTAACTGAAATTCAGATTATGTGTTCTTAGTGCTATTGTACAAGGGAAGCCTTCTAGCCGGTTGGGATTCACTAATTCCCTGCCGACTGAAGCCCCTTGTCTCTAAGCCATAGAGAACTACATCCACCTTCTCCTGTGATTATCAGCAGGGCATCGTGGTCAGGAAGATAATCCCTGACTCACAAGCACCAAGACGGGAACGCCGCAAAGACGCCCCGCACCCAGAATCCGAGAGGAGACCACGCCTGAACCGTGCCATCCCGCGAAGCCGTAACCGGAACGACTGGGAGCTACTCTCACCTGACGAGCAAGCCCAGACAACCCAGCACTCGCCGATCACTACGGAGGAACTTGACAACAGCTAAGTCAGAGCGGACCGCGCCAATCATTTGAACTTTCCTCATACGGACAATGAAGCATATAGATGCATATTATGACCCTTCTAAAACTTGGGGCTAACCTTCTAGAAAGACAAAAGTCTTGTAAATCCTTTCGGATTCCATTGTTTGAGATTCACATTTTGTTTTGGCGCCATTGAGCTGCTTTATTATTATTGTTGCATAATCTTACGCAGATTTTGGGAGTAAATAAAATACAAGTGTCAAATAATCCTGAACCCTTGGGTCAGACTGATGAGAGTGGGAGTCTTGTAATTTCATGTAAAACCCTACTTCTCTCTGTCTGCCATTTAGAGCAATTCAACCACTTGTATTTCTTACAACCATACGAGCCAGAACCCGGGCACAAATATAAATTTATTAGATGAAAAGGGGCCGGGAAAGTTGCTCATCTCCCATACCCTAGAGAAGTGGGTTAAAGGCAAATTTTCTACTTGAAAATTTAACACACTAAAAGTCTTCCCTAGAGGCTTAGCCTTTTAACCCATTACCTCGTCACACACGCATGGTTTCTTTGCAGTCGTTTCCACATGTTAAAAATCACGTCCCCGTAGACCGAGTGCCAAGATTCACATTAAAAAAAAAAAAGATCACCTCGATTTTCAGAGTGAAAACTGTTCTGTCTTCTCTCTCTCTCTCTCTCTCTCTCTCTCTCTCTCTCTCTCTCTCTCTCTCACACACACACACACACACACACATACACACACACCATACACACACAGATACACACACACACACACACGCACACACACAACACACACACACACGCAAACACACACGCAACACACACGCACGCACACACACACACACACACAAGCTGAAGTTAACACACACACACACACACACACACACACACACACACACAGCATGTTAACTGCTGATGAGATTAAAACATTTTCATCATCTGTCATTTGTCTCTCTCTCTCTCTCTCTCTCTCTCTCTCTCTCTCTCTCTCTCTCTCTCTCTCTCTCTCTCTCTCTCTCTCTCTCTCTCTCACACACACACACACACACACACACACACACACACACACACACACACACACACACACACACACACACACACAACACACACACACACACAAGCATTGTGATCTGATGATGATGATATTAAAACATTTTCATTCGTCAATTGTCATCTTTCCCTTCCACTCTCTCCCCTCTCTCTCTCTCTTTCTTCTCTCCCCCCCCTCTCTCTCTCTCTTTCTCTCTCTCCCTACCCCTTCCCAATAGCAGTTGTGCCCCTTGCATAAAACTTAAGACAATGTGGGCATGGCCACTACTAGCTTGCAATGGCTACAATGGCTAGTTGGCCAGTGGTAAGAGATTGGAAAATGACTAGTTTCTAAAAGTACAAACTACACAGAAATGTGTGTGGTGGGAAGGTATTGGGGTTACCTTTAACCCTTTCACCGCCAACGTCGCATTTTTGCACCACAATAATTAAACACCCATGTCACTAAAAGACATCAAATTGGGGTCTATTATCCGAAGACCCTATTCTCTTAATTTTGAGAGGTAAGGATCGGCCTTAATTCAAACATGTCACAGAGGAGAGAGAGATATTTTGTTCTCTACCCAGGTAAGTTTAATGGAATTGTTTTGCTGAAAAATGGCTGGCGGCGAAAGGATTAAAAATAAGAAAGAAAAAAGTAAAAGAAGAAAAAAATACAACGACACAAGCAAAGAAAGAATAAAAGAAAGAAAGGAAGAAAGAATGATAAAGTATACGGCTAAACGATACCAAAACCCAACGAAACAACTTTAAACATACACGTAGGCTACCAAGAGAACAGATTGTTGTGATGACAGATAGACGGCCAAACGCTTTAAGGGCCAGCCACACGTCAGTTAAAATCGCACGACTGTACGATACGATTCGATCACGTGGTCTCCAAGAACAAATGGGATTCGCGCTTCGAGATCACGTGATCGAATCGTATCGTACAGTCGTCCGATTTCAGTGGACGTGTGGGCTGGCCCTTTAGAAAGGACAGACAAAAACTAGAGAAAGCTCAAACGGAGAGCGAAAAACACTAAAACGCGCACATATATGCATTGAACAAGGTGGCTAACACTTAAACACAGTCCCAGCAAAAACAGAGTAACTTTCATTTACTTGGAGACAAAACATCTGTTGGCGTTACGTGTCCTTCAGTACGTTTAGGCCTACGTCTCAATAATATTATCTGCAGAAGTCTTCCTAACCTCTGTGGAATTTAGAAGCTCTTCAATAGCTCTTAACCCTTTCACCGCGAAAGTCGCATTTTAGCACCACCATGATTTACACCTATGTCACTAAAAAGCATCAAATTGGGGTCTATTATCCAAAGACACTATTGTCTTAGTTTCGGGAAGTAAGGATAGACCTAATTTTATATATGGCACAGAAGAATCCCCAATACTGCAGATGGATTTTGTTCTCTACCCAGGTACATTTAATGGAAATTTGTGGCTGAAATATGGCTGGCGGTGAAAGGGTTAATGACCTAAACATGGTCGGCTTAGCTTTCTATGTCTATCATATTGAATTCAACTCTCTGGGAATCGCATTCAATGTTTGCTTTGAGTCATACGGATGATGAGCTTTGGTAGTTGGTGACCTAATCAGCAAAATGAACCTGGTCAGACAATGTATGACACAGGAAAACCTTGGACAGATCGGGCTTATATACGTTTATATCAAAATCATTGTGTTTTAGCTGAACACTGAAGTACTCGATGGCTTAGAGTCATAACGCACTATCTTTAGATAGTTCATTGACTTATTATTGATGTTATTGCAAAAACTAAGAACTTGTATTAAAAAAAAGACTGCAAATAATGTAAAATGGGGATTATGCTTATTATATTTCTGCAGTCGGTTTTTTTAAACAAGTTTTTAGTTTTCACAATACTTATGTTCAATAATACGTCGATGGGCTATCTAAAGATAGTCCGTTTTGACTTCAAGCAATCGTACTTAACGAGCACTATTATTGGCACATCTGGTATTATGTTATTAACGACCAAGTTTTACGGAGACAGACACAGACTCACAGATACACAAAAAAGCAGTTTCTCATTAGGTATTAGGTACTTTATAGTCACAGAGGCTTCTCTGTGAAATTCAGGTTGCTCCCACCTGGAGAGTGCGTCGCAACCAAAGGCGCGCCACCCAATTTTTTCTTCTTTTCTTTTTTTGCATGCGATTTTTGGTGTGAGGAATGAGGAAGGAAAGGATAGGTGGGTAAAATTTGACCAAATGACAACTTTTTCGTTGCCACTGGGTGTGCTAAGTGCATGGGCACACGGGACATCGGTTTATCGTCTCAACCGTAAGACCTAGTGCAAAGTGAGAGGAAAAATCCCCTGTACCCAGGTTCGAACTCGGGTTTACTTGGCACTCTACTCTACACACATTGGATGGTAAAGCACTCCTGTTTTAACAACAACTGTTATGAACCCAACCAAAACAAACAAAAACAAACAGAGAAACAAACCAATAATAAAAGTTTTAACAAAAAGAGAGGAAGAAGTATTCGAGGAGTGCATGGGTGCTTCTACAAAATCCTGGAAAACCTGAAAAGCTGGGGGGTTCGGGAGCTGCCAAGACATCTACTCCCTGATGAGGTACGGGGGCAGAACCACTACTGGAATGAGTGGGACGATGTCCCCTGCAGCTGAAGGGGACATGCTACTTTAAAGGGATATAACAGGCTCTCTTTGACGCAAACTATAAAGCTAAGGCATGGCATGGTTAGTGACAAGCGTAGAGGCAAAATATGTGAAGTTGAAAAATATATACTACTCAAACACTTGCTTTGCGTCACTTTCTTTTTTTTTTTAAAGAAGAAGGAAAAACTATTGCTTGATTTGCATTTGTGTTTGATTGATACCGACACTGGCTTCATAAATCAATGTCCTTGTAGTGTTTACAGAGTGAGTAGTGTTCACTTTATGCACTTTTGGGGGGGGGGCGTGATTCTACGACTTTTCGTGGCCAAGTATGACCGCTATGGAGGAGGCTCACTTCTGGTCTGGGGTGGAATCAGTGTGCAGGGAAAGACCGACCTCCATGTGTTCCTGAACGGAACCATGACGGAAACCAGATACCAGAATGAAATCCTTGATCCATACGTAAGACCCCACACTGGAGCTATTGGCCCGGAGTTCATCCTCATGGATGATAACGTTCGTCAACACAGAGCATACGTTCTGGACCAGTAACTGAACGACGAATCAATCGAGCGAATGGAATGGTCAGCCAGGTCCCCTAACGTATATCCCATTGAGCATGTTTGGGACATGATTGGAAGGGCCGTTCGTGCACGTAGCAACCATCCACAAACCCTGGTTGAGCTTAGGCAGGCCCTTCAGGAGGAGTGGGATGGGATTCCCCAGCAGACAATCCGAAACCTCACCTGCTCTATGAGCAGGCGTTGCCGGGCTGTCATTGATGTGCGTGGAGGTCACACACGTCATTGACAGTCAATTATCTGTTGTTTCTCAAGAATTTGCAAAGTTCTCGACTCAATGAATGTTTTTGTCCCATATGCCGAAAACCCTGAAATTTGAAGGTAGGCTAGATTTTGTGTCTTTCAAATCTTTTAACGGTTCAAAACTCTATTGTTATTGATTATGTTTTGTTGTCAGATGACCAGGCCATGTGATGGATATATTTTTATTTGAATAAATTCAATGGAATATTCGACACCGTTTGTCCCAAAAAAAAGTGATGCAAAGCAAGTGTTGAGCAGTATAGGTTGCTCCTCAATCTTTTCGAAAACCTGATCCGTAGGCAGATGCCACTGTAAAAACAAACAATGAATTCAAGAACATACCCTGAAGAGAAGCACTCATGGGAGAGGGGTGGTGGTGGAGCAGAAGTGGATGAGGTGTACCCAAAGTATGTCTTCATCTTTGTTTGCATGGAGTGGATTCCAGAAATTGTGGAAGTTTTACCTTTCTTTCTTCTTTCTTTTACCACGCCAGATGCTAAAGCCGTTACAAAAGTAGTTTGGGTGAGGATTGTTTTCTTCTACTTCATGCATTCATTTGTTGCTGTCTTATATTCGTAGAAACAACTTTCCAAAGCCAGACTTTTCTTCTTCAGTTTCACATTTATAAACAGAGTGTGCTTAAAAGCTAAAAGCTAAAAGCGTTTACGGATACTGTTTACAAACATGTCTTTATTTGTTTTTTTGGGGGGGTGTTGAGAGAAAACCACAAATTATGCAGGCGCAAGAACAATGTCCCGTGAACAGTCACCACCGGTCGTTTCACAAAGGAGGCGTGCATAAAGCCCAGCAATGTTTGTCTGAATAAGCGAAGAGCAAGCAGAAATTTAAAAAACAATCATAATATTAAGTGACCCTTAACGTGTTGTGAGTAGTATGTAAGACTATAACCGGTCGTTTTACAAAGGAGGCGTGCATAAAGCCCAGCAATGGTTGTCTGAATAAGCGAAGAGCAAGCAGAAACATAAAAAAAACAATCATAACATTAAGTGACCCATAACGTTTTGTGCGTAGTATGTAAAACTATAACCGGTCTTTTCACAAAGGAGGCGTGCATACAGCCCAGCAAAGGTTGTCAGAATAAGCGAAGGGCAAGCAGAAAAACAACAACCAATCATAATACTAAGTGACCCGTAACGTTTTTTGAGTAGTATATAAGACTATCACCGGTCATTTCACAAAGGAGGCGTTCATAAAGCCCAGCAATGGTTGTCTGAATAAGCGAAGGGCAAGCATGAAAATTAAAAAAACAAAAACAATCATAGTAGTAAATGACCCGTAACATTTTGTGAGTAGTATATAAGACTATCACCGGTCGTTTCACAAAGGAAGCGTTCATAAAGCCCAGCAATGGCTGTCTGAATAAGCGAAGTGGAAGCAAAAAAACAAACACCCAATCATAGTACTAAGTGACCCTTAACGTGTTGTGAGTAGTATGTAAGACTATCACCGGTCGTTTTACAAAGGAGGCGTTCATAAAGCCCAGCAATGGTTGTATGAATAAGCGAAGAGCAAGCAGAAAACCCCCCACAACAATCATAGTACTAAGTTTCCCATAACGTTTTGTGAGTAGTATAATATAAGACTATGCTCAAGCACCCGTGATACAGACGCTTGGGGTACCAAAGGGACAAGAAGAATAACCCCCATGCTTTTTACGAGTGGCAGTAAAGAAGGGAAGAATTTATAGACATGACGAAAAGAAAGGAAGTTCTGAAGACTAATTCAGGTGTTCCGTTGCTACCTTTCTTAAAGGAGCACCCTGACGGATGGGGTTTTGCAAGAAACACATCTAGATCACCAGGAAAACACCCTTTACGGAGATTGCAACGCTCACTTTGCTCTGGTTTTCTAGAAATCAAACTGTCAAATCGGCGATTCCTCCTTGGCGGAGGTGCTGGAAGTCAAATTATTTTTTCGAATGGCCGCCTGAGTCGTACCAAATCACGAAATTTCCACAATACTAACCTGTATGCTTTACCAAAAGGAGTTTCGCTCACAACAAAGGAAATGGCTCCAATTTTGTAGTTACTGCATCACAAAGAAGAAAATGCTTCAACCACTCGAGTGTCCTCCACCCACCCCGTCCAAAATGGCTTCTCTCTCTGGCAACTCCGCCGTTTTGACGGTTTGATTTCTAGGAAACGAGAGCAAAGTGAGTGTTCCGATTCTTGTAAAGGCTGTCTTTCTGGTGATCTCGACGTGTTTCTTGCAAAATCTCATCCGTCAGGGTGTCCCTTTAACATTAAAAGAAAACCAACAACAACACCAAAAATATATATATAGTATGATGTTCAAGCATAAACCATTTTTAACGAGCTCAGCAGTAGAGTTACCGAAATTATTGTTCCTTGAAGGAGATCTCTTTTCAAGATTCAGTCAGCTGTTGAGAGACTAACTAGTCTATGCAGCAGTGGGGAAGAAGAAGAAGAAGAAGAAGAAGAAGAAGAAGAAGAAGAAGAAGAAGAAGAAGAAGAAGAAGAAGAAGAAGAAGAAGAAGAAGAAGAAGAAGAAGAAGAAGAAGAAGAAGAAGAAGGAAAAGAAGAAGAAGAGAAAAAGAAGAAGAAGAAGAAGAAGAAGAAGAAGAAGAAGAAGAACAAGAAGGAAAAAGAAGAAGAAGGAGGAAAAGAGAAGACAAGAAGAAAAAAGAAGAAAAAAAGAAAAAGAGGAGGAGGAGGAGGAGGAAGAGGAGGAGGGGGAAGGAAGTACGTGTGTCAGACTACATTTGATAGAGTATGGTGAAAGAAATTAGACAATACACAACGAACCGTAAAACAAAGTAAAACATAAATAGGCCTACATTCCCAGAAGCAAAACTGTGGCGCTATGATTATCGTAAAAACCAAAATAAAAGAAGCATCAAAATTGGAACTGATGAGATACCAGAAAAGGACGGAATCCAAATTCACTTGAATCCAAACAACAATTTTGAATACGTTCCCGGAAACAATGGAGTAAAACAAACAAACAAACAAACAAACAAACAAACCAAAGCAAACAAAGAAAACTTATTAATGAAAAAAAACCCCGCCTCTACAATGCTTCATGGGATCTAACGTAATTTTCTTGAACAAATTCATGTCTTTTATTCGAGACATTGAAAACTAAGTATGCTTGCGCTTTGCTAGGCGATTTGGTGCCGGAAATAACTATTGGTGAAGGGAGTTAATCACAGAGAGTTGCCTTTCCTTGTTTCACAAATGAGATACTTTTTGTTCATTATTACATTGCGTGGTTTAAATGCCGTCTCCATCTATGCAATCAATTGTGCAGTGTAAATTTAAGGAGCACGGTATAAGCTTCGAGCTTGTTGTTGCTCTAATATGTCAACCTATGGCGATATTTTTCACGCCAGAGGGCAGTCAATTGTTTAGGGGCTTATCACGCGATTTAAAAAAATAAGCGTACCAATCGAGAGAGAGTGATGGTATATTTTCACTCACTGTCTCTCTCTTGTTTCTTTATCCCCATTGGGTATTATAGAGAGGATTAGCCCCACAGGTATTTAATTAACGATGCCCTGAGAGGTTTCGAGCCAAAAATCGCACTAAGTCTCTCATTGTCTTTCTGTGTGACTGTTTTGAAATCAATATAGATTTGTTTACAGAAAATATATATATAAAAAAATAAGATACCAAATGGAGATAAGTAATCTTAGATATTCTTGTTTATTTATAGAATTGGGTATTATCATTGTTTACAAAACAGGTATTTAATTAACGATGCTGAGAGGTTTCGAGCTAGAGAGAGAGAGGGAGAGAGAGAGAGAGAGAGAGAGAGAGAGAGAGAGAGAGAGAGAGAGAGAGAGAGAGAGAGAGAGAGAGAGAGAGAGAGAGAGAGAGAGAGAGAGAGAGAGAGAGAGAGAGAGAGAGCGAGAGAGACTTCAGATGTCTTATTTTTTAAGGATAAGAATTTAGGCTATCTGTCTCGTCCTCCTCAATGTATGTATGTCAACATACACACTCACAGAGGGAGAGGGGTGGGTAAAGGGAGAGAGAGAGAGAGAGAGAGGGGAGGGAGGGAGAGAGAGAGAGAGAGAGGGGTGGTGAGGGAGTGAGAGGGAGATGGGGGGAGGAGGGGGAGATAGATGGAGAGAGAGAGGGGAGGGGAGACAGAGGCGGAGAAATAGAGAGAGACACACACACATAGACAAAGAGAGTATAAAACATAGACATAATTATGCAGACATTTTTCATATAATCATATGAACGCATTCAGGCCTTAAATATGGCCTATATTTGACAACTTGAAATGAAATGATTTTTGTCAAACTTACAGAGAGAGAGAGAGAGAGACAGACAAGGGGGGGGGGGGGGAGGATGAGAGGGAGGAGGGGAGGGGGAGAGAGAGAGAGAGAGGAGAGGAGAGAGGAGAGAGAGGAGAGAGAGAGAGAGAGAGGGAGAGAGAGAGAAGAGAGAGAGAGAGAGAAGAGAGAGAGAGGGAGAGAGAGAGAGAGAGAGAGAGAGAGAGAGAGAGAGAGAGAGAGAGAGGAGAGAGAGAGAGAGAGAGAGA
>CM065686.1:18910525-18940117 GCA_017654935.2 Phymorhynchus buccinoides | reverse complement strand
GTAATTACTTCCTTCACCAAAGGTTTTTGGCACCAATTCGCCTAGCAAGATATAGCTACAGCACTTGAGACAGAACAGGTTCATCCTCAAAAGGGTGATGGTCGTGGGCATAATCATAAGTTTTGAAATATTATTTTTCACTATAAGTCGCCCAAGTTTGTCTGCAGAGAAATGTATTGCACCACCGACACAATAATTTCATATCGAACTGAGTATTTATGTCCTCGGCCCTTTAAGCCTGAATTGACTCTATTGATATTCCGCCTTTTGCGGGTAAATCGGGTAAGCCACCAAATTATCCTACTTCTACTACTACAGTCGGTAACTCCTTATGAGACCTCCCATTATAGACTCCCTCCCATATAAGACCTATTTCGCTGAACTTGCCCTTCTTGTAGTGAGTGGAACAGCACCTTATAGACCTACCATATAGACTCACGCCTATACTACTTCTCTGAGACATTGCCCTTCTTTGTACGTACGTGGAAAAGCCCTTTAATACCTCCCATTTAGCTCCATATAACCTACTTCCTCTGAGACTTCCCCTTCTTTGCACTAAAAATTACATCCCTTCCGCCCCTCCCTTATAGACCCATTTGTATGATTTTTGGTACTTATAAGGGAGGTATCCCGTACTCTACTCTACAATGATCCTACTCTATATTACTATACGATGCCTGTTTCCTTTACGCTTTTGCGTGTATTTTTCCAGGAAAAGTCAATTACGGCTTACTGTAAAACATCGGAAATAATCCTACTTAAACCCCCCCCCTATTGTTGAGGCGTAGCGAAGCTTTTGAAACGCTGCGGTGAAAAGTCATGTCTCTGCCTTTCCGTTTATGGCTAAATGAGTCCAAGCGATTGCATTCCGTCTTCTGTCTCTTCTGTGGAAAAAATCAGAAGAAAGACATTATCCTTCTGGCCAGATTCGGGTAAGTTACCTACAATTCTATGAAATGTCTTCACCCTAGGTACAGATTTTTTCTGTGTTTACTGCTCGCACGAACATTTAGTGTGCCCTCTGTCAGTCCGATTCGCTTCATTCGTCACGCATTGGATTAGTTTTTTTTTCTCTCCAAATTTGTTTTTTTTGGTTTCACAGAAATTACATTTGCATAATGGGGTACAGGTCCTTCACTTACTACCTCTACTTACTATCTCATAGCTTAATCTAGAGCAGGCGGGCTTGGTACCATCCCCAAGAATGTTGTTCATTCTCCGCGATATGCGCGGGACGGTCCGTTCCGCACAAATTTGCAAGAGACTTCCCGCAGTTTTTTACCGATCGATGCAGGAGACCTTCGTTCGTCTGACTAAGCCCTCGTCTTGACAGTAACTGAAAGTATCGAGCGAGGCTTGAAGTTTTCTCGCGATTTCATTGTTCTTGACAAAAATGTTAGTGTTAATCAACCATCGCGTCTCTCTTTCTAAACACGACATGATTTGCAGAGAGTTTTTCGGCGGCCGCCATCTTGAATGTTCTTCAAATGAGCGGTCTTTGACCCTGTTTTGCTTTTGGATTTTCCGGCGGAGGCAAAGTCAACAAAAAAATCTTCCAAGGATTGTTAGACCTCTAAGAAAAATGCTTCTACATCTACAACAATCGGAAAAGAGATGCAACAGTGGGCAGTAGCTAAACGACCATTCTGTTTCCAAAATGTCTGGTCGAAAAGTGGCCTGGCTGACAAAGAAGTTAAATGTCTGTTACAGGCTGTGGATGGTGGGTTGGATAGGGTGAGTGCCCCCTTTTAGTGTTGTGATCAAGCCACAAACCTTAACTCATTTTCGGTTCGGAACTCTCGTGGTCGTCTGTCTGTCTTTCGGTCGTTATCCGGTCGGTCTGTCGTCTGTCGGTATCCGTCCAAACTTGTCGCACATTTGGACAAAATTGTCGCACTTCACAATAAGCTACCACTTCAATTGAGGCCGCTCTTTAATGAGTTATTTTAAAGCGTACAAAATATAACATACGTAATACAGACACTACAACGCACGACGAGTATGCGTTGCTTCTTTGATGAGTATAGGGAGGATCCTAGTTTTTAAATGTTTCCAAAAGATATAAAAAGTTTAACGAAATGGTGCAGAGATACATTCTGGTTTACAGATTATCAATTATTGAAAAGCCAATGGAGGTGACTCTGATTGGAGTGGTAAAAATAGACCGCGTGCCACACAAACTATTGCGATTTCAGGGCCGCTTGTTTTGATATGAGAGCAATCCTAGTTAAGCCTGTAGCTTAACTGCTGCTGCTACTTTTTCTGTTCATGGCGATGCAACAGCCTAGGAAGCGTCGGCGTACGAGACCAGGAGGCTTAGAATAGAGAGTTTTCATGACCAGGAAAGGCTCATAGTGTCGTCTCGCGGATCACATTGCTGCGTCATACAGTGGCGCCATGGTCAATGCTGCTGAATGATAACTGACCCATCGTAACAAGATAAAATATAATAATAATACTCGAGCTTATGTTTGCATTTCATATCCCCCCAGACAAAAACTCCGTTTGCAAGTTATTCAATATTAAATTTTGACCATTTTCATCCCCATTCTGGTTGGTACTTTCAGTTGGTACTTTCCGGTTTGGTTTTATGCTGGAAGTGTTGCAAGCTGCGCTTTAACAAATATGAAACTATGAATCCGTTTGGTCGGCTGTTTGTGATATCAAGTTTAAAATTTGGGCAACTTTGGCCATATTTGGCACACTTTCCCCCCCAAATCTCACCCATGGTTTTAATATTGTAAATATGAGCTTACATAGTGTCCTCCAACTTTCCTGTGAAATTCCTGACATTTCAGAAAATCGGTTAAAAAACAAGACATCCCACAATGGAAATAGTGAATGTGACCAGCACCCCAATTTTACATACTTTATATTACTCAAACTATTTAACATATCTAAACAAACCCCTTTCAGACCTGGGCCGAACTAATTTCTATAATACCCATTGTTCTTTTGTGACTAAAGATAAATTTAAAGAATAACCTTAATGAAACTTTAGTCGCAATGTACTAAATCAAGTTCTCTTCCTAAGTTGATCTTTTCAAACTAGTCTTTTGTATTCGGCTAGGGTTGTTTGTGGATACGATTTCCCGCTTGTTTTATATGTTCCTTCAAGTCTCAATGTATTACCGATAACTGCCAAGTACTTTATGATTAGCTGACCACATAGCCTCCTTCTCTTTATGAGTTTCTGAACTGTATTCTTTTTATTGGTAAGGTCAGATGTGCCACTCCCCCTATCATTTCTCGGTGTAATTGTATTTTTCCGGGATTTGCTTTCTTATACCAACATAAGCTGTACTTAGAACATTTTGGCTTTACCTTTTTGGAATACTACCCTGCCCTAACCTAACCTACCTCACACTACTGTCTTCAGTACCCGAAATTTGTCACAGTATGTGGTTCTTTGCGTTTTTCCTCTTTATAGCGGTGGGGGTAGGGTTGGTCGGGCTCGGTTGGGATGTGTTAGTATCCACAAAGTTATGAGCTAAAATGTAAAAACCTTGGTGATACACGTGATGATATAGTTGAATGGCATCGCGCGATCACCCGCGACACGTCGGAGAAATACGACACCCAATGCGTAGGTAATTCTTTTTGAATTTTTTATTTATGCGTTTCATTTTTCGTTTGTATCGCGCAAAGCCACCAAACCATAACTAACGTCGTTTGTTGTCTGTCTGTAGGGCCAAAATTGCTAGCACTCAAACGAGGCTGACAAAATTGCGCACTTCAAATCGAGGGTGACAAAATTGTTGCACTTCAAATCGAGGCTGACAAAAATTGTCGCACTTCAAATCGCGGCTGCTCTTTAACAATGATGTTAGTTTTTCCAATACAATTGTCGCACGCCACAAACGATTGCGATTCCGCCCCGCTTGTTTAATGTTTATTTTTCACATCTCTTGTCATAATTAATTTGTACATAAATCTTGTATCAACATGAGGGTTGCTTTATGTTTTTTTGTTATTGTTGTTTTTGTTTTGTATTTTTTCCTTCCCTTTACCTTTTTTTTGGTGGGGTGGGGAGGGAGGGGGGGGGGGGAGGGGGGGGGGGGGGGAGGGTTAGATGAGGGAAGATGCGGAAAAAGAGAGTAATTCTTGTGTTCTACTATAATAACAAAAATTGCAGCAAAAAAAAAAATGGGTTGGCGCGCCTCTGGCTGCAACGCGCGCTCAGGTGGGAGCAACCCGAATTTCACAGACGCCTCTGTGACTATAATGTACCTCACCTAACCTAACCCACAGTACACGAATTCCCCTCATTCTGGCTACTTTCAGTTTTCCACAGAGAGCTATTTGTTTCAGGTTATTTATTTTAACAGCGGCAAATATTCTCATCATTGATTGTGGTTAGGGATAGAAAAAGACCTTACCAAGTGGTATGTCACCATAATACAATGTAAGCCTAATGGATAAAACGTTTTAAATTGGTTTATGCTGGTGATGAGTTTTTAGCAAAAGGCATGAACTGAAAGGAGCCGAGAAAAGCTACTGTGACACCTAACCTATATATTTTTATTAGATTGATTTTTTCCTCCATGAATGGGTGGGGGGTGGGGGGGGGGGGGGGGTGAATGGGTCTAGAATGTGTGGATGCTTTCTTTCTTTTTTTTCTGTTGTTCATTCATTTGTTTAGATGGGTTTTTTTTTCATAAGGTTTTCTTATTGTTGTATACTTGTAGTTCACGTAAGAGTCGGTGGGTATGGGGGTCTGGGGCGCTGAATGGGCGTGTGATGCGGTATTATGCTTTCATTCTTTATATAAATTATTCTTGGTGTTTTGCATGCAGTATTCCCCCCCCTCCCCTTTTCTGGTTCTTTTTGGAAGTTTATTTATGGGGTTTTTTCTTCTTTTGTTCGGGGCAGATGATAACGCCATTGTGTGCAATTCTTTTCCCTCAAGCGCGAAATTGTTCACACAAATTGTTCAAATTGTTCAACCATTGTTCAATTGTTCAACATTTTCTCTCTCTCTCTCTCTCCACTCTCTCTCTCGTCTCTCTCTCTCTCTCTCTCTATCTCTCTCTCTCTGTCTCTCTTCTCCTGTCAGCATTACCATCTTTCTCAAGTAGAAGTGACATTTTTACCTATTACAGAGGTTATTTATATACTAAAATATTCTGTATTCAGAGGGGGTGGCCCTGCCTCGCTAGTACGGCGCTGGTCCCGCTTGCAGGCGGAATGCAACAGTATTCATACCAAATGGAACAATGAATGTGAGCCTGAGTGCTGTGGATGAGCCATGTGTGTGGTCCGTGTGTGTGGTGTGTCCTGGTTTGCTTGTGTTTACTATGTTTTTTGTTTTTTTTTGTAGAAATCTTGCAGAGATTGTTGTGTTGTTTTAAAAGCTTAGAAATTCAATAGGGATTGATCACGGTGATCAAACCTTGCACTCATGCATGCACATATGATGCCGTCTAGCCTTCCTTAAAATGCCCAGAAAACAGAATTCAATAGCCGCTATTTTTATTTTACAGTCCCATTTGAAGTTATACATCTGAGATAAGTCATTTGAGAGATTTACATACAAGAATCTTTCAGCTCTTGTTACTGTTGGTTGTGCTTAGAATGATTAGATCTTCGAATTGTTTCGACAATATACGTCTTGGGACTTTATACCACTTGTGTCCAACAATGCTTGTCTACTATATTATCATGTAGCTGGTATGTCGATTGATGCAGTATCATTTATTTTCAGTAGTACTAACTTGATTAGAAGATGATTGGTCTGGTTTCTTCTTAGAATGTTCATATTGTTATATTTACACACTTGTTATGTGATGTGTGACGTGCATGTATGTGTTCATGTGTGTGTGTGTTTGTGTGTGTTTGGTGTGTGTGTGAAGTGTAGGGGTGTGTGTGTTGAGGAAGAAAGAGATCATTTGCGTGCAATCATCGATGTTTATTTTACTTTCTAATGTTCCTTATATTGTCTGCCTTTACTGTTCTTGCTATCATTGTAAAGCGCACTGAGCTCTGCGAGAAAGACGCTATATACTTCCATTATATTATGAAAGAGCAAATCAGTTTGTTTTTAACATTTCAAACTTGTAGAATACATTAAGTAACATAATATTCCCCCCACCAACAAATTGGATTTTTTATGAGTTGTTGCTATTTTTTTTAGCTTTTGATGCATGTTGTTCCAATCCTGCACCATCGCTTTTGCACGTTTCTTCTGTCTGGCAGTGAAGGGGGGGTGGCAACACATTGGCCTCTGCCTTGCCCGCACGTGCTGCACGCGTTGGGTCTCGCGGAGGACTACCTGCAAGGCGCTGTTCATCGCACCTCAACGGCACCTTTCCTCAACGCCTTGAGAAAGCCGATGGCTTGGCCCTGCGCCTCTGTGCCCTCAAGCTCTGTCCGGCTCAGGTGTTGCAAAGAATAGTTGTTAACAACGCCATTTTCGCCGCCAGGCCATTTTTCAGTTAAAAAAAACCCCATTATACTTAACTGGGTATAAAAAATATCTGCAATATTTGGGATCCCCTGTGTCTGGTTAGTAACCCGTTAGCATATCCTTACATCCAGCATTAAGAAAAGGAGTCTTTGGATAAGAACAGGTCTGGTTTGTGCCTTTAGTAATATGGGTGTTAACATTGTGGTGCTGAATGCGACATTGTCGCAAGGGGTTAATTTCCGTTGTAGCGAGCAACATGTCTCCCGAGTTACGGGTGTCACCCACTAAGTAAGGTGTACCCCCACTCATTAAGGGTGTACACCCCCTAATTAAGGGTGTACATCCCGTAAGGGAGGGGTCTAATACCAAACCTAAAAGACATCCGAGCACGCAAAAAGATGCTACTGGGGCTTATGTCGCCGAGTGGCAAACTGTCTCAGTGTTTGAAGGGGGTGCCCCCGCAAATTAATGGTGTGCTCTTGAAAACTGATTTGCACCCTGTGCAAGGGTTGTCGGTTCATCACTCAAAGTTCATCAAGGGGACGGGACCTAAGATGTGAGGGGGAAGGAATGTACAGGTGGTGCTGTACACGGTGTAACCAGGGCAACGGACATATCTGCCGTCGGCGATGCCTTGGTTGTTTATGTGTTTAAAACCCCCACCATCCTTTTATGATATTTGGCTTTAACTACAACATTGACCACGGAGCGCACTTTGCCCTACTTTTATTATAATTTCTTCACTGGATCCCCACCCACCAACATGGCATCCCATCTCTTCTACTCTCTTCGAGGGATTGTAATTTTTAGACATTTTATTTTTTTGTTTATTTTGCACAAGCTTTTACATTTCTTTTGAGTAGTTGCTGTTTGCTTTTTGTGTACTTTCAATCTGGTGCAAAGAGGATAACCTTCTCTTGGATAAGTCTTCTAGCTCAGTTGAATGTCACTGTGGACATTCTTTGCAGCGATATGTGAGACTAAGATCTTTCTCAAAGACGACAACGCTGTCTTTGCATAGCATTGTCTATCTGCCCCCCCCCCCACCCCATTGGGAGAAAGTAATCAACAACATTAATTTTATTTTATTTTGTTCAGAACAAGAACAAACGTAACGTCAAAATTAAAGTTATTGAGTTTCTTTCTTAGCGTTCACAGCTGATACTTGGACATCACAAACAAAGTTTTATTAAGCAAACTAATATGATTGGAAAGTTTTAATGGTGTGGTTGTTTATTTCTTCTTCATTCTTGTACGTTTTATATTATATATAGATATAGTAAGCACAGTATCTTTGTGTGCCACAGCAGAGTGTGCGCGTAAGAGTTATCTGAGGCGTGCTGGTCTTTGATTCTTGTTGTTGGCGTATGACGCGCAGGCTGGCGTATCATCCATTTTGTGGAACACGCCCTCCAAGACATGGTCAGAACCATCCGGACGCCTTTCGCTGCTCACTGGGACAGCCCATGTAATAATCTACTGAGGCTTTGGCCCAATGTCTCTTGCCCTTACGTTGTAAGCTCTTTCCCGTTCTTTCCTCATGATGTAAAAACAAAGAAAAAGGAATGAAATCATGCTTTTTTAAATGTGTAAATCTATTCTATCATCCCTTACCTATTCACTACAAATTGCATATGTAACAACTATTTGCGATATCAGCCTTCCTTTTTTAGTGGTATGTGTGTGTTTTATGTGTATCTCTGTCAATGGTTTTTCCGTGGTTCTCAAGAGTATGCTTACCTATACCCCCTCCTTGTTGGTAATCATGCACTTTGTAGTGAATGGTAAGATGATTCGAATAGATTATTTTTATTAAATTCTACTATCGCTATTTTAACTATATCCTTACCATTCCACTACATTTATTGACCAACCCACCTCCCTCCTATGGTTTTTTGAACGTGTACCTTCCATTAGTTTAGATGTTTGCTTTCAAAGAAAGTGAGTAGTCCTGCTTACCAGAAGTTACGTTGGATTGGGAGTTGTGGTAGTAAGACACTCTTGTTTTATTTTCTGTCTCCAGCTAATATGTACAAATATCACTTTGGTAGTGGAATGGTAGTATATGATAAAATAGATAGTAGAATTAATAAAAATTCCTCATGCATCTCAGTTGTAATGTGTGACCCAGCAAGCATCACGAAAGGGACATTAAGTGTCCAACTGACAATTCTGCAAAAAATTATACATTTGGAAACTTTAGACAATTCTCTTTTCAAAAAATTTTTGATACCACGAACCATTCTTGTATCTTTTTTTCTTTTTTCTTTTCCAGAGTTATGAGCACTTAAAGTTGGTAGGCGTGAGTGTCGGCCATTTTGAGAAAGCAACAGTTTAAAGTCTAGCCTAGCTAAAGAAAGTGCATGGGCCTACTCGATTTAAAACATTTATAAGACCATTTAGAGACCATTATTTAAAATTATCCTTGATAAAATCATGATAAGATAAGATGTTATAGAACACAAAAATATTAATAACTCAACATTAACTCAAAAAAATAGATTTTTGACTTTACAAGCCTGTTTTGAGAAAACTAGCGCCAGCGAGGTTAATGTCACATTTCATGGTGCTAGGTCACATATCTGACGGGCGTCTGAACTAAAAAGGGCCGCCGCTACGCTGCATACGATTCGATCCCAATGCGATCCGGATTGTGACGATGTCTGTAGGTCATGATTCGTCGTGAAATGCTTCCGTATAAAAAAAATATGTCTACAGTTGTCAGCTCACTGTGCTCATGTAGACACCAATACACGAATCAAATAAAATGCCTGATGCAAAAATATAGTGAGCGTAGCTAAGTAGGATTTTTTTTTCATCAGATTTATGTAGACAGTAGAATATCACGAGAATAATGCCTCACAAAATGTCAAAATCGGATTGCATTGGGGTCGAATGTATGCAGAGTGTAGTGGAACCATTAACCTCATTCGCATCGCAACGATTTTGAAAAATAAAAAAAATCTCACAAATCACTCCAGCCATACAAACAAAACAAAACCGACATAAACAAAAGGAGAAATGAAAGAGGATTACGGGTTTTTACTTCAGGTTTTGACACAGAAACGTGGTAGACTTTTTTATATATATATAGACTTTATAAACTCTACACCGATTGGTTTCCCCACAACAAACCACTACAAAAGCAAAGTCAGATGCAAAATTGTGGTCTAAGGGACCGAAGCTAGTTTATAAAAAAAAAAAAAGTGACCAAGAGGATGATGTGCAGACAGATTTACTTCCCTTGAAGCAAAACGCAGTCAAAGTGACAGCTCTCTATTAATTCCGTGCATATATGTCCGGATCGGCTTGAATGAGTTAAAGTTTCAGTCTATTAAGGACTCTTTCTTTTCCTTTTTTTGTATTTAAACAAAATGAAATCATGCTTTTTCTGTTTACCATTATGCATTTTCGATAATGTCTGTGTCTGTACCATTTACATTTCTGTTAAGCCAAAGTGATAAAGAACTTAGAAAGGTGGTGCATAGTAACTGTCTTATTTCTTACAGAAATTATACAATGAAAAAAGAAATGAGGCATGTTAAGGGATGCATCTAGAGCGTGGCATTGCGGCATTGCCGTAAAATTGTTGATGTTCCCGCAAAAATTCAAATATGCTGCGGGAAAATCCCCCCAAATTTTGTGAAACCCCGCAAAACGAAAAAATCGTTTGAAAATAAATTGTTCGGCACTAGGCCTAGATTGCGAGTCTGCATTTCCTTTCGACAGTAAAAAACGAGCATTTTGATTGGGTCTTAAAAATAGCATAGCCAATCAACAGCCTTCTCTTTCATTTACTATTTCCGGGCGCAGTGTAAGCGAGCCCGCTCAAAAATGGCATCGCTTCTGGATTATTTTACTGTGACTTCTAAAAAGAAAGAAAACAGTGCGACTGTGGAGGGCAGCATTGATCAACAACCTTGTTGTTCCTCATCGGCAGTTAGTGATGACAAAGGGGAAAGTTCATCGAATGACGAAGCATCAGATCAGGACTGTGATGTCACCAACGATCCCATTACTAGTAGTGTCGCTCCACCACCTTCCAAAAAGCGAAAGCATGAGTTCATGGAAAGTTGGAAAAAAAGCAGACCTTGGCTAGAATTTGACAGCAAATCAAAAGCAATGTTTTGTGACTGGTGCTTACAAAGCAAAAAGAACAATGCATTCACCACAGGTTGTAAAAATTTCCGCACTACACCCTTGATTTATTATTCAGTTTTGAATAAAAACTATTTCCAATCCCCCCAAATTTCACACAAGGGGGTCAATTGCCCCCCAGTTTAGAATTTCTACATGCATCCCTGCATGTATGTAACTATCAATGTTGTGTTAGATGTAAACTATTCTTTATGGAACATCATTCATTTTTGTTCATATTGGCCTAAAACGAGTCTGTTACTGCTCTATGTGTTCAATTTTGGTGTTTTATCTGTTTGTTTTATTTGTTCTTGGGGGTGGTTTTTTTGGTGGTGGTTTTTGTGCGTGCCAGACGTTTCAAATTTCTTCCATGTTCTGTCTGCACATTTTGTATCTAATTTTTTTCTTTTTCCCTTATCCCTTTTTTTTTAAACTCCCCTTTTGCCCAAAAATACTGTTTGGGATTAATGTGATTATATTTCGATTTAACTAAGAGACATGTTTTATATACTACAGATTTTCTGTTTCACATTGCATGTATTATATTTTGGACAATAGCATCACTTGTAATCCTGTGACGACATAAAGATAAGATGGACAACTGAATTGCATGCTTTGTAGCTAGTGATGCTGAAAGTTCGTTTACCGTCCCTGGCCAGAACAGGCCGCATATGGACATCAATGACTATAAGGTGTGGGACGATCCTGGAGAACTGCATACCAGAAAGTCCCATTAAAAAGAATAATCAAGATAGTTGAAATTCATTACAATCAGAATTTCTTTTGATTGCTTTGAGGTATTGTCGAAAGGTGACCATGAGATATACAGCAGGGGTTTCATAAACAGCAAAAATAAATATAATACATTTGTTCATTTATACATTACATTTAGCTTCTTATGGGTGATTTTTGTTGGGTCCCAGGGCACCCCTTCTTCAGAAGTTCTAAGTGGGTCCCAGCTACTTCAGTGGGTCCCCAGGCCATTTGAACCAAGCATCCAGAAACGTTACAAATATCACATACCTCATAGTCGGCGATTGCTCAAGTTTGGCGAGTTAGATCACCATCACTGACATTTGCAGATGGGCTTGGTGGATCGACCACTTCCTCCTGACTTTACGTTTTCCGACACTTTTAGCCACGATCCAAGTACATTGTCACGATTGCGTTGTCTAAAGTAGAGCGGAAGGCTTTTTTTCCGTAGGGGCCTAAGCGGATCATTTGGGAAAGGGGAAATTTTCATAAGGAAACAGCTCACGCATCGTAGTCAGGACGATGCCATGTGTCGCCGACTTTGTAGGGTTAGACTTCTCTCTTACTTGATTGTGTATTCGTTTTTCATGAATTTTTTTGAGTGGGTCCCCGGGACCCGTTATGACCTGTATTCAATGCTCCTTTACTTCAATGCGTCAGAGTACGCTATTTTTTTTGCATTTTCGAACCCTGCAATTAAATAATGCATATCTAGTATGTGAATAAAACAAAGTGGTGGCTTTCATAATCAGATTAAGCTGATTGCTGTGATCAGTATTTTTAATCGATGTAAATACAAGCGTTTGTTCTTACAATTTATGTACACATTTTAATATAAGAAAGTACTAATGTTTTTGGGGGGCAGGCTTTTCATTAATCGTGCTTATTGCGGTATTCTTTAAACAGTTAGATTGTGTAATGTTTTCTTCCACATCTTTCTTTTAATAAGAATTATTTAAGTAACAACTAATGGGAATACGTTGCTACTGAAGTCGACGCTGTGCAGTTTTGATTGTTGATTGTTGTGATTTCATTTTTGCTTAAAGGAAGTTATTTTTGTTGCTGCTGTTTTGTATATATATTCTTGTTGTTGTTGATACGCTTTTATTTCCACTACTTTTTTCTTATAAAGTGATTATGTATTAACTCGATTGTAACGTGTATGGAAGTTTGTTTATTCTTTCTTCTTGTTAAACATATCTTTCTTTACCCATCTTTTCTTACTCTTTGACGAAAGTAGATTGAAGATAACTCTGTTGAATCGTGTATTACCGAAATTTTTGTATGAAGCATAAATCAGTTAATCTAAACAGTCCATGGTCGACCTCCGCGAATCCTGAAAACCCGCGAATCAGTTTGAAACAAAATTATTAAATGCTGAAATGGCATGAAACGTGAATCTCACTCTCTTTATTGAATTTGATTGAATTTTCTTCGCCTCCTGGACCCCCTTCCATTTTCCTTTAAACCATTGCCCCCACTACCATGGTGCCTGTTCAAGATTGTTCGTTACCTTGTTAGCACTGTGTTAAGTTGCACGACCTGTGATGCTTGGCTTCTTGTCTGAAAGGAGAAATTAAGATTACCGTGTTTGCAGAACTACAGGCATAACTTTTTTTTTCCTCAACTGAACCCCTGCACCTTAAATGCATTACGCCTAGTGTTGGCTGAATCTGATCAAACAAATTTGTGATTTCCATTCTTATCATAATATTTAGATCGACATCATGCGTCGTGAGTGAGGCCACATGAGCGACAGTCGTAACCAACGGTTTTCGGGGGGGGGGAAGCTACGGCCAATAACCACCATGGCGACGTAGGCTACTGAGACGAACTCATTGTAGCAATCTAATCCATGTTTTTCAATCAACTTTTGTGGCTCTCTGGCGCAGACATACGTAAAAAGCTTCTTCATGCTAGTATCCGTATAGCAACGCAGTGTAATTTGTGGGGGGGGGGGTCTTTATGAAGATTGTTTGGACAGTAATAGGCAAAATTCAGACCCCCCCCCCCTTTGTTTGAGTTGACCTCGTGTTTCATAAAACAATTTGTTTTTGTTCAATTCCATTCATTCGCCTTAAATGTGTTGCCCCTTGTGTATTTTTAAATTCAGGTATTTTGCTAAGTCAGGCCTTATACGTAAAACCCTTTTTGTCCGTTAAATATGATAATTCTATTTGGATAATTGCGACAGCCAGCACCGAAACTCTTTGGTGTGTGAGAGCAAACAATTTTTAAGACTTATTCACAGACCTTTAATTTTTAAATTTTTGATATTTAATTACCAATGTTCTTATATCTCCCCTTCAGTGCCGCCAAAATTACAAAAAACGTTTGTTTTTGTGGCCCCGCAATTTGGCGCCATTGGTTTTGCCTCGCAATTTTTTAACGCGGGCAAAATCGCTACTAGAGGCGCTATATATACGTCATGCAGTACTGACGAGCTATAGATGACATAATATTCCACGCCCGCATGCAATACAGACGTAGCGAATGACTTCACTTCACATGAGGAATGGAAAACTCATATTTTTGGTCATTTCAAGTCCACATAAAGTCAATTTGTTGTCCTTTAGCTTCACCATCGGTGTTTTATCTTTGCCACATTTGTGTTTCACAGCTTTGTTAATGATGCGCTTGCTAGATCAACTGGTAAGTCAACCACATGGAGCAATCGCAGGTGACCATTTGATTCACGTCTCTATTTGTACGCTTTTAAATACATCATGTTAATAGAGCTGGGCCTAAATTGAAGTGTAGCCTCGATTTGAAGTCGACAATTTTGTCAAAATGTGCGACAATTTCAGACCGACCGACCGACCGACAAAGTACGTTTGTGGCTTGAGCCACAAACAAAAAACATAGTGAGATTTGAGTTCCCTATGTCTATAAAATGTGTGGTGAAGACCAGTTTTGTTGTCTCATATGACTTAGGTCGAGAAGACGTAAAAACTTTATTTTCAGTTTGAATGTTGGATGATGTGTGTGATCTGCACAGAAAGAAAGGGTAAGTTTCTTTTCTTTTTTTCTGACACTGTGCTTTATTCTTTCTTTTAATTTTTCAAATCCCTTGACTTTCCCTTTACTTCAAGTCCCCCTTTACACCCTTTTTAAAAAAATACATTTTATCGGATGCTTTATAATGTTGTTCATGCGTTGCAATATTGTTCATGCGTTGTAATGTTGTTCATGCGTTGTAATGTTGTTCATGCGTTGTAATGTTGTTCATGCGTTGTAATGTTGTTCATGCGTTGTAATGTTGTTCATGCGTTGTAATGTTGTTCATGCGTTGTAATGTTGTTCATGCGTTGTAATGTTGTTCATGCGTTGTAATGTTGTTCATGCGTTGTAATGTTGTTCATGCGTTGTAATGTTGTTCATGCGTTGTAATGTTGTTCATGCGTTGTAATGTTGTTCATGCGTTGTAATGTTGTTCATGCGTTGTAATGTTGTTCATGCGTTGTAATGTTGTTCATGCGTTGTAATGTTGTTCATGCGTTGTAATGTTGTTCATGCGTTGTAATGTTGTTCATGCGTTGTAATGTTGTTCATGCGTTGCAATGTTGTTCATGCGTTGTAATGTTGTTCATGCGTTGTAATGTTGTTCATGCGTTGCAATGTTCATGCGTGGCAATGTTCATGCGTTGTAATGTTGTTCATGCGTTGCAATGTTGTTCATGCGTTGTAATGTTGTTCATGCATTGTAATGTTCATGCGTTGCAATGTTGTTCATGCGTTGTAATGTTGTTCATGCGTTGCAATGTTGTTCATGCGTTGTAATGTTGTTCATGCGTGGCAATGTTGTTCATGCGTTGTAATGTTGTTCATGCGTTGCAATGTTGTTCATGCGTTGCAATGTTGTTCATGCGTTGCAATGTTGTTCATGCGTGGCAATGTTGTTCATGCGTTGCAATGTTGTCATTACAGTACTATAACAGATGAAGTCAAGGCACTGTGCTAGTTTTTGTGCAAATACCATTTACTCTAGAAAAATGTCAGAAAAAAAAGATGGGGAGAGCACTTTGTGAAAATTAAGAGTTGTTTATCTCCATTACTCTGTCAAATACTATAGTAACAATGCAACAATGGCGTCGAAACTTAAAACCGCAGGATGCGAGTCAGCGACTAACAAACATTTAAACCAAAGAAAAATAGGGGTGGCCCGTTGCCACAAACTGATAAAACTTGCAAATGTGACGTAAAAATACAAATGACATCAATTTTTAGAATGACGCTTGGTGTTCTAAGTGCTGTATGTCTGCTCAAACACACTAGTCGATAGGCTACGAGAGCTGATGGGAGGGTGACTTTCCCTGTTTGACCTATTGAATTAGGCAAGATCACTCCCGCACATCTTGAAATTACTCCCCTTAATTATTTTCTAACAATTCTTATTGTCTTGACATAGAACTTTTGCTAGTTAAAACCCAAAAAAACATGATAAAAGAAAAGAAAAAGGCTGATTGAGTAAGCCAGAACTCTCCTGTGATTTCCGGGACTTATTATTATTGGGGGGAGGGGGGGAGGGAGGCTTGTCGATGTAGTGCTCTCAGCAACTTGCCAGATTAGGCGCAAGTGGGTGATGCAAAATAGTTTGAGTGAGTCTGCAAGGTGGTTCACTGCTACCTTTTGTTGCTGCCTTATATCAGAAAGATAGTGGATGACAGCAAGCAAAGGGGAAAGGCAGAGTCAAAGAGAGTGACAGAGTCAAAGAGAGACAGATTAGAGGAAGTTACAAGCAAGAACTTCCAGGAGGTGGGGGAACTATTTATATGAAAGATAGTGGATGACAGAAAGCAAAGGGGAAAGGCAGAGTCAAAGAGAGTGACAGATTAGAGGAAGTTACAAGCACAGAACTTCCAGGAGGTGGGGGAACTATTTATATGAAAGATAGTGGATGACAGAAAGCAAAGGGGAAAGGCAGAGTCAAAGAGAGTGACAGATTAGAGGAAGTTACAAGCACAGAACTTCCAGGAGGTGGGGGAACTATTTATATGAAAGATAGTGGATGACAGAAAGCAAAAGGGGAAAGGCAGAGTCAAAGAGAGTGACAGATTAGAGGAAGTTACAAGCACAGAACTTCAGGAAGGTGGGGGAACTATTTATACGAAAGACCACCCCCCCCCCCCCCCCCCCCCGGTAACCCCGCATGGAGATCGAGACTTGTGGAGGGTGCGGGGTCATCCAGCTCCCCATATGGAGGCACGAGGCATCCACCCACTGCCCCAAAGTTCAGAGATAACAATAAGGGTTCAAAGGGAAAGGAAGGGGTGAAATGGTTGAGGTTGTGGCTTGGAATAAGCTGGGTTTTTGTTTTTATATATGGAAGACCATTTTTTTTCTCACATGATTTTTGTGCCATTCAGTGGACACAGTGTGCCAGTAGTTACTTGATCTAAACGCGCATATTTGAGCCGTTGAACAGCCAGTAAATCAAATTTAACCCTTTCGCTGCCATCATTGTTTCAGCCAAAAGTCGCCATTAACTCATTCGCATCGCAAAGATTTTGAATTATTCAAAAGCCTCACAAATCACTCCAGCCATACACACAAACACAATATAATAAACAAATGGAGAAATGAAAGATTACAGGTTTTTACTCCAGGTTTAGACATAGGGAAGTGGTAGATCAGACTTTTTTTTATATATATATAGACTTTATATAGAAACACTCTCTACACCGATTGGTTAGCTCACAGCAAACCACTACAAAAGCAAAGTCAGAGGCAAAATTGTGGTCTAAAGGAGTGAAGCGAGTTTAGAAGTGACCAAGGTATGGTGTGCGCACAGATTTACTTCCCTTGAAGCAAAGGCATCAAATTGACAGCTATCTATTAATTCCGGACATATATGGCCGGAACGACTTGAATGAGTTAACCTACCTGGGTAGAGAAAAATCTATCTGCAATATTGGGGATTCCTCTGGGACATGTATAATGTAAGGGCCTATTCTTACCTCCTAAAATGAAGAATATAAGGTCTTTGGACAACTGAACCTAATTTGATGTCTTTAAGTGACGTTTAAATCATTGTGGTGCATAAATGCTACATTGGCAGTGAAAGGGTTAAGCAAAATGCTCAGGCATATATAGTTACTCGTTGGCAGTCAAGGGATTAACACGTCTTGCTCCGTGCATTGTTTTGATACTTATCACAAAATTTACTGCACTTTTGTGAGCTGTTTAGCCGTTGGTTGATTAGAAAAAAGTCAAGTAGAGTAGTTTATGAAAGACAGAAAGAAACTAGTCTACTTATGACTGTTTTGTATGCGTTGATTCCATTGAAAGTTTGCAAGATGGCAATGACAATCAGTATTGCTAACTCCAGTATTGATCTGAATGCTAATTCTTCATTAACAAAAAGGGGAGGGTGGAGGGGTTGCTCGTTTTTGGGTGGGTTTTTTTCCGTGAGTATCAAAAGATACTCTGCATTGGTAAATGATTAGAATACTTTGCATAATTTTTGTGCTTGTTTACTTATTGTTTTATAGAAATAATAAATGGTTGATTAGCACGCAATAATTGATTTAGTTTTTTCTGTATGTGGACAAGCAAATGGATTTCAGTTGTTTTTGACCACTGATGTGTCATTGCATGATTGTGTATTCATTGTTTTTGTTTTGTCATGCAATAGGTTCATGAATGTGACTGTTCTTGTTGTGCATACTGCACAGCTGTTCCGTCCCACACAAAATCAAGCTATTTAGTTAAAAGCCTGAATCTAGAAATCTTAGATAAAAACTGTACCAAGCTTTTGTCTGTAAAGATATTTTGGCTGTATGCTCTACATAGTATTTCAAATATATTTCTTCCCTCAGATTTATGGTAAAAACTTATTTTTGTTGAGCAGTATCAATCAACATATCTAGTAGAAATAATATACTTAGTATCACAAACATAAATAAGATTGCCTATGAGTGAAAATCTAGCAATATCCACTGACTATAAGTAATCTTGTCACATACTACAACATATTCTCGCCTGTTATTTATGAAAGTTATAGTTAACTAAAGTTTGCTTGAAAAAACTTATGAAAATATAGATAAACTAAATGTTCCTCCCGAAACAGCTGTGGCTGACAACTTTATCAAGCCGTGGGTGGCAAGGCTGGGCTTTCACAGCTGTTCCGTTGCTCACAAAGTCGAGCTGTTTAGTTAAATGACTGAATCTAGAAATCTTAGATAAAAACTACAACCAAGCATTTCTTTTTTAATCCATTAGAATTCTGATCGCTTCTCGGCCTTTTGGCTAAGACAGTGATTCAGGAACATACATTTTTGTTTATACCCTGGTTGGTTTGTTCAGCCCGTCATACATGGTGAAAGCCGATACGCGATGTTAAACTGAACTTCCATCCTTCTTTTTTAAAATATTCTGGCTGCATGTTCTTCGTAGAATTTTTAATACATTTCTTCCATCAGATTTATGGTTAAAAACATACTTTTGTTGAACAGTACCATGCAACTTGTTTAGTAGAAAACGTTCTTAAATAATACAGTTTGTATCGCAAACGTAAATACAAATGCTCTTAAGTGAAAATCTAACACTTTATTGAATATGATTAATTTTCTGACATACTATAGGCCTAACAATATTCTTGACTGTTGTTTATGAAAAGTAATAAATGTGAAGTTGGCTTGAAAAACATAATTAAACTAAAAGTTCCTGCCGTAACAGCTGCGCTATATCAGTGCCATGTTACAGTGTTACTCAGTATTGTAGAAGAGTATTTTTATTTTAATCTAAATCGTTCCTTCTTCTTGCATATTTTTATCCTATAATTATATTATTAGCAAAATTTGTGTTAGGGTATTAACATAGACAATATAATGTTTAACATTTTTACCCTTCTTCTTTAATTTGAAATCAATGGAAGTTTCATGTTTGGTAATTTTGAAATTAAGCATGGCTTCATACTGTCTTTGACTGCAGTGTTGGAGCAAGCATTGAATGCATTTGAAATGCTTTGCCAGTTGCTGATTTATTGTTGATATTGTTGTTATTGTTGTTGTCAATATCATGCCAATCATTTATATAAAAAAATGTTTTTCTCACAATGAAGATTTTGTTGTTGTTGTTGACACTGTGAAATTTTGTTAGTTCACATCAAAATCATATTTAGTTCTCGTCCTTAAAAAAGCCATTCGCAGTTTTCTTTGTTGAGTTGAAGTTTTTACTCGCAGCATTCATCTTTACCTCAGAAACGATTGTCAACTTTGGTTAGAATTCAAGCATGTGTGGCTTCCGTAAATGGACAAATAAATGAATGAATGATGGACGAATGAATGCATGAATGAAGTGAGAAGTATAGAATTGTCTTCAAAAGGGCATTTCCAGAAGAAACTAGAAAACAATCCATGCACATCTCATCAAAATCGGTCCTGTGTCTCTTAATTTGATCGTTATTTTAATCAGGTCACCAGTTACACCCCAATGTTTTCTGTTAATCAATTGAGTTTTGGTCAGAAAGGAAGTCCTTAGTCCTCTTAAATTGCCTGCTTAATTTTGTGCCAGATGTATATGTTATGCCCAATTCGTGAAATTGCCTATTTCATGAAAATTAATGTACAAAATTCTTTGCCCAATTCATTAAATGGACAACGTACATCAAATTTGTCAGTTCCCATTCACATAGGTATTGATTAAGGCTGAATCAGCACTAGCACATTTTTTCTACATTGTATTTTCATCCCCATCCTAGCCCCCAACTCTACTGAATACTACTCTGGTGCATGCCTGAGCCACATGTTTTATCAAACATTTTATCAAATTAAGTCTGAATAAAATAATTTTAAACTCATCTAGGTGTGATTTGTTGTACCAATTCTAGATCTATGTGTGTTTATAGATGAAAACTATTTTTCATTCACGGTGCTTTTCCAAATAACAAGTTTTAAAGGGTCAAATTTCACGAATTGGGCATAACATATGTATTATTAATTTTAGCGTTTTGGTGATGACAAAAGTAGCTATATTACTTAAAACATAATGGATAACCATTCTTCATTACTTCTTCAATTCTTCATTACTTCTTAGTTTTCTTCAATTTTTCTTTAGTGCTAATTGAATTGTTATTTGTATAATTATGTTGCAGTTATTTTTACAAGTGCTGAACTTGTTCAGTTATTTTCAGAAGACAAATTGCTTGCAATATGGTGACAACAAATGAAATGTGTATATTTTCTTGAGTTCTAAGTGTATGAGTGATTACTGTTTTGTTTACAGCTTTAAATAGTTGATTGAACCACATTTCTTTAAGTGTGGCCGGACATTAATGTAGAAGAGAGGGGAGCCCGCATAATTGATTTGTTGTGAAGCGACAAAGTTTCTCTTTTTTTTCCCCCACCAACGTATTTCACAGGATTACGATACTGTCATGATACTCCTGCAGTTTTACGCAAGGAAGTACGTACCAGGGAGGGGTCAGTTAAGGGTAGACGGATTTCTGAGTAACACAACCAAACACTCGCACACCCACACCAGACCAGACAGAATAATAACATTGACAAGAAAACTTTACTATTTGTTCTCTTTTTCAAACATAAATGTCCCTCGAAGGGCAATCAAAATAAGTAAATTAACTATGAAAACTAATTAGCATAAGCCATAAAGCCTTTACGTCCTCAGTAAGGCTCAACAACGATTCCTTTTAGACAAATAAGAAAAAATGGAAAAGAAGAACTACTTTTACTTTTAACAAAGGAATCTCATTAAACGACAACAACAAAACAAAATGCATTCACCGCGAGTGCGCAAGAACGTTCCAGAGTCCAACTCCACTGGCGAAGTGCAGGGTCCGACGCTGAAGGAGAAGTGGGCTGGGTTGACGATCGGTCCACACTTCCACAGGGGGCTTCGGGTCTGCTGCGCTGACAGGGCCTTAGTTCTTCCTCCCCAGCAAGGAGTCTCAAGTCCGGGACGCAGGCTGAGTCTCAAGGCGTCGTTCAGCTGGAAGTGGGACTCGCAGCTTCGGCCCCTACGTAAAATAGAAAATCCAGGGACTAACCCCGGCGGGGATCAGAATCGTATCCAATTATGCGCCTCGTGGGTTGCGTGTTGTTGCCATAAAATGTTAATGAGATTGAAAAACAATTTTGAAATGGAAACAGAACTGAATTTCCGAAAATAATTATTGCTGAAAAGTTAGGACTTTGTACAGTTTTGACTCGTGCTCCAAGCAGGAAAAACAAATGCTTAAGAGAAAATATAACCTTTCATTTATATTTGTGGCAAAACGCAGTTCACGATGATTTGCGCAAAAGTTCTGAACACCACAACAATGAACAAACCAGTGAACACAAAAGGGACAGTATTGTGTCCTCAAATCCCAAAGGCTGCGCACCAACCTTACATTTCAATAACATACTAAAGCGCTGCCAAAAGAACAATTAATACATAAGCAAAAGAGCGCACTTTTGGGCACACCACATAAACATCATAACTATTAAAACATTCATTAAAATGAATACTGTGCTCACGAAAATAAATGAGAGTTTATTCAAAGTTCCTCAAAAGGAACAAATACATTTCTTCCTCGCGGTGAGTTCTCTCTCTGAGTCTGGTTAACCAAACTACTACACAACCACGTGAAACGTTTTCAGACTCAGAAGCTAAGAAGATTATTAAAAATTGTAATATAAAATTTAAATGTTACTAAATAAAACATTAAAAATTAATACAAACAAAATAAGGAAGCTCCCAATGGTCGCCACCGACACAGAAGAACCCCAAACTAAGTATACCTGCAAATGAATATGGGAAATGGGAGAGAACCACTACCGGATTATGGAAATGAAATTAGGCGAAACGGAACCAAAATCGTTAACCAAAAGAAGACACTTTTACCGCTAACATTCTAGAACCAAAAGGAAAGAAAACTACAGGAACCATTATGAATTGAACACCATTTTGACGAGGCAGCGAAGTTTAAAATGTGACTTTCCACCTAGACCTGAGGCTGTACGAAAACCGAGAATAATCTTGACAAACTAACAAACTCCAAAGACTAAACACTCACCACAAATCCCGGTGGCTGCTATGTACAAACTACGTTCCCAAGGCCCTTGAGCATCGGCGAAGGAGGCAGTGCAACACCAGTAATGTCGCGATTTTTTTTAACAATACAGATAAGTATATATAAGAAAGAGAACCAATTCAAAATACACATTATCTTCGTCACTACAACAGTTTTGCTTTTGTGGTAGTTGTATCCTATGTATATTTTTTAAAATTATCAATTGCTAATCATTTGAAATGTAGTAATTGTTTGACGGTTGATTTTAAAACATTAATGATACATTGATGTGCAAAATGTTATTTTTCTTAATTAATGTAACATATATTTTTCAAATAAAAGTTTTAAAGCAATATGCTTTCCGCACTGATGTGAATTTTCAGACATATTTTCCACATTTGTACTTAACAGAAGCGCTTCATATTGTGTCTGGCACTGTATACCCTAGAGTAGAAAACTGCTATACGCGGAAACACTCAATAGAAAAGAGAAGGAGATACACTACTGCAAAATTCTCGACTAGACTCCTTTGAAAGGCGCATGTCGACTGTTCATTTCTGGCTGGGTTCGGGGTCAAGATGTGCACCCCCCCTCCCATTTCTCGGTTCATTTCGTTTTTGCCTTTTACCAAACATGAAGCTGTATTTTACGAACATTATCTTTGTTCAATAATCAATTGTAGCAGTCGTGGTTCATTGCGTTTTCTCGTCTTATAGGGGGGGAGGGGTGTTAGGATTAGTATTCCAAAAAGATAATTAGCTAACAAGGTTAATGAAATACAGCCTTATGTTTGGTAAGAAAGGCAAAAACGGGAGAAAATTGAATTAACCGAGAAATGCAGGGTGGTGGCATATCTTTACCCCAGACTGTCCTCTGGAGTGGTTTCATTTTGCATGCGCTGATCTGAAATCAAAGCCCAACCCAGTTTTGCCCTGACTGCGCCTCAACAAGAATCAGCACCAAAAAAATAACGTCTGGTGTGTGTGTGTGTTGTGTGTGCGTGTGTGTGTGCGTGTGTGTGTACTTGAGACTATGATAATCATACTATTGCATAAAAAATCACTTAATCAGTATAATGTGCACATCTGTATGTGTGTATGTCAAAAACTACCCTATTTTATGGACTATAAATTGATACTTTTTGCCCAGACTGAGACCACCGCCCCTTACAATGTGACTGATATTGTGATAATAATAGTCAGAAAATAGTGTGACAAAATTTGAATTTTGTGTTAAGTTTGGGCCGAAGCTGTGATGCTTTACTTTCGTTTCCACACGATACTGTAGTATCTCCTGTGTGTTTCTCGGTTCGGTTTGTTAGTCCGTCACCAAGACGGACTATTGCCATGGGCTGGTTTGTATTTTTTTTTTTTTTTTTTTTCTGTCTGTCCCAAGGATATCTCCCGAACCGCTTGACCGAATCGCGTCAAATTTTGTGTGAAGGTGTGCCTCCTTAATAGGAAGAGATCGGCACAAACCATTTTGCCGTCGTGACCTTGACCTTGACGTACGACCTTGAAAACCGAAAATCTATTTTTAGCCATATCTCGGGCACCGATCAACATAGGATGTTGAAACTTGGTATGAAGGTGGTTTGGCTTATGCCCGTTCTGATGATGGCATACCGATCAAGGTCAAGGTCAAAAAGATCGCTGGAGCCTGAAAATCGGAGGGTCATTTTTTTTCTCATTCTGTCTGTCCCAAGGATATCTTTCGAACGGGTTGACCGAATCGCGTCAAATTTTGTGTGCTGGTGTGTCACTATGAGAGGAAGGCATCCGCGCAAACCATTTTGCCGTCGTGACCTTGACCTTGACGTACGACCTTGAAAACCGAAAATCTTTCAGGGGCCATAACTCCCACACCGTTAGTGTTAGAGTCTTCAAATTTGGCATGTAGGTACTTTGGCTTATGCCCGTTCTGATGGTGGCATACCGATCAAGGTCAAGGTCACGGTCCGGGAGATCAGTAGGCCTTGAAAGTGGTAGGGGTCTACAAATTGGGTTTTCAGACATATTTTCCACATTTGTACTTAACAGAAGCGCTTCATATTGTGTCTGGCACTGTATACCCTAGAGTAGAAAACACCCGAGCATAAATTATTGCCATGCTGACCTTGACCTTGAAGTGTGACCTTGAAAACCGAAATTTCCTTCTTTGCGCTATATATTTATTGTCCAAGCTGTATCTCGTGAACTACAAGACATAAGCTCTTCAAAGGTTGTGTCAGGATATGAATGAATGAAAATTTGTTTAACGTCCTCCGCCCCGGAGCAGGCACAGAGGCAGACAGACAGAGAGAGAGAGAGAGAAAACAGACATAGAGACAGAGAGAGAGAGACAGAAAGAGAGAGAGACACATAGACATACAGAGACATGAGACACATAGAGAGAGACAGACAAAGACAGAGAGAGAGAGAGAGACAGACCAAAAAGAGAGAGAGAGAGAGAGAGGGACAGAGAGAGAGAGAGAGAGAGAGAAAGAGAGAGCACGCCCCCCCCCCCCTTCGTTTTATTTAAAAAAAAAAAAAATTTCTGTCTGTCCCAAGGATATCTCCCGAACCGCTTGACCGAATCGCGTCAAATTTTGTGTGAAGGTGTGCCTCCTTAATAGGAAGAGATCGGCAAAACCATTTTGCCGTCGTGACCTTGACCTTGACGTACGACCTTGAAAACCGAAAATCTATTTTTAGCCATATCTCGGGCACCGATCAACATAGGATGTTGAAACTTGGTATGAAGGTGGTTTGGCTTATGCCCGTTCTGATGATGGCATACCGATCAAGGTCAAGGTCAAAAAGATCGCTGGAGCCTGAAAATCGGAGGGTCATTTTTTTCTCATTCTGTCTGTCCCAAGGATATCTTTCGAACGGGTTGACCGAATCGCGTCAAATTTTGTGTGCTGGTGTGTCACTATGAGAGGAAGGCATCCGCGCAAACCATTTTGCCGTCGTGACCTTGACCTTGACGTACGACCTTGGAAACCGAAAATCTTTCAGGGGCCATAACTCCCACACCGTTAGTGTTAGAGTCTTCAAATTTGGCATGTAGGTACTTTGGCTTATGCCCGTTCTGATGGTGGCATACCGATCAAGGTCAAGGTCACGGTCCGGGAGATCATAGGCCTTGAAAGTGGTAGGGGTCTACAAATTGTGTTTTCAGCCATATTTTCCACATTTGTACTTAACAGAAGCGCTTCATATTGTGTCTGGCACTGTATACCCTAGAGTAGAAAACACCCGAGCATAAATTATCGCCATGCTGACCTTGACCTTGAAGTGTGACCTTGAAAACCGAAATTTCCTTCTTTGCGCTATATATTATTGTCCAAGCTGTATCTCGTGAACTACAAGACATAAGCTCTTCAAATGTTGTGTCAGGATATGAATGAATGAAAATTTGTTTAACGTCCTCCGCCCCGGAGCAGGCACAGAGGCAGACAGACAGAGAGAAAGAGAGAAACAGACATAGAGACAGACAGAGAGAGACAGAAAGAGAGAGAGACACATAGACATACAGAGACATGAGACACATAGAGAGAGACAGACAAAGACAGAGAGAGAGAGAGAGAGACCAGACCATGAAGAGAGAGAGAGAGGGGGAGAGAGAGAGAGAGAGAAAGAGAGAGCACGCCCCCCCCCCCCCTTCGTTTATTTTTTAATTTTTTTTTTCTGTCTGTCCCAAGGATATCTCCCGAACCGCTTGACCGAATCGCGTCACATTTTGTGTGAAGGTGTGCCTCCTTAATAGGAAGAGATCGGCACAAACCATTTTGCCGTCGTGACCTTGACCTTGACGTACGACCTTGAAAACCGAACATCTATTTTTAGCCATATCTCGGGCACCGATCAACATAGGATGTTGAAACTTGGTATGAAGGTGGTTTGGCTTATGCCCGTTCTGATGATGGCATACCGATCAAGGTCAAGGTCAAGGTCAAAAAGATCGCTGGAGCCTGAAAATCGGAGGGTCATTTTTTCTCCTTCTGTCTGTCCCAAGGATATCTTTCGAACGGGTTGACCGAATCGCGTCAAATTTTGTGTGCTGGTGTGTCACTATGAGAGGAAGGCATCCGCGCAAACCATTTTGCCGTCGTGACCTTGACCTTGACGTACGACCTTGGAAACCGAAAATCTTTCAGGGGCCATAACTCCCACACCGTTGGTGTTAGAGTCTTCAAATTTGGCATGTAGGTACTTTGGCTTATGCCCGTTCTGATGGTGGCATACCGATCAAGGTCAAGGTCACGGTCCGGGAGATCGGTAGGCCTTGAAAGTGGTAGGGGTCTACAAATTGGGTTTTCAGCCATATTTTCCACATTTGTACTTAACAGAAGCGCTTCATATTGTGTCTGGCACTGTATACCCTAGAGTAGAAAACACCCGAGCATAAATTATTGCCATGCTGACCTTGACCTTGAAGTGTGACCTTGAAAACCGAAATTTCCTTCTTTGCGCTATATATTATTGTCCAAGCTGTATCTCGTGAACTACAAGACATAAGCTCTTCAAAGGTTGTGTCAGGATATGAATGAATGAAAATTTGTTTAACGTCCTCCGCCCCGGAGCAGGCACAGAGGCAGACAGAGAGACAGAGAGAGAGAGAGAGAGAGACATAGAGAGACAGAAAGAGAGAGAGACAGAGATAGACATACAGAGACATGAGACACATAGAGAGAGAGAGAGACAGACAGACAAAGACAGAGAGAGAGAGAGAGAGACAGACAGACCATGAAGAGAGAGAGAGAGAGAGAGAAGAGAGAGAGCACGCCCCCCCCCCCCCCCCCCCCCCCCCCCCCCCCCCCCCTCGTTAGTCTTGGAAAGGCCTACTACTTTTGAATCCTGTCCTAAACTATGAGAGAGAGAGAGAGAGAGACACACAGAGAGAGAGAGAGTGTGGTGGGGGGAGAGAGAGAGAGGGGGGAGAGAGAGAGAGAGACAGACAAACAGACAGACAGACAAACAAAGACACAAAGAGAGACAGACAGACAGAGAGACATAGACAGAGAGCAAAGAGGACAACTGCTGTTCCGGTTGGATGAATGAAAATTTGTTTAACGTCCTCCGCCCCGGAGCAGGCACAGAGGCAGACAGAGAGATAAAGAGAGAGAGAGAGAGAGAGAGAGAGAGAGAGAGAGAGAGAGAGACAGAGAGACAGACACAGAGAGAGACAGACAGACAAACAGAGAGAGAGAGACAGACACAGAGAGAGACACATAGACATACAGAGACATGAGACACATAGAGATAGAGAAAGACAGAGAGAGAGAAAGAGACACAGAGAGAGACAGAGACAGACAGACATCAGACATAGGCCCTACAGACAAAGACACAGAGAGAGGGGGGGGGGGGGGGGGGGGGGGGGTGACAGAGACAGAAAGCAAGAGTCAAAGTCAAAGTAAGTTTATTTCCAAACCCCCCAGGGGGTACATGAAATTGTTACATAATACATGTAACTACTTCCAAATGAAACATTACACACATAACCAGCAGAGAGAAACATAGCGGTATATAGTGCCTCACAAACCAACCTTACACAATCTAGTATACTCTCTGACATACACACACATAAAAAGCTATATATGCATACATCAAATTTAAACATAAAAAATGCAGAGAACTAATTATCCCAATCACTAGTGATGGGATGTAACTACAGAAAAAAAAAGAACACTGCATGGACACAATATTTGAGAGAGAGACACAGACAGACAAACATACACAGTGAGCGCGCGCGCACCCCCCTCACCCCCCCCCCCCCCCCCCAGAGGGAAGCTGAGACAGAAGATCAAAGCAACCATAAGACCACCCGGCTAGCCGTGGAGTTACGCACGCGGAACGGGAACGTTGCCGGGTTTTTTCGCAGAGGGGCAGACATGTCCGTCACCAGCAATGCCACGCACTTGCAACACCCCGTAGCATAATTGTCCGTCACCGTAGGTGATTGGACTTTGCCGTGGTCTGGTTTGTATTTTTGTTTGTTTGTTTTTCTGTCTGTCCCAAGGATACCTCCCGAACCGCAACAAGCAACAGACCCCGTGAAAGAAAATACAAACTCTGAGCTTCCCATTCTGGAAGAACAAATCATGGAAGAATCCTCTTCCCCCACAATAAAGGAAAAACCAAAGAGAAAAAAGATCAGAAAAAGATCTCACAGAAAACACTCTGAAAAAACCTCTGAAAGAATTACAGAAGAAAAAGTGGAACAGATGATCTCAAAACAACTGGAAAAAATGACTGAGACAATAAAGACGACAATAACTAAACACATGGACAACACACTGACAAAACAAACTCATACAACAACCTCTCAACTCGTAAATCTTAATATCCCCAAAGAAGAAAACAAATCTCTGAAAGAATCTTTCATAACTCGTATTCTACGAAGTCTGGCACAAGCCAGAACTTCCAACCAACCAAAGTCTCTGATCGAGGACTTGTCCTCTTTAATAACTGAATCAGAGGATCTCCCTATTGAACCTAAGAATGCTATGAACATCATGCAACTGGCCGATATTGCCTGTGGTGCCTCCCCAGCGCCACAGGGTGCAAGACATAGACTGGGTTCGCAGAGAGCGAAACCCAAAGTCCTACCTTAACACTCATATCTAACTAGTCAGTAAAATCCCTTTTTTAATTTTACAGAAACCACTTTTACTGGTGGGGATAGAGTCCCTCCGGTGCGCGGGCCGTATACGTGTCTGCATTCCTGCTCCCTTTCCCCCCCTCTCCTTTTTACCAAAATATGTGCCTGATGGGCCGAAGCGACTCTTTTGAGCCCACCATTTTTTAAAAATCCCTTCCCCTATGCAGATGGGTGTCCGGTGCGCGCAACGGGGGGTTCTTTCGTAAACCGTTACGCCTTAGCGCTCGTGCTCCCCCCCCCTTTTTTTTGGGACTGCCCATGCGGTGCCCTGTCACCCCTCCCTCCCTCCGTTCCGAGCATACAGGAGTCGTTAACCATCCCCACTCTCATTCTCAACCATCTATAATAATAAGCTTAAAAACATCGTTTTATTTCTCTTAATCTCAGATTCCATCATGACATCAGGGGCGGGAGAGTTTTTGTTGCTACCCCCCCCCCTGGGATCAGATGGAATAAATAAAACTACTTATAGCAATGGAGGCCTCTGACGGTATGTTCCCCCACTTATTAACAGCATCATACAATACAACTGATCTTGATTAAGATTCGTTAACTTAAATAACTAATCACCAATGGTCAGGTCTCAAGACCAAATTATACATAAAACAAACTAGATTTTAATAGTAACTTTTAATAT
>CM065686.1:18873304-18905025 GCA_017654935.2 Phymorhynchus buccinoides | reverse complement strand
CTAGTCCGTGATCAGGTCAAGTCACGATAGGCTAAATTGCCGCAAAACAGGAAGTAAGTTGGACAAGTTGTTCACAGTTGTGCAGAAACTAGGAAACAAAAACTGATGTTGATCTCTGGCATTGGCATGACTTACCACTCTGTAAATCTGTGGCCCAAAACGAAATAACAGTTTTTAACCGCACACCATCATGGCGAAGATTTCGGGAATACCTGCGCTGGAAACGGTAGTCTACCTATTCCTCAGAAAGAACTTCCCTGTGCTATTTTTGGAGCTAACCGAAACCGAAAGTAGAAGTGAGTTCATTTATTTCCGAAAAAAAAGAATGCTGTGAAACTAAATAAGCCTGCCAATGGAAGGCATCTTATTATGTTGAGAGAGAGAAGTCGGAACTCGGAAATGGTCTGTAGGCCCGACACTAGCCTATCTGTTGTCGGTACGTTGGCAGTAACCACGGGCACGGGACATCCAGGGAAGAGCATACATTTATAAGGAAATTATGCTACCTCTTTATAAAACATTAGTACGCCCCTTATTAGAGTATGGAAATCCTGTCTGGTGTCCCTTTTTGAGAAAACATATTGATCATATTAGGTGTCCAAAGGAGATTTACGAAAAGAATTATTGGAACCAGAGATATATGGACTATGAGGACAGACTAATATAAAGTATTTGGGGATACCCACCTACCTTAGTTTTTTGCTAGTGTTTTTACTAAAGAAGATATTTCAAATGTACCTAACTTAGTTAATGTCTCATATGTGCCCCTAGGGGTCGAGAGGACGTAAAACACTAGTTACCACCTAACTTAGCGGAATGTGAAAATTCAAATGGTGCATCAGTTTCTGATGTAAGAGTGACCCCCTTAGCGATTGAAAATAAATTAAAGAATATAAATGCTAGTAAGGCACAAGGTCCTGATGGGATACCACCCAGGGTTTCAAAGGAGCTGTCAAAAGAACTAGCTGTTCCCCTGACTATATTATTTAATAAATCTTTAGAGACTGGTTTAGTACCTTCGGAGTGGAAACTGTGACAGGCAGATGTAACAGCTATTTTCAAGAAAGGTTCTAGATTTGAGCCAGGAAATTACAGGCCTGTTAGTTTAACTTCTGTTGTGTGTAAAGTCTTTGAGTCTGTTGTGAGAGATCGATGTAATCGTTAACCATATGAATAGTAATAACTTATATGCAACTTGCCAACATGGATTTAGACATAAAAGGTCATGGAGGTCATGGAAGAACTAACTGCCATATTAGATGATGGTGAACCTGTAGACATAATATATTTAGATTTCAAGAAAGCCTTTGATAGTGTGTCTCACGAAAGACTCCTAGTGAAATTAAAATCTTATGGCATAGTTGGGAACATATATATGTGATTGGATTAAAGATTTTTTTACCAACAGAAAACAAAGAGTCAGAGTCGGGGATAAAAAATTCATCTGAGGCTGAGGTACTTAGTGGGATCCCCCAGGGGAGCATCCTAGGACCTATACGTTGTTCACCATTTTTATTAATTATTTACCTGAATGTGTCGAATCATCCTGCAATTTTTTTGCTGATGATACTAAAGTTTTTAACAGGTCTTGTGGTTAGTAATTCATTACAGAAGGATCTAGATAAATTACAAGTTTGGACGGAAAGGTGGAACCTGTATTTTAACACGGGCATGTGTAAAGTTATGCATATTGGTAAATCTAATCCTAATGTTGAATATACTATGTTGAAGGACAACAAGCTATGCTCACTAACAACATGTGATCACGAAAAAGATCTAGGGGTGACTTTTGATAAAAGATTTATCTTTCAATACACATATCAAGAATTGCGTTAGTAAAGCCTGCCAAATGATAAGATTGATCAAAAGGAAATTTCTTAATATCGACCGTGATATTTTTTATTAAATTATATAAAACATTAGTAAGACCATATCTAGAATATGTTAACATCACAACGGTCTCCAATGTTCAAGTACCAATCTAAAACTATTGAAAAAGTTCAGCGCAGAGCAACTAGACTTGTTACAGATTGGCAAAAATATGAGTTATGAAAATAGACTGTTTTATCTAAATTTTCACTCTTTGAAAGGCAGGAGAATAAGACTCTATTAAGAGGAGATCTTATAGAAGCGTATAAGATATTTATTGGTCATGTAGATTTATCTTGGGGGAAATTCTTTAGTGAACCACAATGCAGTGTGACTAGAAAGACTTACGGCAAGGTCTTTATTAAACGTTTTAACACTAACATAAGGAAAAATTGCTTTAGCAATAGAGTTGCTAACAATTGGAATGAATTAACTAACGAATTAAAATGTGCACCTAATACTAACTTGTTCAAAAATCGTCTCGGCAAATCTCCAAATTATTTAAATTTATTTAGAAGCTATTTGATGAGTAGCTAATTTTAGGAACATTTGACCACAATAAACCTTGACCATTACTTGTATGTAATACTGATTGTAAATAGACCATCGACTACTCGTCTAAAAAGCTTGACGGCTTATCTTGTCCCTATTTTTACTAACAGAGTAATAACTGCATGGAACAATCTTTCTAATGAAACTGTAAATGCATCATCACTAAATATGTTCAAAAATCTTATTGACCAAAAAATTTAATACTATTATGTACTCCACAAATTTGGAGAAATAAAAAAAAACCAAAACAAATAGATACAATAGCCGAAGTAATTCACGGGCAAAAAAAAAAAAATAAAAATATAAACTTATCTACATTTGAGAAAAATATTTAGAGGGCAAAAGGCTTCAAAAGCCAACAGAGCCTAAACTGATATGATATGATAAAAAATAATACAAGAAAAAACAATAATATATATTTTTTTTTTAAACCTAAAAAAACCTTGATGTGGCCGGTAACTACAAAAAATGCTGGATTCGTAAAACTAAAGCTTTTTTCCTTTTGTTGACTGCATGAAATATGTATCTAGACAGACAGACAGACAGACAGACAGAGAGAGAGAGAGAGAGAGAGAGAGAGAGAGAGAGAGAGAGAGAGAGAGAGAGAGAGAGAGAGAGAGAGAGAGAGAGAGAGAGAGAGAGCAGAAGAAGCAGGGAGATAAGTTGAAAATTACTCTGATTCTGCCTAAAACGATGGTCAGAGTTATCTCTCCTTTTGCTATCGCAACATTATGTCGTCTGCTGGTCCTGTAGCAATCGTGACTGGAGCTAACGCGTAAGTTTTAAACATCACCATGATGGTAGGCCTAGTAAGTTACACAGTAACAGCGTTTATAAGTCTTCAAGTTGTCTACAACACCCTTTAATTTTTTTGGTGTTATAAATATAATGTGCATCTTCTTGGAACACAAGTAACAGTAATAGTACTAGTAGTAGTACATAGTACATGGTCGACTTATCGGCTGTGGCATGGGCTGATCAGCTGGGCCCGATCACCCGATGCCTAGAGTCACAATAGTGAACATGGAGTAGTCTAATGAAGGCTTTTGACTTTTTTTGGTCATTATTTTTTAACATAGATCTATTCTATGTACTTGATACTATGTACTTGATGCATAAAATAAATAGATTTTCTTTTCTTCTTTCCAGAACACAAATCATAAAGTTAAAGTTAAAGTAATTGAGTTTGTTTCTTAGGTTTACAAAACAGACATTGGATACCAAATTTTTCTTATCAAAGCAAACTATACATACATAAGAGGAAAGTTTAAATGGTGTGTTTGTTTTTTCTTCTTCAATTTTTGATCGTTTAGATTGTTGTTTATATATATGTACACACACACACACACACATGTATGCATATGTGCATTGTAAAAATGCACACATGCACTCACACACAAACACACTGACTCGTGTACACACCACACACACTTTAAGTTACACACAGGCACGCGCACACACACACACACGTGCGCACACACACTCACATGCACACATATATTTACTCATACATGTCTGTTTGTTAATTAGTTGAAAGGGCCTCTTTTGTGGCAATTTATCACAGAATTGTATGGGAATGTACGCACATAAACACACATGTGCCCATGCATGCAACGTAAACACAAAAAGATGTACATGGTCACACACACACACATACACACACACACACACACACACACACACACACACACACACACACACATACAGATACACACACATACACACAAGATTCAAGATTCAAGAAGTTTAATCCTTTGACCCCTTTTGGAGCATGGAGGATACAAAAACAGTATAACACAAACATAAATCTCAATCAAAACCGCAAAAAATTCAAAAGTAACAGCGAAATGTCAGTTTTTGGTGAGCAGTGAAAGAAACACTCTTTTAAATTATCTTTCCAAATTTTATAAATTTACTTAAATTTAAACATATACGTCGTCCTTTTTTAAACATGCTACAGAAATTGAAAACGGATTTGGGTTTCATAAATTTTTTAGGAACATATTTTTCACGAAGTTCATTGTATTTTGGACATTCCATTATACAATGAAATTCATCTCCTATCTCGCCCATTTCGCAATTACGACAAATACGTAATTCTCTTGTCTTCCAACTTCAATAGGCAATTTATGATTGCTGCATCGGAAATTGCTGCATCACACACACACACACACACACACACACACACACACACACACACACACACACACACACACACACACACATGTACACACACACACACACACACACACACACACACACACATTCAGCTTATCTATGGAACCCTTCCAGTATTAAATAAAAATGTTGCCATTGCACTTCACTTGCAGAACATAATTATATAGTAAGGTGGGTTTTTTTCCGATAGGATGGATTGGAAAATACATTAATTAGTTGAATTAAAAACAATAACAACCGAAAGGGACATTATTACATTTATTTAATGTATTCGTTTTAATCTGCTGCACATGTTGTAAAATAACATTTTCCATTTTAAAACCTGTTGTTTTTTAATGGACAATAAATAATAAAGTTTATTTCAATTGAATTGAATTGAACTGAAAAGGATTTTTTTTTTAATGTATGCAGAATAATTATTATATTGTTTGCAGGGGCATTGGCCTAGCATTATGCGAGCAGCTGCTGGCATCTCACCCTTGTCTCAGGCTTTGCCTGGCCTGTCGCAACAAGCAGCGGGCAGAAGATGCCAGAACATCACTGTTGGCTCTGTTTCCTGACGCTTCCAGTTCCATCGATGTGGTCATTGTCGACACCTCCTCTGTCAAGTCTGTGCTGGAGGCAGCCAAAATCATGAAAGAAAAGTGAGTTTCAATGGACGATTTTCGGAAAAAAAACTAGGGGAGAGCACTTCGTAAAAATTAGAGTTGTTTACCTCCATTACTCGGTCAAATACCATAGCAACAATGCAACAATGGCGTCAAAACTTGAAACAGCAGGATGTGAGTCAGCAGAATTTTTTTTAAAAATTAGTGGTGGCCAGTGGCTACAAACTGATAAAACTTGCAAAATGTGACGTAAAAATATAAATGACATCAATTTTTAGAATGACGCACAGTGTTCTAAGTGCTGTATGTCTGCTCAAACACACGAGTCGATAGGTTACGAGCTGATGGTAGAGTGACTTCCCCTGTTTGACCTATTGAATTTACTCCCCTTAATTATTTCCGAACAATTCCTATTGGTTATGGTACGTTAATTATTATTGCTATTCCTTTTGATGTTGACTGGGTAGTAATGAAAGTCAGTACAACTGTAACTGGATAAGAATGTTTTGCAATGTGCTGAATTTCTATTAATCAGTTTCTTTTGGTTTATGATATGGCTGACATTTCTTTATATTACAGGAATTAGAATTGTCAGAGAATTTGCAAATTTCAGAGCATTCAGAATTTCTGACAGAGGATTGGCTCCTACTGTCAGAGGTTTTGACTTTAAATTGAGTGTTATCTTTTCTAATTCAAAGCATTTTAAAGCGATTTCTCGCAGTATTAACCCTTTCATCGCCACTGTTACCTCTTGGCACCACAATGATTTAATACCCATGTTACTAAAAGACATCAAATGAGGGTCTGGTATCCAGTGACCTTATGTTCTTAAACTTAGGAGGTAAGGATAGGCCCTATTTTATGCGTGTCAAAGGGGAATCCCCAATATTGCACACAAAATATTTTCTCTACCCGGGTAAGTTTAATGGTAAATTTTGGCTGAAGCTTTTTTGGGTCATGTTGGGAACTGATTTTAGTGTTATTCCTCTATAGTCTGTGGCCTTGGTGTCCATTTTACCACGGTTTTCGGAGGATTGAAGTTCAGGTTAGCTATTCTGATGCCTGATATTAACAGAGTGAACATTTGTGGATATTTTTTATTCAGGCTCTGCTGTCAACCTAGAAATGCCAAAGGTTCTTGCCACATGTGGTGTAATCTTTGTTGTCATTTTCAAATGTTGTGTTATTTAGTTCCTCTTTTTTGTCTCTCCAACTCCAAGCTTTTCCTTATTTGAATGTATTCTGACTTCCTTTTTGTACTCCCGGTTATTACAGAATGTGAGTACATTAGGATGGGAACGACAGGTGTGTGTTATCCAGTATGTGTGTGTGTGTGTGTGTGTGTGTGTGTCTGTATATGTATGTGTGTGTGAGAGAGAGAGAGAGAGAGAGAGAGAGAGATTTTCAATTTTTGTATAATTTCTCTATTCTTTATTGAATTTAATCGTTTTTTGTTTGGGGTTTTTTTTCAATGTCAGTACAGCTTTTATAGTTAATCTGACAATAAATTGGTTCCAGTCCAGTCCAGTGTGTGTCTGTGTGTGTGTGTGTGTGTGTAACCACAATGTGTTCCTGACCATAGCGCCTAAACCACTTGACCAATCATAATGAAACTTGGTACAATCATTCCTTAGACCTTGCAGATGCTGCACACCATGTCAGATTAACAGAACGACAAGCCATATTAACGTATTCTCAGTAAGAACATTTTGAATATAAAAAACCGCAACTGATTATTTAAAAGATAATGGGTGGATTTAAACCAAAGTAGGTATACCGAAAAGGTGTTACTTATAATGTGACTGATGAAATAGTAGGAAAATATAGTAACCAAATCTGAAATTTGGGTAAAAACATTTTGGGGGTGCATTATACAAAGGTGCGTCTTATTGCTGGTACCCACGTGTCGTCATATCCAGCCACAAGGAGCGCCATATTATGGGAGACCGCCATCTTAGTCCTTACCTTTTTTTGAAAAATGCTAGAACGATGCTGCGTATTTGGCTGTTCCAATTCGAAACTTATCTAAACTGTATTTATAACATCTGGATGTTTTCTTTACACATTTAGATAACATTTTCACTTTGTTTACACACAAGTAAGGACTAAGATGGCGACACTTCCGTTGGAAGGGTCGAGATGCGCACGCAGGTGGGTTGGAGCCATAGTCCGAAAAATATGGTACATATATTATAATACACATAGCATATAATTATGATGACACATGTTTGTTTTTTCATGTGGCAGGTACAAGCACATTGACTTTCTGTATTTAAACGCTGGTGTGATGCATGCTGGGGGCGTTCGTTGGAGCAGGGTCATTTCAGGTATTTGCAGCAGGTGAGATCTTTTCCTAATATATAAAATAAAGTACAAATGCATGACGTCACAAAGACAGACTGTCTCAGTGTGCGTGTGTATGTGTGTGTGTGTGTGTGTGTGTGAGGAGAGAGAGAGAGAGAGAGAGAGAGAGAGAGAGAGAGAGGAGAGAGAGAGAGAGAGAAAGAGAATGAGAGAGAGAGAGAGAGAGAGAGAGAGAGAGAGAATGAAAGAGAGAGTGGGCCTGCACCCTTATACAGTGGAACCTCCCTTAAAAGACCTCCCATTATAAATCTCCCTCCCATATAAGACCTACTTCTCTGAGGCATTGCCCTTCTTTGTAAGTATTAAAATTACCTCCCTTACAAGACCCCTCCCTTATAAGACCTCATTTTGGGTTGATTTTTGAAGGTCTTATAAGGGAGGTTCCACTGTACTTGAAATGAGCTGCTCTTGTTTGTCGCTGTTAGCTTTTGAGCGCAAGACACATGATACAACATACAGCGACAAATGTTCAGCTAAAGTCACTCCTTTTTCTTATCTTTTTTTTTATATAACATGCATGTTAAGCATAATTATTAACATTCAAAGAAACATAACGTCGCTGTCCGACGCTAACCGTGTATCTACAAAATTTGACAAAAATATATATTTTACTGAAACTCCTTCCAGTGACCTCACACAGGTCTTCTATAAATATCTTGTGTCTGCGACCAATGAAAATGTTCAAATTTGTCACATGATACCACGGAAATAATCATGTATGTGGCGGGATGTTGCTGGTTTTGACGCGATAAGCGTGTATCTGGTCATGCTAATCGTGTAACTGCCGGCAGCTGTCGTATCTCCCATTGTGAGAACAATGCACTAACTTTGTGACTAACCGTGTAACTGAATTATCACGAATATTTTGGGTGTTAATGCAACTTTTATTGTGTCACATATTTACTCATCGGTAATGAAGAAGGGTCAAGCGTATATCAAATGGGGATTGACTTTGTAGCAGGCGACAATATGTTTTTTGATGCTCCTGTAAAATCACTGATTGTGTAAATACACGGTTAGCGTCGGACAGCGACGATAAATAAAATTGCTGTTACATTCAATGTTTTCCCTTTTTTTTAAGAGAGCAAAAAGAAAGAAAGACAGACGGTGAGAAAGATATGAACAGAAAGACACACAGAGAAACTAAAGTGGGCATTGAAAAATCCACTGCATAATCGTAATTTACGTAAGCCATATAAATATTTGTAGGAGGAAAAACAACACCAAAGAAGACCAGTTAAAGTGACAAGTGCCTGTTAATAATAAGTTACACAAACAATGATGTATAGGCATTCCAAGCTTGAACTGTTTCATCATAAATCATATTGATGCTTACAATGTATTTTTGTTTGTGGCACAAGCCACAAACCTATAACTCACTTTGTCGGTCTGTCGGTCGGTCGGTCCAAAATTGTCACACATATTGTAAAAGAGAAAGAAAAGCGTGCCACAAATGATTGCGAATCCGCGCTTGTTCAATATTATATCGGTATCTCATTATAGGAACAAACATCCTAAATAATGGTATCTGTTTTTTTCATTTTACATCTATAAATAAAAGATTTTGCCAGTAATAATAACAAGTCAATAACATCATCTGTTCTCACATTCTTTTCACAACCAAATAATACAAGATGCTGAGTAAATTGGAAATTGTTGGCTATTTCACATTAATTTGTCGTGGAGTGCCATTTGAAAATTCATCCAAAAGGATAACACATGTTCACGAGTGACTCCTCCTTTGTTTGACTGCTTCGTGCAGCCAGTGTGTCCAAACACTGACCACGGGGGAGGGCATCATTGTGCAGAAGAACAGCAAGACGCAGGATGGCCTCATGAACGTCTTTGCCACAAACCTGTTCGGACATTATGTTTTGGTGGGTGACTTCTGTTCTTCTTCTCTTCTTCTTCTTCTTCTTCTTCTTCTTCTTTCTTCTTCTTCTTCTTCTTCTTCTGACTTCTTTCTTCTTCTTCTTCTTCTTCTTCTTCTTCTTCTTCTTCTTCTTCTTCTTCTTCTTCTTCTTCTTCTTCTTCTTCTTCTTCTTCTTCTTTCTTCTCTCTTCTTCTTCTTCTTCTTCTTCTTCTTCTTCTTCTTCTTCTTCTTTCTTCTTCTTCTTCTTCTTCTTCTTCTTCTTCTTCTTCTTCTTCTTCTTCTTGACTTCCTTCTTCTTCTTCTTCTTCTTCTTCTTCTTCTTCTTCTTCTTCTTCTTCTTCTTCTTCTTCTTCTTCTTCTTCTTGACTTCTTCTTCTTCTTCTTCTTCTTCTTGACTTCTTCTTCTTCTTCTTCTTCTTCTTCTTCTTCTTCTTCTTCTTCTTCTTCTTCTTCTTCTTCGGAAGACTGTTTTTGAAAAAAGGCAAGAGAATGGGCCAATAAGTCAGAAAGATAGTAGATGATAGAAAGCAAAGGGAAAAGGCAGAGTCAAAGAGAGTGGCAGATTAGAGGAAGTTACAAGCTCAGAACTTCCAGAAGGTGGGGGAACTGTTTGTATGAAAGACCCCCCGGTATCCCCACGGGGGAAGATCATCGCGTGTCAAGATCGATCATGGTTTTCACGTGTTTTCCCTCTTATAGCTGGTAAGAAATCTTAAGAAATCTTCCTAGCATAAGAGGGAATGTGACACGTGACGTGGGGGGTCTTTAAGACATCCTAAAAATTAAAAAACCCATTCATAATCATGTGTTTTGCAATGTAGTTTCAAGAGCTGGAGCCCTGCTTGGGGACTGCTAGCGGTCAGAATGGATCCAACAGTCCTTCACAGCTCATCTGGACTTCTTCCAGTAATGCAGAGCGACGAAATTTCTCCTTGGACGATTTGCAGCATGAAAATGGGTGAGTTGACTTCAAGTTCAGGTTCCAGTGAATGTCAAGTGTACCGTATTTTTCGGACTATAAGGCGATACTTTTTTTTCCCAGACTCAGACCCCTGCGCATTATAATGTGACTAATGAAATATACTGGTCTCCAAAATTTAAGGGCCGGAAGAACGATCTTCTCTCCTGTCTTGGAGGCATGCTTATTGAGAGCTCTGGTTGCTGCCCTTAAATACACATTCGTGTCTAACTTTTGCTCAGCAGTGTTCACTACAGTCATGCCTTGCACGTGCAATAGGCAAGAAACCTGCATCAGCCCTGATTCTTCAGCGAAAAGAGACCAAACTTTCGTGAAATTCTCGTGAATTTGCCACATTTTAAGCGTACCTGAAAACGCTGTTGCTGTACTGCAATGTCTGCAAAACTGGTTCAGGCACGTGCAACAGGAAGGAAAGTTATTGAGTAGCCTAAGTTTTGCCATTTTTCTTAGTGTACAATAAATAGATATCAAGCTACTGAAAACAGAAGCCGGCCCTTAACTTTTGGAGACCAGTATAGTAAGAAAATATAGTAACAAAATCTGAAATTTTGGGGTGTGCGCCTTATACAAAGGTCCGCCTTATTAGTCCGAAAAATACGGTCCGTTTATATGTTCGCTTTTTTTGCATGCGAACTGAAAATTCACACACACACAATCCCAGTTTCATTCAATCTCGTGATGTTAATGGTTTTATTTTTTCCCCTTCATCGCTATCTGTCTGTTTTAGTCACTTTCTTTCTTGCTAGATTTTTTTTTCTCTCTCTCATTTTTTAATCCCTCAGTTGTCTCCCACATGTTTCCTCTCTTTTGTCTTTTTTGATCTTTTTTTTTTTTTTAATTTTTTGTTTTTTTTAATAGACGCTGCCAAAATTATCTAATAGGCATTTTCTATTTTTAAACGTGTCGATTTTGTACATTCTTTATTTTGGTTTTAAAATGTAGTCGGATTTAAAAAAGCAAATAAAATATTTGAAAATATTTGCTCAGAACATAAATTTATCACAACTGTTTATTTGCTAAATAATAGTAATAATGACCATTTTTATAGCGCTTATTCTCCTTACATGGCTCTAAGCGCTTCACAAAGAAGTTAAATATCTGAGAGAGAAAAAAAGAAGAAGAAAAAAAGCACTTATTATAAGGAGCAACACGAAACGAAATCACGATAACTACAGTTACGTCACCCTATTCACACTCCACTAAAATCCAAACCATTACAAATGGCGTTTTCCGCACAAAAGGCATTTTCTTAGCCCCTTTTAACTGTTTGTGCGCTTTTTTCTTCAAATTCTGTACAGGGAATCTATCAGCTTGCTGCATGGACATAGGTGTATGTACAGAATCTGAATGATCAAATAATGGATCTGTGTAGGTATTAGGTATTATTAGGTACTTTATAGTCACAGAGGCGTCTCTGTGAAATTCGGGTTGCTCCCACCTGGAGAGCGCGTTGCAGCCAGAGGCGCGCCACCCAATTATTATTAAAAAAAATTTGCATGCGATTATTACGATTGTGTACTTTTGTTGTTCAAATAATTGACTAGTATATGCTGGTGTATTGAACTGTTTTGTTTTGGGTGAAGACGGTGACTGCAAGGTGTTCTTGTTAGCTCATTCGCATCGCAACAATTTTTCAAATATAAAAAAAACTCACAAATCACTCCAGTCATACACACAAACGAAACATACATAAACAAAAGGAGAAATGAAAGAAGATTACAGGTTTTTTCTTCAGGTTTAGACATAGGGAAGTGGTAGATCAGACTTTTTTAAATAGAGACTTTATACAGAAAAACTCTACACCGATTGGTTTCCCCACAATTAACCACTACAAAAGCAAAGTCAGAGGCGAAATTGTGATCTAAAAGAGTTTAGATGTGACCAAGGTACGATGTGCACATAGAATTGCTTCCCTTGAATCAAATGAATCAAATTGACAGCTGTCTATTAATCCCGGCCATATATGTCCAGAACGACTTGAATGAGTTAAGATGATAAACAACAAAAGGGAGATGACATTCTGACCTGTGGAGTGAGACCAGCCAACGTTTGAAAGCTCCACAATATCTCGATCACTCCACAGGTCAGAATTTCCTCTTCCTTTTTGTGTTCGTCATTGAAATATTTTGATTCCAGGGAAGAACCATACAGTTCATCGAAGTATGCCACTGACATGTTGAGCGTGGCTCTCAATGAAAAATACAACAAGCAGGTAAGTCAGGACTCTCTCCGTCTGTATTCTAAACGAATTACCGTAAAATGCGGACTATAAGCCGCTACTTTTTTCCTCAACTTTGGCCCATGCGGCTTACTGACTGATGCGGCTTATCTGTGGATTTTTTTTCCATTCTACATTTATCAGTTTGATTACATCTGTTTCTGGCCACATTCTTCAGCCTATTTTGAACTTCTTTAGACTCCAAACTGGTTTTGGTAATCAATAGTGTCTGAGAACATTAAATACTTATGTTCTGAAAGGATGATTTTTATGTTTGTGTTGGTTTGTGCACATACAATTTTCTCTGCAGCGTATAAACTGGTGCGGCTTACATGTGAATGAATGCCTAATATTTGGTCAATTTAATTTAACCCAATGACTCCCAACCATTCGAACCGGGAATCGATCCCAGTTCCCGAGAGATGGGAATTAACTCCGAACGTCACACCAAATCTTTTCATTAAAAAAATCACCCAGAATAAAGTTTAACTCACATTTCATTTCTGAAAGATGCATATTGAATAGCAATGATGATATTATTATTCCAAAGCTAACACACTGTCACACAACAAACCATGAATAGGAATAAAAAAAATCCGTAATGGCACTCCGAGCATCGCGCCGAGTCAATACTGCGTCACGTCACATGGAAAGAAGAAAAAATTTGGGGTCACTTCGAAAAATCCGTTCAAAAAGACTAGTGGGTGCTTTCCCTTGCTGTAAGAACCAAAAAACGGACCAGCGAGACTGAGGTAAAGGAAGAACTAACTTAGTATATTGCATTGTGGGTAGGGAGAAAGTGAAAGTGAACGTACTAGACCTGGCGTTCAGCGGGCGCAATCGGCGCATACGGGCTGCATGAGTTGACAAAATTCGGGCACATTTGGCGTCTGTGTCCTAGAGAGGGTTAAGGGATGGGGCTTATATACAGATGCGTCTTATAGTCCAGTTTTGGTAAAGGTCAAGATGTGCCACCCCCCCTACATTTCTCGGTTAATTGTATTTTTCCGTTTTTGCCTTTCTTACCATACATAAAGCTGTATTTTAGGAACATTTTTAGCTAATAACCTTTTTGGAATACTAACCCTAGCCCTAACCCTAACCCTACCCCCCACCCTATAAGACGGAAAAACGCAGCGAACCACAACTGTGACAAACCGCGGTGTACTGCAGTACATAGTGGGGGGTAGGGTTAGGTTTAGGGTTAGGGCTAGGGTTAGTATTCCAAAAAGGTTATTAGCTAAAACTGTTCCTAAAATACAGCTTTATGTATGGTAAGAAAGGCAAAAACGGAAAAATACAATTAACCGAGAAATGCAGGGGGGGTGGCACATCTTTACCTTTACCCCAGTTTTTACGGTAGTTTGGAATCATGCTTCATCTTCATGTGTGTGTACCGTTGCTGTTGTCATTCTGTTGACCGTCTCATTGTTTGTTGCATCTACTCTACAACTTACATCTTTGTAATACTTTGTCTGTATTTGAAAATAGACGAAAATAATTTGAAATGTCTCTTAGTTGAGACCCCCCAAAAAAAACAATTTTCTACAAATGCAATTTGCAAATTGTTATCATTGCTGTTGTTGATTTGCTTCCTTTCTTTTGTTTTGTTGTTTGTTTTATTATGGTGACTAGCGCAACGCCTAGTACTGGCAAGGCACTGTACTGTACTGTACTGGTAACGCCTAGTAACGGTAACGCTGAGTACAGCAAATTTGAAGCGATTCGGTTAAGAAACGGCGGAGTTATAAGGCCCCGTTTCACGTTGGTGCTGCTGTGAGAGTGACGCGCTCTCCCGATTCTCTTCCAATTTGCTGCCAGGCTTTGCCCGGGCCATAGCAAGCCTGACAGCAAATTTGAGGCGATTCGGTTAAGAAACGGCAGAGTTATGCGTGAAAAGGGGAAGCGGCGTATAGCGCGCGCGTTTCTGAACCGATTCGCTTCCGGTTTGGCACACCGATAGTCACCGTCCTCGGTCATCTGCCTGCCAACTTTGAAGGCAATCGGTCCAGAAATGCCAGAGATACGGGCGCCGAGAGTCTGGCAGATACGCGTTTCGCACATTTGCGAAACCGCGCAAATGACACGGCCGCCCAGGTTGCCATCGCCCCGTTAGGGCTCACAGCAAATTTGAAGCGATTCGGTCAAAAAACGGCGGAGTTATAAGGCCCGTTTTGTGTTTCAGACAGACACACACACACACACACACACACACACACACACAGACACACACACACACACACACACACACACACACACACACACACACACACACACACACTACTACTACTACTACTACTACTACTACTACTACTACTACTACTACTACTACTACTACTACTACTACTAATACTACGGTGAAACATCCCTTATAAGACCTTCAAAAATCATCCAAAATGAGGTCTTGTAAGGGAGGGGTCTTATAAGGGAGGTATTTTTAATACTTACAAAGAAGGGCAATGTTTCAGAGAAGTAGGTCTTATATGGGAGGGAGTCTTATAATGGGAGGTCTTTTAAGGGAGGTTCCACTGTACTAGTTTTCATCACTTTAGTATTTACATCTATTGTTTGTCCATTTTATTGTTACAATAAATGTACATGTATGTGCAATTATCAAGAAGTAAAGAAAGTAAAAATGTGAGTGTGTGTGTGCATGCGTGTGTGTATGTCTGGGGGGGGGGGGGGGGGGGGGGGGGGGGGGGCGTGTTTCAGGGAGTGTACTCTTACTCCACCTGTCCAGGTCTGGTGATGACCAATATGACCATGCATTTGTGTGTGTGTGTGCATGCATGTGTGAGTGTGCATGTGTGAGTGTGTATGTATGTGCGTGTGTGTGTGTGTGTGTGTTTCAGGGGGTGTACTCTCACTCCACCTGTCCAGGTCTGGTGATGACCAATTTGACCGATGGAATTCTGCCAGCCTGGTTCTGGAGGCTTATGATTCCTTTCATGCTTCTGGTCAGTGGGACTTCGTGCATTTAGTTATTCTACCCGTATTTTATGAGCTATAAGGCACGTGGGGAGTATAAGGGTGATGCTGCCACACGTCTATTGATTGCTGTATTTTACAGGCTATTATAAAGCGATACTTTTTTTTCCCAGCCTGAGATATATTGGCTACTACAAAGAACACCTTTTGCAAGAGTGGATGCCCTTGGTGGGTGGGGGAAGATGGTTCAGTACTGACCAAACCAGGGGATAACTCGCCAATAACCCTATTTGAGGCCACTAAATGGCTGCCTTTCGCAAGAGTGAATGCCCTTGTCAGTACTGACCAGCAAGGGCATCACTCTCACTGTCAAGGGCGTTAATAACCCTAGTTGCAGAGGCCTATAAGTTGGATTTTACATCCACTTGGCTACAAAGCAGCACATATAGGATGAACCATCGTCCAATCATCATGCAATGCTTGGAGCAGATCCTGGTGGTGCTGCAGTACTCCAACCTGAGACCCCTGAGCCTTACAATATGACTAATAAGTGAGTGTGTGTATGTGTGTGCGTGCGTGTGCGCGTGTTTGTACAAGTGTATGTTTGAGTAAGTTTCTGTGCGTTTCAGTGAGAATGTGTTTTCTGTGTGTTTGATGAAATGTGTGTGGGTATGTGTGTGTATGTCTGTGTACAAGAACGCGTTCACTCTCGTGCGTGCACGTACGTGCGTGTGTGTCTGTTTTGCGTGTGTGTCTGGTGTGCGTGAGTGTGTGAGTGTTTCAATACTGATTGTAAAGTGCTTTGTGCTTGATAAAAAGCGCTATATAAATATCCGTTTATTATTATTATTATTATTATTATAATATTGTAAAAATAAAATAAAAAATGAAAATGTTGGGTTACACCTCTAAGCTAGCACCACGAAAGGGACCATTCTGAGATAATGGTACAGCTAGAAACTTCAGACAGTTCTCTTTCAAATGATATCAAAACCATTCTTGTAACTTTCTCCGTTTTATAGTTATAAGCATTTAAAGTTGGTAGGGTGACTGTCGGCTATTTTGAGAAATCAGTCTAAAGTTTAGCCTAGCTGAAGAAAGTGCATCAACCTACTCATTTAAAAGCACATTTTGGAATATTTGGAGACCATACCAAGGATTGCCCTTTATAAATATGAAAGATGAGATGTTAGAGAGCACGAAAATACCCATAACTAAAAATTTATCAAAAATTATATTTTTGACTTTGCAAGCCTGTTGTGAGAAACTAGCCCAGCGACTTAATGTCCCTTTCGTGGTGCTGGGTCACATATATTAAGGCGTGTCTTATAGTAAAAAAAAAAAGCGTGCATTCATTTGCGTTTGGCTAAGATCAGTTACAAAGAACAGGGTATGTGTGTGTATGTATGTGATGATGCATGGGGAAAACCTACATAAGTCGCTCAGAAGGTTTTGAGCAAAAGCCCAAAATAGTTAACAACCCATAAAATATCAATTTTCTATTTAGGGCATATTTATGTCTAGTTTTATGTATTCTACCAGTATCCACAACATAAAAGACAATTTTGAATGATTTCTTTGTTTATTTGATTGTTTTCTAAATTAAGTCAATAAAAACAAAGAAGCAAAATTGTACCTTGTATGCGCGATTTCTGCAAATGATCTATTTCGAATGCCAAACTTCAAATAATTATAAAATAAAAGCTAGACAAGATAACTCAATTCGGTTTTCTGTATATTAACAAGGAATCTTTGTTCTATCATGAAAAATTTAAATCTCAATTTATTCCAAAATTCCATTATGTCTGGTTTTCCCACGCACTGTCACAATTATGTTGAGTTACATGCAAACCGGATGACAAATTACTTTCTTCTTGATTCAGATGCGGCTATTGGTGCCCAGTTTGACTACTTCTCCCAGCAACGGAGCGGCTGCCTTGGTAGGGATATGCATACCATTATCCCTCCTCTCTATACATTATATGTATACTCGCTCTTATAAACTAAACAAATGTTGAAATCTAAGTATTTTGCCTTCTGCCTCTTACATAGCTGCCAACTATCAAGAATTTATCAGGAATGTCCAGATTTCTAAAGTCTATCAGGAAAATCCAGAAAACTATGATTTTCCTGATTTTGACATTTCCAAGGAAGGATAGGGGCACTGAAGGATTTGTTTAATGCATTTTCTTAATTTTAAGTTGAACGTGCAGCCAGTTGAACTTTAAAAGTAGGATTTTTCAGACTTTTTTCATATAAAAGATATTGATTCGAATTTGATACCTTTATCTATCAAAGTGTAGTTTAAAAACACACCAGAAAAACAGTCAATATTTGCAGCTTCAGTTGATAGAAAACCTTCAACTTCAGGGACGTTGCCCCACCATGGGCGTTGCTCCTGGATCCTACCGGGGGCCGCTGAAGGCCCCCGAATCCCCATACTTTTTGTCAGGAATTTCATTTCTCCAAGGTTGGCAGCTATGCCTCTTACCGACTATTATTTGTTTCACTCATGCTTTGTTTTACAATGCCTGTTTTCTTGTACTTTATGGTGTATATGGATGTACAGTAAAAATCGCTTAACCCTTTCATCGCCACTGTCGCCTCTTGGCACCACAATCATTTAACACCCGTGTCACTAAAAGGCATCAAATGAGTGTCTGGTATCCAGTGACCTTATGTTCTTAATGTTGGGAGGTAAGGATACGTCCTATTTTATGCATGTCACAAAGGAATCCCCAATATTGCAGACAAAATCTTTTCTCTACCCGGGTAAGTTTAATGGTAAATTTTGCCTGAGGAATGGCTAGCGTTAAAAGGGTTTTAAGTCAAAATTTAAGGGACTGAAATTTTGTTTTGAGATAGCCAATATTTTGAGTCAAAAAGACTTTTCAACTTAGAGATTATTATACTGGGACCCAAAAATTATTTTGAGTTATCGTTTTTTTGAGTTATCAGTTCTCCACTGTATAATGTGTGTGCATGCATGTGTAGATGTATGTGTTTGTGTGCATTTCCTGTTCGTCATCATTTTTTTCCTGTTTGTTTTATGTTTCTACTTTTTTTTTCTCCTTTCACCAAGGATAGGAAGAATATGCTTCACCTAAAATCTTTATCCTTGAAAAAATAATATTTTTAGAGTTCAGTGCTCTCTGTCTCTCTAGCTCTTTATTATACTTATCTGTCAGTCCGTTTTGTCATACACATCCTGAAATGTATGTAAACCTTATTGCAAAAGCTATATCTATGTACGTACGGAAATCGGAGGAACAATTTCAATTTTAAGATCCGTTGAGCAAGTATTCTTTAAAACAAAAAATAAGAGAGAAAAAAAGTGGTATCAGTTGCGTTTCACCTCCACCCAGCTAACCTATAGCCTTCTGTTTGGAATCTAAAACTAGATTTAGACTAAACACTACAACTTGAGAGAAAATGTGTTTTAAATTACATCGGCGACAATTTTGGATCACAACTTCAGTCCACAGGTTTTACAATAGTTGAGTACTCATTCTGAGGTTCTTTAGCAACCATTATGGCAAAATTGCATTTGTCTAACTTAGACAAATTATGCTATAATCGTGATAATATACAATTATTTCAACATTTGGTAAAGGTGAATTTCTCGGTTAATTGTATTTTTCCGTTTTTGCCTTTCATACCATACATAAAGCTGTATTTTAGGAACATTTTTAGGTAATAACCTTTTTGGAATACTAACCCTAACCCTACCCCCCACTATGTACTGCAGTATACCGCGATTTGTCACAGTTGTGTTTCGTTGCGTTTTTCCGTCTTATAGGGTGGGGGGTAGGCCAGGGTTAGGGTTAGGGCTAGGGGTTAGGGTTAGTATTCCAAAAAGATAATTTGGTGAAAATGTTCCTAAAATACAGCTGTATGTATGGTAAGAAAGGCAAAAACGGAAAAATACAATTAATCGAGAAATGTAGGGGGGGGCACATCTTGACCTTTACCCAACATTTATATCATGATGCAAGTCTGTGGGGCTTTTATGACTTTCTTACCTTATTGCTCCTTCAGACACTGTGTATTTTTGTACTGTTTCTATCATTTCTTTAATTCGCATTCTCCAGGTTTGGTTGTCTCAGCAGCGCCCTGAAGGCTTGGATCCAAATGCCAAGTTTTGTTCCTTGTGTGGCATCAGCGGAAAGACATATGTAAAGACTGAAAAGGTAAGACATTTTTTTATCACGGGTGAAACTAGTGAAAGTAGTTCAGGCATACTCCTGGGGGCCGTTTCACAAGGGCTAACGTTACGTAGCGTGAGCTCAAATCGTCAAAAACGGTACTAAGAAACGCCTCTTTTGCCGACGTTTGCCGCAAACGTTTTGTGGCTGCTATCGAGGTAGCAAGCGACAAACTATTTGAAGGATCATGGGAAATATCAATACTTCCGGCTTTTTTTTATATGTCGCGTGAATGTGGCTAACAAGCCTGTCACAGCAAATATTCTTTAGTCTATCATGAAAAAATATGGGATGATTTTAGCAAATTAAACGAACGCAAGTGTTTTTGAGTGCTCTTTCTTAATTTTTCATCATGTTAGATGGCATAATATAGTGCAAATTTAATTTTCTGCACACAAATAGACATGGACGAAATCGAAAACTTTGTACAAACTGACATCTCCCTTTTATCTCTCCCCAAAGTGAAGAGTAAGCTTAAAGAGTTATCTGACCTTAGCCAGTGTTTAGGGTGTTTCTTAGACCCCTTTTGGCGTAACAGTTATTCGCACGGCGACCGTTATCCAGAGAAACTCGACCCTGAAATCAGGATTGGAAAATCTGATAGAAAGAGTCTTCAGGATTGGCCATCTTGTCATCCAGAACCAAGGTCTTATAAAATCAAACATTTCTGCCAAAATTGATGGCAGATTAAAACAATATTAACACTGTCCCCACCCTGTATCCTGTGTACACAGGCACACACACATTGGAACTTATTATTTTTAATGTGGTCAATACTTCAGGATTGGGACGATTCAGAGAACATTGAAATGTGTCATTTCAGGATTGAGAGAATGTTTTACTTTCAGCCATGTGTTATATTAGAGGGACATTTTTGGTTGCCAATTTTTGTTTGTGGCACAAACCTATAACTCACTTTGTCTGTCTGTCTGTCGGTCGGTCGGTCGGTCTGTCGGTCCAAAATTGTCGCACATATTGACAAAATTGTCGCACATAATTGTAAAAGAGAAAAAAATACTTGGGCATAAAGTAACATTTCAGTTTACATATCTACAGTCCTAACGTATGGAAAGAATTATATACTGAACAGAGCACATGAATCTTCATTTTAAAGCGTACAAAATAATAAACATACATAATACAGACACTGCAACAGACACGACAAGTATGCCGTGCTTCTTTCGATGAGTATAAGTAGGATAAATAGTTTTGAATGTTTTCCAAAAGATAATTATAAAAAGTTACGAAATGGTGCAGAGATAACATTCTGGTTTACAGATTAAAATTATTGAAAAGCTTGGGGAGGCGACTCAGTGTATGTAATGATTGGAGTGGTAAAAATAGACCGCTGGGCGTGCCACAAACGATTGCGAATCCGCGCTTGTTTTTTCATACATAATAAAGTGTTTGATTGTTGTCTCATTGTATGCAATTTCTTTAAAGTTTATTGATAGATCAACAGCAGCTCCATCTCATGATGAGGACAAAATAAAAATAGGCCTTAAACGAAGAGTACATCGCCTCTTGTCTGATGATTTAATCTTTAAATGTATAAACTTACACTACTTCTGCTGTATGGCTGACAATCTTCCAATTAATGTATTTCATATGAAATGTCTGGATTAAGCCAGAAAAGAAAATGGATTTCTAACAAAAGCAGCACCATTTTGCTGTCAACTACAAAGACTAGCTGTTTTCCTTGTGTTGTCCTTTTCTTTCGGATGCATATGGTCAGGTCAGGTAGTTAGGACATTTATAAGGCCTCGCGGCCTCTTCACTGTCCTTTCATTTTTGTTTGAAATTTTGCACAGCTGAGAGGTTTTTATATTTTGTTTTGGGCAAATCTGCCTTTTAGTCATGCTCATATTGCAGTTTTGAGATGTTGGTGTATTTATCAAGGAGGTTTTTGAATTGTGTTAGATTCTGTGCTCGTTTAATATGTGCAGGAAGAGTATTCCAAAACTTTGTTACTCTGTTAGAAAATATTATTTTTCTAATATTAGTTCGGCTGTACTGGGTTAGTATTTTTAAATCACTGTTACGGGTTCTTGAGTCAGTTGTTAGCTGGAACAAAGATTTATTAGTATTGTTATCACTGTAAAAATATTTGTATGTGTTTATCAGATCCCCACGAATTCTTCTATATTTCAGAGATGGTAATTTCAACTTCCTTTGTCTGTGTTCGTAATCAAGGTGACTAACACCTTTAACTCATTTTGTTGCTCGTCTTTGGACCTTTTCTAATGCTGCCGATTGCCTTTTTAAAAACGGACTCCAGACCTGATTTCCATATTCTAGATATATATAGGTTTGTTTTTCTGGTGCACTGCAAGGTCTTTATTCAAACCATGGGTTTTAGTTTTAAAAATGAAAACATTGCTTCATACATGTAATTAAAGATTTTTTTCTTTTACCATATTTGTTTTTACTTTAAGGCGCACCCCCGTCATTTTAATCAAAATTCAGATTTTTTGTTACTATATTATCTTACTATTTTATTAGTCACATTATAAGGCAGGGCCGACCTAAGTTTTTAAGGGGTGGGGGCTAATTCACCGAAGGTGCGAAGCACCAAGACCACTATGGGGGTCCGGGGGCATGCTCCCCCGGAAAATGTTTAAATCCGAGAAGTAAAATAGTGCAATCTGGGCATGAAATAAAGGACTAATGCCATTACTGTTCATACCCCTATTGAAACATGTTTTGAACCATTAAGTACCTATCAACTGGTGGTGCTGATGACTGTAGCCCATGAGGACATTTAGCTGCTGCTCGGCGACATGAATTGTTTTTTTGTGGGTTTATTTAGGAAAAAGGGTCTGCAGCCCCCTAGGTCCGGCCCTGAGTCTGAAAAATGCGGTCATCACACATTGCTGTTTGCTCACTCTTGTATTTGTTTCACCGTATCTTTTTGTTTGTGGCACAAGCCTCAAACCTGTAACTCATTTTGTCTGTCTGTCCAAAATTGTCGCACATATTGTAAAAGAGAAAAAAAAGCGTGCCACAAACGATTGCGAATCCGCGCTTGTTTCTATGTTACAGCTGAAAGTTGACAGGAGTGAGTGCCGCATCCTATTGGACCGCTTGGAAGCTATGAGGAAGGATTTGACGCACAATGTAAAGCGAGGCTAAGTTTACCTGAAACAGGTCACTAAACAAGGATCTTGTTTTGTCAGGGCATTGTTGAAATCACTTTCGTTTTTCGTTTTTTTCTTATTTTTGAAAAAAAATCTTTTCACATTGTCTTAAATTTAAAACAAAACCTTTGCAAAGTGTACCGTTTTATTTTTATTTTCCTTGTTTTTTAATTTCATTTTGGCCAATATTTTTGGTCTTCTTTACTTTTCTTTTCTCAACATGTTTTATTACTTTTTGTCCCTTTATCTTATCACTATTGTCTGTGATACTAAGGTTCACTTTCTTGTCCTTTTTTTTTTTCTTTCTTATATCAATCGTGAGCATCAAAATTGATTCGTATCTCTCCCCGCAGGAATTAGTAAGGGAGAAGCAATAGGTAGTGCACCTCTCTTCCATTTCGATATCTCGGTGCAGGATAATAATATGCTTTTAGTGTTTATTCACAACTCACTGAACATCACAATGCACCGTTTGAAGGTGGGGTTGTTGGTTTTTTTAAAGCATCTGATCTGCATAGTCGGGTACATTGATATTGAATTTGAAGGTGGCACACTACGGGGTTTTTTTTGGGGGGAAGTTTTGTTCATTTTTGTTTCTCATGAACTAATAAACATATCTACATGAAATTGTCCACACTGATACAGTACATTACCCTGATCAGCTATGCCAAATTTGAAGACTCTATGCACAATGCAAGCATGGAGTCCACCTAAACAAAATTCATACGAAAACTTAGCCCCTTACCGGTACTGGATTCAAGCCTTGCGTGGTGATGCTGATAATTTGTCCACTTTCCTAAGACATCAAAAAGTGCAATAAAACATAGAAATAGTATGTCTGAGTTGCTAACTCATGAGAAAACAAAATTGCCACACAAAACAAATGAATGAAAAATGGTGTTTTACGTCCTCTCGGTCTGGAACAGACACATATGCGACATTTGTAAATACAAAGATGGTGGGAATGATACTGGAGGCAATGCCCGGAGGCAGTGCAACTCCAGTAAAGTCCTGATTATTTAACAATTCAGATAGGTGTAGCGGTAACCACGCCTCGGTTAAACCTCATCGGCTATGGTACCGCCACATAAAACAAAACGTAGTGTGCCACCTTAAATGTCAGAACGTGCTATCGTTCTTCTTAGGTAAAACAAAAAGTCATAAGGTACTATGACCCTTCTTTATCCCTGTAGCGATACTACCATCCGACTTTTGCCCAAGATGAGTGATAGTACTTTCTGGCATATAAATCTTGACATGATTTTAACATACAGTAGAACCTCACTTATACGACCTTCAAAAATCATCCAAAATGAGGTCTTATAAGGGAGAGGTCTGATATTATAAGGGAGGTAATTTTAATACTTACAAAGAAGGGCAATGTCTCAGAGAAGTAGGTCTAATGTGGGATGGAGTCTTATAATAGGTCTTATACGGGAGGGGTCTGATAAGGGAGGTAGTTTTAATACTTACAAAGAAGGGCAATGTCTCAGAGAAGTAGGTCTTATGTGGGAGGGAGTCTTGTAATGGAGGACTTATAAGGGAGGTTCGACTGTAATGCTTTTGGGTTTGCAATTTTTTTTAATCAATCGTCAGAGATCGCTTCCTTTAGAAGGAAGGTGGTGTTTTGTACTCGATTCTGTTAGCATTTTCTTTTGTATTAGCGCAAGATCGATGTCGCATAAATCCATGAAACTTTTTTAAAATATAATAAAATATTAAATGCAGGATATGTACAATCAATCAAATTTTGTAGTGGATGGGTATAGAAATCCATGTCATTCAACTATCCCGGATGTTTTAGCTTTAAATGTTGTTACTTGTCCATGAAAAGCATTCAACGCATCCATGTTTTAAATTACGTTTCGGTTTTCTGTTTACTTGTGAATCAACTCAGTAATGAGGTTAACCCTTTCACCGCCAAAGTCGCATTTTAGCATCACAGTGATTTAACACCTATGTCACTAAAAGGCATCAAATTGGGGTCTATTATCCAAAGACCCTATTGTCTTAGTTTCGGGAAGTAAGGATATACCTTATTTTATATCTGTCACAGAAGAATCCCCAATACTGCAGATGGATTTTGTTCTCTATCCAGGTAAATTGAATGGAACATTTTGGTTGAAATATGGTTGGAGGTGAAAGGGTTAATGGTTTCTTTAACTTTTTTGTATACAACTGTCTGTTGGTGGTGATGGTGGTGGTTTTTGTTTGTTTAATTTGTGTGCAAGTGTGTGAATCTTGTTCCACGTGCTTTCAACACTTACAGTAGATTTTACTTGACATGTGTATTTCCATAAAAAATATATTATCATATTATGAGTGCTAAATGGATGATTTAAAGAAGGGATCAGTTACCTCATAATGACGTGTAAATTACATATTTGAAAAGTGATATATATATATATATATCTCATATTCCCAGTTGTTGTTTTTAAAACTAACAGTATGCTTTTTCATTTTGCTTTTATACCTGTAACTGTCCAACATAAATGATTCAACACAAAGCAATTTGAAAATACATTAATTGTGTCAATCTTGGTGCCTTTAATTAAAAGTTTGATAGATGTCGTTGTTTCTTATTGTCCAATTGTGAATCTTGATTGATTCTAGAATTGGAACGTAATGGGGAGAGTTTTAAAGCTAGAATGCAATGTGACATTTATATTGTTTCACACATGATTGCAATAGAGTTTTGCTGTATTTGCTCAATTTGACATTAAAAAAAAAAAGAGTGGTTTAGCTTTGGTATACATGCTTCAAAGAGTGGTTTAGCTTTGGTACACATGCTTCAAAGAGTGGTTTAGCTTTGGTATACATGCTTCAAACAGTGGTTTAGCTTTGGTATACATGCTTCAAAGAATGGTTTAGCTTTGACACATTATGCTTCAAAGAGTGGTTTAGCTTTGGTATACATGCTTCGAAGAGTGGTTTAGCTTTGGTATATATGCTTTCAAAGAGTGGTTTAGCTTTGGTACACATGCTTCAAACAGTGGTTTAGCATTTAGTACACATGCTTCAAAGAGTGCTTTAGCGTGTAGTACACATGCTTCAAACAGTGGTTTAGCTTTGGTACACATGCTTCAAACAGTGGTTTAGCTTTGGTATATATGCTTCAAACAGTGGTTTAGCGTTTAGTACACATGCTTCAAACAGTGGTTTAGCTTTGGTACACATGCTTCAAACAGTGGTTTAGCTTTGGTATACATGCTTCAAACAGTGGTTTAGCGTTTGGTATATATGCTTCAAACAGTGGTTTAGCGTTTAGTACACATGCTTCAAACAGTGGTTTAGCTTTGGTACACATGCTTCAAACAGTGGTTTAGCTTTGGTACACATGCTTCAAACAGTGGTTTAGCTTTGGTATATATGCTTCAAACAGTGGTTTAACTTTGGTATATATGCTTCAAACAGCGGTTTAGCTTTGGTACACATGCTTCGGAGTGGTTTAGCTTTGGTATATATGCTTTCAAAGAGTGGTTTAGCTTTGGTATACATACTTCGAAGAGTGGTTTAGCTTTGGTACAACTAAGTACATTATGCTCCAAAGAGTGATTTAGCTTTGGTGCACATGCTTCAAAGAGTGCTTTAGCATTTGGTACACATGCTTCAAAGAGTGGTTTAGCTTTGGTATAATTATATGCTTTCAAAGAGTGGTTTAGCTTTGGTACACATGCTTCAGAGTGGTTTAGCTTTGGTACACATGCTTCAAAGAGTGCTTTAGCATTTGGTACACATGCTTCAAATTTAGCTTTGGTACACATGCTTCAAATTTAGCTTTGGTACACATGTTTCGAAGAGTGGTTCATCAGTTTTGGTACATAAGCTTCAAAGAGTACTTTAGCTTTAGTACATATGCTTTGAAACCTAATTTTGGGTGATTGGATTTGTTTTTAAATTTAGAAAACCTTTTATAGGTTTATTTTGCTAAGTTTTGAAAATTCATTTCTAGTTTGACTACTTTTTGGTAAATTATGTGTATTAAGAAAATAAAGACTTCACTTGTGTCCTTTTTCTTTCATGATGTTTTTGTATGTACACATTTCTCTGTATTTGTGGGTCGTTTCACGTGTGTATGCGTGTGTTCACATTAAACAGGAGCCGCTGTAGCTCAGTTGGTAAGTCTGAGTCGTTAGCTCATAATCCATCAGGTTTGCGAGTGCGCGGGTTCGAACCCAGCTCGGTTCACAGTGGTGTGTCCTTGGAAAAGGCACTTTACTCCAATTTTCCTCACTCCACCCTGGTGTAAATGGGTACCGGATGTCAGTTGGGGGAAAAAGTCCTTCGGATGAGACTTTTCAAAATCCGAGGTCCCGTGTGCGAACGCATGCACAAGATCTTGTGCACACGTTAAAGCCCATCCCACTATTCGGTACGAGTAGGCCGTGTGTGCTGGTGGGATGGATGACACGAATTCACATAGCACGCATCATGTGCGCTATTAATGGTCTGAATGAGGACCGTTGAGCGTGGGGCAGGATAAACATCCCCAACTGGAAGAAGAAGAAGAAGACCCTAATTCATGAAATTGATACCAAAAAACCCAAAAATGATTGAGATTTAAAAAAAAAATGTGCTGTCCCATCTTCTGGGCCATATAGAGGCGCTGCTCCCATGCCACTCGTTCCAAATTCCAACTCACAGCCACATCCCGGCGCATCAAGTCAAAGAATCCGAAACCAGCAGTCCAAGGGGAGCTAATCTATGTTAGGCTGTCAGGAGGCAACCAACCGAGGAGACACTGCACCTCAATAGTGACAGATTTGTTTTCTTCATTAAAAAGTCTCCTGTTCATTATATTCATTACGATACCCTGATTAAAATGTTTTAGTGGGGATACCAGGGGATCTCTCAGTACAAACAGTTCCCCCACCTTCTGGAAATTGTGTGCTGGCAACTTCCTCTAATCTATCACTCTCTTTGACTCTGCCTTTTTCTTTTCTTGCTGTCATATGCCTTATTGATCCATTCTTCCGCCTTTTTTTCCCCCAAAACAAACATCTTCCAAACGATTTTCTCCTATGAGCTCATCCAAAACCGGAATGTGTTGGCTGAATGCAGCAGGGAGAGCAGTGAAAACTAAACCCGACGCATATGTATCTCCCTCATGGCCACAGGGCCTGGGAACACAGAAGAAAAAGAATGCCTATTCTACATCCTTCCACTTCTTCTGCGTTCCCAGACCAAAAGGCCATGATGGGTAAAGTACGTATGTGTCCGTTTTCAGTTTTCGCTGGTCTCCCCGCTGTGCACAGCCGACACATTCCGATTTTGGAAGAGACATCCGTAAACTCTTTTAGATCAAACTATGCCAATACGAGGACTGTTCATTAAACTATGGCAACGGCCCTGCCATTTGTAATCTATAAAACATACAGGTATAATGGCGTTATTAATTCAACTTCTTCTTCTGCATTCCCAGGCCAAAAGGCCATAATGGGTAAAGTACGTATGTGTCCGTTTTCAGTTTTCAGTGGTCTCCCCGCTGCGTACAGCCGACACATTCCGATTTCGGAGGAGATATCCTTCAACTCTTTTGGATTAGACTACACCAATAATATATCATGCTATGCTTAAGTACCATATTTTACGGACTACAAGGCGCACCTGATTATAAGGCACACCCCCCAAAGTTTAAACAAAATTCAGATTTTGTTATTATAGTTTTTTTTACTATATTATCAGTCACATTATAAAGCGCGGGGGTCTCAGTCTAGGAAAAAAGTATCGCCTTATAGTCCGTAAAATACGGTAAACCAAAATAGATATCATCCCAAACAGACAAACCATCACTTCTTTTTCCAAGAGAAAATAGTTATTTTCTTCAGCACGCAATATAAAATGCATTGGTGGTTCCAGTACAAGTTGTACTCAGCAACAGTGTTAACAAAGTCAATGAATCCTGATAATTAATTACAAAAATCTATCACCAAAGATCATACATAATATTGACAACAGAAACAAAAGGAAAGGGTTATAGATACATGTTAGAGAATGAGACTGAAGAATGGGATATATTATAAGAAAAATATATTATTTGAATATTCTGTCAGATAAAAGGCTGCAAAGGAATCAGGAATAATTGTGGGTGGGTGTTTTTTTTATAGTTTCTGTGTGTGTGTGTGCATGCGAGGGAAAGAGAGAAACAGGGTTTGTTCATAACTGAATTGAATGTTAAAGTTGCCGACACTGTGACATACTCAGTCTAAGAAAAAATATACCCTAGTATATATATATCTGATTATATTTATAATCCACTTCTCTGCAATGACATTATTTGACTTAAGCATACATTTCCACATAACTCAATAATCAATCAACACAAATTTCAAAGGACTTGCATTTCAGAACAATACCACAACAAATTAAATAAAATATTCAAAATACTAATTGCCCTACCAATCAAATTCACAGATTTCTTTTATTCAGTTGCCTTTTTTTTTTAACATAATATATGATACGGCATTTTACGGACTGGCTTTCATTTTCACTCAGATGTAAGAGAAATAAAGTGTAGTCCTTACAGGTAGCATCAAAGAAAACAAGTTCAGCAAAATGAACAATATAATTGAACTAAAAACATCCAAACGCCACACTCACACAAGCACATGAAGGTGAAACAATAAACACGGTGAATAAAACCAAATTTTCGTCTTTAAAAAGACTTTGACGAGGTGAATACAATACACTAAACTTAACAATGACGGCAGTGAATGGATGACGCATATGACGTGATAATCTGATGACGGTAAAATAAAAGAAAATTATGAATGAAAAGACGTAATCTTCGTCATCCCCTCCAAAATGAACAATATGAAGATGAAAATTCGGTAAAGGTCAAGATGTGCCACCCCCCCTACCTATCTGGGTTAATTGTATTTTTCCGTTATTGCCTTTCTTACCATACATACAGCTGTATTTTAGGAACATTTTTAGCTAATAACCTTTTTGGAATACTAACCCTAACCCTAACCCTAACCCTACCCCCCACCCTATAAGACGGAAAAACGCAACGAACCACAACTGTGACAAATCGCAGTGTACTGCAGTACATAGTGGGGGGTAGGGTTAGGTTTAGGGTTAGTATTCCAAAAAGGTAATTAGCTAAAAAATGTTCCTAAAATACAGCTTTATGTATGGTTAGAAAGGCAAAAACGGAAAAATACAATTAACCGAGAAATGCATGGGGGTGGCACATCTTTACCTTTACCGAAAATTCTTTCAACTTGTGCTAAAAATGGTCTGGATAAAAAAAATGCATGTATCTAATGCATGAACGAAACTATAATCGAGGGGTGAATGCCAGAACTGCCCATCTGTGCTCTTTATTCCTTTTGAGATAGACCGTTCTGGCAGGCACCCCTCGAAATTGTATGTGTACAAAATAAGTATGCAAATACTTGTAGCTCTCTGTGAGTGTTGAGTGTGCAAGCGCATTATGTGCGTTTCTGTTTGCATGCGGGCGTATGCCCACAAGTGACCACACCCCTTTTATTACAGGGTTTGTACTTATGCTGGTGGGCGGAAGTTGTTTTTATCCTCTCGCAAATAATGCATCACCGAGACGGGATCGTTGTTTTTGGTCTTGATGTTCTTGTGCACACTCGCCTCGCTGAAACAGAAAAGGGAACACAAAAAAAGCGTAAAATTTCAGACACACAGAGAAAGCCCCCACACATACATATACCGTATTGTTCGGATCATTAGGCGCTGCTGTGCATAAGGCGAATAGGGCAATTTTCAAGAAAAATCTTTTTAAAAAATAAAGTAAAAGGAGCCCTCGTCTATAAGACCTCACAAAAGAAAGTCAAACTTTGAAGCCCGCACGCGTCCTGTAAATGTTACCCACCGCCATTATTGCTGTCATAAACAAGAGTTGGCTCCCCTTTCAAATAATCGAACTTCCGTTTGAACTGCTTCCTGTTGTTGTGTTTGGACAATTCTTCGCGAAAACTGATAGAATTATGGCATTTTAAGCTCTACAACGATGCTTTTTACATCCAATGAAGGGTTATGGCATTTGTTGGACGGTATCTCGGACGATAATAGGGATTTTGAAGAAAACTTTTGGGGGCGCCTTATAATCAAGTGCGCCGTGTAGTCCGTAAAATACGGTATACATAACCCAGTCAGTGGTCAACGGTAGTGGTACTACAGACAACAACTAAGCGAGATGGACTTTGTTTTCTTTCTTTTTTTTTTGAGGGGTCAGGCTGTCGTCAATGGTCAATGAGAAGAAACTGACCATTAGGCTGACAACCTCCCCATGTCGTTTAGAGTGGCACAGTGGCAACGCGTTCGCTTCGTGGCAACTAAACCCCAGTTTGAACCTGGGTACAAGGGGATTTTTCCTCTCACTTTGCACTAGGCCTTATGGTCTGAACGTGGAGTCTTTCGGATGAGAAAATAAACTGAGGTCCCGTGTGCCCATGCACTTAGCACATGTTAAACAAAGTGGCAACAAAAAAGTTGCCATTTGGTCAAAATTTACTGCCCCCTCCCCCCCCATCTTCCTCATAAGTCACAGAAAAATCTCATGCCCAATTTTTTTTTTTAAATATTAAAAAAATAGGTGGGAGCAACCTGAATTTCAGAGACGCCTCTGTGACTATGAAGTACCAAATACCTAATAATAATAATAATGATAATAATACCTAATGTCCTTGGCATGGTTTTTCCAGTCTCACATTGTCAAAAAGCGACCACAGCGTAAATGTTCATGGATGCTCCAGGGAAATTTCAAAAATCCTGCAAGGCAGGGGTCCAGGGACTGCCCAGGCCCCGGCGGAGTGCAGGGACAGCGCCCCTCC
>CM065686.1:18871357-18872804 GCA_017654935.2 Phymorhynchus buccinoides | reverse complement strand
GTAGCCTAGACCTTAGGGCCTGCTACACTACATACGATCCAATATCAATGCGATGCGATTGCGACGATGTCTGCGAGTCTCGATTCGCGTGAAATACTTCCGTCTTAAAAAATGATTTTTTTAATATATTTTTTATTAAGGCTTTACGCCCTCTTCGGCCCACGGCCATGTGGGGCATTGGGGTTTTACTGTTGATATAAAAAAATGATTCTACTTCTTTCGCTCTATATATAAGCCTAATCAAGTTGACCAATACATGTGTTACGCCCCAATCCGTGAAATTGCCTATTTCATGAAATGGGCAAAATGGTTTGCCCAGTTCGTGAAATAGCCAATTTATAACTTGCATTTGAGAAAAGCAATACGATTGAGTGTTCATTAGCACACATAGATCAAGAATTGGTTCAAACGAATGAGAAATCTCATCTGTAGGATGAGTTAAAATGATTTTATTCAGACAATTTGATAAAACGTTTGATTCAACATGTGGCTCAGGCATGCCCCAGCTTAGCATCTGGTCATCATGTAGTGGTCGAGTGGGAGGGGGGGGGGGGGTGGAAGGGGGGGGGGCAGGATAGGGGTGCAAATACACAGCACAGGATAGGGGTGTAGAATGTAAAAAGTGTGATATCATTGAATCAATCTTAATCAATACCTGTGTGAATGGGGATTCAAAAATGTGATATACATTGTCCATTTCATAAACTGTGCAAAGCATTTTGCCCATTTCATGAAATAGGTAATTTCATGGATTGGGCGTAACACATGCATTTTACGTGACTCACATCGTCGTCACAATCGCATCGCATTAACGGCTAATCGCATGTAGTGTAGTAGGCCTTTTTACACTGAATTTTTTTCTTCTCCAAGACAGCAGAAATGCTGGTAGGAAAGTCATCGTCGTATGTGTAGGTGTAGGTGTGGGTGTGGGCGTGTAGACTGATGAGGTGGAATTTACAACGAGCGCTCTTTTTCGTGTGTCCTGTCTGTTCTCTCTTTTTCCCTCTGCTTATGTAGGGTGAAGACGGGGGGTTAAGTTAAAAAAGCCCTTGGGCGGGTAAGAAGCCCATGAGTTAATTAACTTTAATTTTGTTTTCTTTGTTACTTTTTTTATTTATTTGTTGCTATTAATTTGTTAGGGATTTTTTGTGTTGTTTTTTCCTCCACATTCACAGACATAAAATCATATGCATAGTTACACTTACTCATACACACGTACTCATATTCACATACACACACGCGCATGCGCACACACGCGCACATACACACACACACAACACACACACACAACACACACACACACACACACACACACACACACACACACACACACACACACACACACACACACACACACACACACGGGCGCGCTCACATACACACACTAACAAACTTCTTTTTTTCTCTCTTTTTTTCCCCAGTCTAATATCACCATTGTGTGAACAGA
>CM065686.1:18701357-18856357 GCA_017654935.2 Phymorhynchus buccinoides | reverse complement strand
CAATTCTCTCTCTCTCTCTCTCTCTCTCTCTCTCTCTCTCTCTCTCTCTCTCTCTCTCTCTCTCTCTCGCACACTCCTCTCTCTCTCTCTTCTCTCTCTCTCTCTTCTCTATGTCATTCTATTCTCATCTTTGTATTTTATTTCCCCAGACATCTGCAGTATACCAGCTTGACAGCCACACCCCATTATGGATGCAGCTCTCTGTGTTTTGTTACTATTAGAACAAAATGTTTTAAAAAGAGGACCAACATTAAAAACGTTGAGGGCTTCTTATATGCATTTTTATCACCCGCGGAGTTTGCGGAGCGAAGGTGATGTTGCTTTTGTTGTGTAAGTGGCTGTGTGTGTATGTGTGTATGTGTGTATGCATGTATGTGTGTGTGTGTGTGTATGTGTGTGTGTGTGTGTGTGTATGTGTGTATGTGTGTATGTGTGTATGTGTGTATGTGGGTTTGTTAACAGCATATCACCATGAAGGAATAAAGATGGGAAGATGAAACTTGATGTGCATGTAGGCTAGGTACTGTAGATGTGCCTTTTGGTGTCAAGGTCAAGCTCAATGTCATGACCTTGACGTATGACCTTGAAAACAGAAAATCTATTTTTAGCCATATCTCGGGCACCAGTCAACATATGATGTTGAAACTTGGCATGAAGGTGGTTTGGCTTATGCTCCTTCCGAATATTGTTGACCAATCAAGGTCAAGGTCAAGGTCAAGGAGATTGCTGGACCCTGAAAATCGGGGGGTCGGAAAAATGGACTTCCCAAGATGAAATCAGGTGGGAATCTTGGCTGGGTATTGTAAATATGCCTTTTGGGGTCAAGGTCAAGGTCAAGGTCATACGCTTGACATGTGACCTTAAAAACTAGCAACGCTGCAGACCACTCCATCCACAGCTGCAACACTGATACAGATGCACATAGACACCGGCAGCCGGCACAAAAGCACGTAGGCACATAGACGCACATACAAACACAAACACGCACACACACAAACGCACGCACGCACGCACACACACACAGAGCACAGACACATACACAAACACACAACAGAAACACACACACACACACACACACTGACACACACACACACACACACACACACACACACACACACACACACACACATGCACATATTATTACACACAGTTTGGAATGTTTTGTTTTGCACACACACACACTGAGGACAGGACAAACTGTCAAGCACACACACAATACACACATTTTGACACACACACACAAACGCCTAACTTATTATGCTTACTTATTATAATCTTACATATTCTCACTTACAGACGCATCTACTCAAAACTCAACCACACCAAAAATACACCACAATATAATTTTGTCTGAATCACTTGTAGTGGAAGGACGTTAAACTGAAGAACACACACACACACACACAAAAACGCGCGCCCATGCGCACACTCGCACGCACACACGCACGCACGCACGCATGCACACACACAGACCTATGTACAAAGACACAGCAGACTGCACACACATACAAAGGCACAGACGGACAGACAGGCGCGCGCACACACACGCGCGCGCGCGCACTCACTCACGCACACACACACACACACGCACACGCGCGCGCGCACACACACATGCATGCACGCACGCACGCGCGCACGCGCACACGCACACACACATACACACACACACACACACACATACACACACAACCACTTCACTTTCATTTAGCTCTCTCGCCTCTTGCTATTAACCCTTTCGCTACCAGTCATTTTTTCAGCCAAAAAAAATACCATTATGCTTAACTGGGTAGGCCTACATAAAAAAAATTATCTGCAATATTGGGAATTCCTCTGTAACATGTATTAGTCTGAATTTAGGAATAACTTATCCTTAAGAACACTCCCAAAACTAAGAAAATAGCCCATGGCGCACACATCGTCGCACACACGATAACATGCACACACACACAGACCTATCCTTACCTTTGATGGGTCTTTTAACAGTGACATGTGACATGGTGTTAAACCATTGTGGTGCATAAATGCGACATTGGCGATGAAAGGGTTAAATATTACGACTAACAAAAACTTGTTCTGCAAAAATAGTGTCGGATATTTACCGTCCACTGAACATTACAAAACACTTTCTGTACATACAAAAAGTGTGCCACGTTTCAGAATCGATGCAGCTGTAAACTGTACCATAATCAAATGTTCAAATAATGCTCTCTTTTTTTATAAATTAAAGGGCCACCCTGACGGATGAGTTTTTGTAAGAAACACGTCCAGATCACCAGGGAAACACCATTTACAGAGATTGCAACACTCACTTTGCTCTGGTTTCCTATAAATCAAACCGTCAAATCAGCGATTCCTCCTTCGTGGAGGCGCTGGAAGTCAAATTCTTTCACCAAAAAAAGAAGTCTCTTTTCTAATGGCCGCCTGCGTTAAGACCAAATCGTTTGCACGAAATGTTCGCAATGCAAGCCTTTCTTCTTTTTTTTCTTCTTTTTTAATGCAGATTATCTAAAGGAGTTTTGCTCACAACAGATGAAACAGCTCCAATTTATTTTTTTACTGCACTACAAAAAAGAAAAAGCTTCAACCACAATGAGTGACCTTCACCCACCCCATCCAAAACGGCTACTCTATCCGGCATCTCCGCCAAGGAGGAATCGCCGTCTTGACGGTTTGATTTATAGGAAACCAGAGCAAAGTGAGTGTTCCGATCCTTGAAAAGGCTGTCTTTCTGGTGGTCTCGACGTGTTTCTTGCAAAACCTCATCCGTCAGGGTCCACCTTTAAGCAAGTTATTTTTAACCCTTTCACCGCCAGCCATACTTCAGCCAAAAATTTCCATTAAATTTACCTGGGTATAGAACAAAATCCATCTGCAGTATTGGGGATTCTCCTGTGACATACATAAAATAAGGTCTATCCTTACTTCCCAAAACTAAGACAATAGGGTCTTTGGATAATAGACCCCAATTTGATGCCTTTTAGTGACATAGGTGTTAAATCACTGTGGTGCTAAAATGCGACTTTGGCGGTGAAAGGGTTAAACATGGTACGTTTAGTTATTTTCCAATTCAAGAGATTGAAATAAATGTACATGGCAGTGAAGGTCAAGTTGCAGAAAACTCGTCTCTGTCCCTTTCTTTGTCTTTCTCTGTCTCTCACATTCTCTCTCTGTCTTTGTGTCTCTCTGTCTTCTCTCTCTCTCTCTCTCTCTCTCTCTCTCTCTCTCTCTCTCTCTCTCTCTCTCTCTCTCTCTCTCTCTCTCTCTCTCTCTCTCAGCTTTGTCTTTATGTCCCCTTTTGACGCTCTCTGTGACTGTCTGTCAGTCTGTCTGTGTGTTTATATATAATTGTATTTTTTCTTTGTGTGTGTTTCTTCGTCTCTCTATTTCTTTATCACTGTCTGTCTCCCTATCTCTTCTCTTACTCATTTTCTCTGTATCTCTGTCTGTCTGTCTCACTGTCTCTCTCTCTCTCTCTCTCTCTCTCTCTCTCTCTCTCTCTCTCTCTCTCTCTCTCTCTCTCTCTCTCTCTCTCTCTCTCTCTCTCTCTCTCTCTCTCTCTCTCTCCCCTGTCTCTCTCTCTCTCTCTCTCTCTCTCTCTCTCTCTCTCTCTCTCTCTCCCTGTCTCCTCCCTCTCTCTCTCTCTCTCTCTCTCTCTTCCTCTCTCTCTCTCTCTCTCCTCCCTGTCTCTCTCTCTCTCTCTCTCTCTCTCTCTCTCTCTCTCTCTCTCGGCCTGTCTCTCTCTCTCTCTCTCTCTCTCTCTCTCTCTCTTCTCTCTCTCTCTCTCTCTCTCTCTCAATACTTTTACCTTTGTAAAATAAAGGTTCATTTTCATTATCATCATTATCATCATCTCTCTCTCTGTCATCTCTGCTTTGTCCTTCATGTTCTCAACAAGAGGGAAACAAAGTCCATTTTGTTCTTTGTTGTCCAGTGTTCAGCCAAATCCGGGAACGTTCTATTATAAACCCCACATGTCACAGACGCCCTTCACTTTTCAAATTATGTTTTACTAGCTGTGCAACCCTTGGCACATGAGACATAGGTTTAATGACTCAGGGCTTCACGCTTCGAGTCCTCGCGCTTCGAGTCCTCGCGCTTCGAGTCCTCGCGCTTCGAGTCCTCGCGCTTCGAGTCCTCGCGCTTCGATTCCACGCGCTTCGAGTCCTCGCGCTTCGAGTCCTCGCGCTTCGAGTCCTTGCGCTTCGCGCTCGGCTCGCGCATGAGACGAGTCCTTCGCGCTTCGAGTCCTCGCGCTTCGCGCTCGGCTGTGCAACCCTTGGCGCATGAGACATAGTTTTTTTTTTTAATGCAAATCATTTAAGTAGAGAGAAGCTGCTACCTCATGACATGGTTATTGTAATGGAATTTTGTTGTCTGACTATTTGATATATTTTTGTGTGGGTGTTTCATTCAAACATGTGTATGTTCACGCGCCCGATCAAGATGGGCTACGGCCTATATGTGATGAAACATTTTGAGTCTTGAGTCTTTGAGTCTTTTAGTCTCTCTCTCACCCCCCCCCCCCCCCCTCTTTCTTTCATCTCACTGCTTTTTACATCTCCTTACACCTGAAGGAAACAGTTATTGTTGTAAAAAAACAACTAAAAAAACGGCCAGCATAGAATAATTCAGAAACAACGGTGTGGCCAAACTGGTTTGTGTTAACAAACACATCGATTCCCAACCAGTACGTTATACTTTTGCCCTTAAAGGGGCACCCTGACGGGTGAGGTTTTCTTTTTGTGCAAGAACCGCGTCGTGATCACCAGGAAAACACCCTTTTACAGAGATCGCAACACTCACTTTCCTCTGGTTTCCTGGAAATCAAACCGCCAGAACGGCGATTCCTCCTTGGCGGGGTTGCCTGGAGAGAGAGGCCATTTTGGACCGGGTGGGTGGAGGCCACTGAGAGTGGTTGAAGCTTTTTCTTCTTTGTAGTGCAGTGACCAAAAAATGGATCTATTTCCTTTGTTGTGAGCGAAACTCCTTTTGGTAAACTATATGAAAACTGTATAAAAAGGCTTGTATTGTGGACATTTCGTGCAAACGATTTGGTCTAACCAAGGCGGCCGTTAGAACAGAGGAGGCACATGCCTTCTCCTTCACTGAAAGAATCTGACTTCCAGCACCTCCGGCAAAAAAACATATCCGTCAGGGTGCCCTTTTCATTTATCTCTGTTGAGTAATAAGTCAATCGATAAACCAATCAAACCATCAATCAATCAAATGGTGTTCCCATTTTCAACAAGCCTTTTTGTAGGGCCTACTCCCATTTCTACCAGAACGTGTGGTTTTCAAAGGGTTATTGTGAACAAAGAACGCATTAATGTTATATAATATCCAGTGTTGGGTAGGCTGAATCTGTCGCGCTGTACAATTACGAAAGGGTTAATGTCGACACAGTAAGCGACATTGAAAGGGTTAATATTGATGAAGTATGCATTACCGCTAGGGTGAAAGTCGATCACTAAGAAAGTTACAAGCCTGTTGAACAATAGCAGACTAAAGTAGAAACGATCGACCAGCATAGCCTACTGTATCATTCATACTAGCGCAACGCCTAGTACTGGCAATGCACCGTACTGGTAACGCCTAGTAACGGTAACGCCAAGTACTGGTAACGCTGAGTAAAGCAAATTTGAAGTGATTCAGTTAAGAAACGGCGGAGTTATAAGGCCCCGTTTCAAGTTGGCGCTGCTGTGAGAGTGACGCGCTCTCCCGATTCTCTTCCAATTTGCTGCTAGGCTTTGCCCGGGCCATAGCAAGCCTGACACAAATTTGAGGCGATTCGGTTAAGAAACAGCGTAGTTATTCGTGAAAAAGTGAATCGGCGTATATCGCGCGCGTGTCTGAACCGATTCGCGTCCGATTTGGCACACCGATAGTCACCATCCGCGGTCATCTACCTGCCAAATTGGAAGGCAATCGGTCCAGAAATGCCGGAGATACGGGTTCACAGCAAATTTTAAGCGATTCGGTCAAAAAACGGCGGAGTTATAAGGCCCGTTTTGTGTTTCAGACAGACAGACACACACACACACACACACACACACACACACACACACACACACACACACACACACACACACACACACACACACACACTTGGCTTTTTACTATATGATGATGATGATTATGACATCACTAAGGGGAAAAAACCCAAACAAACCCCGCAAGTCTGTTGAGCAATAGCAAAACTACCCGAAAACTGATCGACGTCTTACACGTGTTATACAAGACATTGTCCTCTTCTCAGACTCTTTAGTGAATACGTTTGCGTGAAGCAGCCCAGCTTGGAAAAGGAAGTGGCAAAATTGTTTGGCTGAAAATTGAAAGTCAGTTTTTATCTATCTCTTTTTTTTCCTGTCTTCGTCAGTCTGTATTTGATTCAAACTACTAACTACAAAAGTTTTCGAAAGGCCCGAAATGCTCTCTGTGTTTAAACCTTTTTAAATAGTAAGATAACCATTCAATGAGCGACTTAGTGGGATTTTTTTCCCCGCCAGGGGGCATGACGCTCGAGAGGGGCTTATTACGCTATATTCTTAGTTGGGGATAAAGAGAGAGAGAGAGAGATAGAGAGGAGTCCAACCCTCTCTCTCTCTCACTACGCCCAACTAAGAGCGTCATGCCCCCTGGCGGGGGAAAAAATATCCCACTAAGTCACTAATTGGAAACAATCTCCTGATAAATGAAAACATTCTGATGATATACAAATCTGACTAAACATGGGAATTTACATAAACTCCACTCGTATTCACGAACTGTTAGGTGACATTTTAATTGATTCATATAACAAAATATGAGTGCGGGGCAGGATAAACATCCCCAACTGGAAGAAGAAGAAGAAAGAAGAAGAAGAAGAAGAAGAAGAGCAAGAAGAAAAAGAAGAAGAAGATAATGTGTCGAATCCTAAAAAAATCTTTATTCATAATTGTGATATATTTGCCAAATCGCAATACAAAAAAAATCTACAGTATAGAATATTTATGGTCTGTCTACTGTGTTGCAATGTTCTTGTTTTTGTTTTGTTTTTTAATTCTTGTTAAAATTGATTAATATAACAAAACATGTTTCAACATGGTCTTCAGCAATTTCTAAATATGTCCAGTAAAACGTAACCTTCAAGAAGGTAGGTTGTGGCATTAAAATACTATCATAACTTAACACACAAACACACACACACGAACGCACGCACGCACGCACGCACGTACACACACACACACACACACACGCGCGCACACGCACGCACGCACGCACGCACGCACACACGCACATACACACACACACACACACACACACACACACACATACACACACACACACACACACATGTTGTATAACAAAGTACAACCGTTAACTAAAATTTTCAATGATAGATATTAATGAACAAAATTCAAGTCACTGGGAAAAAAAGTAAAAAATATTTGCGCTTGGTATCTGCAGTTTGAGTGTTGTTTGATTGTACCGCTTTATTATAAGTTTGTTTTTAAAATGTTTTCCGCTCCATTTTGTCTTTTTGTTCGGATTGTGTAGGTGTGTGAATCAGAATCAGAATCAGAATCAATGTTTATTGCCCTTTAAAACCAATGCAAGATTTTCTATGTGTGTGTGTTCGAGGTTGGCTTTTTTCTAAAATGAACGGTTTTGCGGGATGGGTTTTTTTTGGGGTGGTGGTGGTGGTGGTGGTTTTGCTTTTGTTTGTTATTACTTTAATGGAAATATGTAGGTCTAGGCCTATTATATAACAAGCGCGAAATCGCAATAGTTTGTGGCACGCGGTCTATTTTTACCACTCCAATCATGAGTTACCTCCCCTGGCTTTTCAATGATTTTAATCTGTAAACCAGAATGTTATCTCTGCACCATTTCGTAACTTTTTATATCTTTTGGAAAACATTTAAAACTATTTATCCTACTTATGCTCATCGAAAGAAGCACCGCATACTCGTCGTGTCTGTTGTAGTGTCTGTATTACATATGTTTATTATTTTGTACGCTTTTACAGCCCATCATTTTAAAGAGCGGCCGATCCAGTAGCCTCGATTTGAAGTGCGACTAACTAATACTCTGGGTATTTATCAACTTGTAGCGGTGCCATGGCCGATGAGGTTTACCGGGGGCGTGGTTACCGCTACACCTATCTGTATTAATTAAAAAAATCTGGACTTTATTGGTTTCGTACTGCCTCCGGGCATTGCCTCCAGTATTGTTCCCACCATATTTGTATTTACAAATGTCCCATATGTGTCTGATTCAGACCAAGAGGACGTAAAACACCATTTTCTTCTTCTTCTATTTGAAGTGCGACAATTTTGTCAAAATGTGCGACATTTTTGGACCGACAGACCGACCGACCGACCGACCGACAAAGTGAGTTATAGGTTTGTGGCTTGAGCCACAAACAATAAGTACAAACCCATACACATGTCGTATGTTACAGATGAGGCGCGCTCTTGACCACTCGCGTACCAAAGCGTTTTCCTTCACCTCTATCTCCTCAATCGCTTTCACGACGGCCATCTTGTCAATCTTGATGGCGCGCGCCATGCGCGTGAGTGAGACGAACTTCCGCCTGTGTCCCCGTAGAGGCTACATAGACAACTCTACAGAGCCCGTGGACGTCTTCACTGCCCGTTCTTTGATGGATTGTGCGATCCAGTGCCTTCATGATGAACGATGTGGCTCTTTTAACTATTGTCTACATGGAGGATGGGGGGAGGAGGAGGAGGAGGAGAAAGAGGAGGAGGAGAGTGAGGATTCCGGCACGTGCCAGTTTTTGTCCAATCAAAAGATTCCGTCCTGCCAGAGTTTGGTCCCGTCTTTTTCTTCATGTCGACATGGTTTTTACGTGAGTTCGGAGATAGAGAGAGAGAGAGAGAGAGAGAGAGAGAGAGAGAGAGAGAGAGAGAGAGAGAGAGACAGAGAGAGACAGAGAGAGACAGAGAGAGAGATTCACAATTCACAAAGTTTACTGATCCAGGCCTTCTGCCCATTTCAGAGGGGAGTGGATTACAACAGGAAAAGGAAACAGAGAGAGAGAGAGAGAGAAGTCGGAAGTCGGAAGTTTACTGAATATAAGGCCAACAGCCCCTTTCAGGGGGGGGGGGGGAACAAACACTTAATACATTCACAATTGTATGAAAGAAAAAGAAACAAAAGAACAAAAACAAAAAAAACCATATGCATATAAACAATAAACAACCATGCGTAACTAAAACACCAGGTTCACAAAATATTGGATAGAAAGTCAACACATCATACACGATCAATGTTGGCCTGGCTGTATAAAGTATTATCCAACAACAACATTCTAGACTTACATTCACATATTTAGATCATCAATACACGATTGTCGTAACTTGAAGGCACATACAAGAAATTTAGCCTAATTTACTATTTTTGCTCTGGATTAACTCCTCAAAACGTTAATAAGTCTTATGTTTAAGTCATCATCTTCATTTACACAAAAATTAAACTGGTTTCTGATCTGAAGGGCATTTGAACATAAAGTGACTTTCGTTCTCTTGTGTATTTAAGCAGACTGGGCATGCAGTGTAGTTGTAGTTGTAGCTGTAGTTGGTGCAAAGCGATGTTTATGTACATTTAACCCTTTCACCGCCAATGTCGCATTTATGCACCACAATAGTTTGACACCCATGTCACTAAAAGACATCAAATCAGGGCCTGTTATTTGACAACCCTGTTTTCTTGATTTGGGGAGGCAAGGATGGGCCTAGTGTTCTACATGTCGTAGAGCAATTCCCAATATTGCAGATAATGTTTTTTCTCTACCCAGTTAAGTTCAATGGTAATTTGTGGCTTAAAAAATGGCTGGCGGCGAAAGGGTTAAAGGAGACACACCCATTCTAAACTGAGCCAATATATTTATGTATCCCTCAACATAAAGTACACTGATATATTTCTCTCTCAAAAACACATGTTTTAATTTACCATACACAGACAGCCTTAAACTATTGTCTAAATGGTTACGCCACCGATGACAAAAATTACTAAATAACCTTTCCTTCAATACTTTTATAAAATTAGATTCATCCCCACATCAAAAAACCCAAACCTCTTCAAAACTATTTTCACACAATAATTGCTTTATCTGAGAAGCCCAGGTTACATTTCCATTTCGATGTAACGAAAGTAACATATTGTATGCTTGAGGGAGAGAGAGAGAGAGAGAGAGAGAGAGAGAGAGAGAGAGAGAGAGAGAGAGAGAGAGAGAGAGAGAGAGAGAGAGAGAGAGAGCACAGACAGACAGACAGACAGACAGACAGACAGACAGACAGACAGACAGACAGACAGACAGACAGACAGACAGACAGAGACAGAGTGAGTTTGCATTAGCTGTCGTTGACATTTAACAGGCAGGGAGATGTCAGAATGAAACGAAAGTTATGTTTTACGTCCTCACGGCCGAAGTCACATGACAATTAATATACTAGCAGTTTCTAGTCTTTACGTTTGGTGTGCCTTTGATTTTTTTTTCAGTGTAAAAAATAGAATAAACCACATTTAAGTAATAACAGTTTTTAGTCTTTTCACTAGACTAGCAATTTCTTTTAAATTTACAGGCAGGAAGCTGTCAGTGTAAGCTACAATCAAGGAGAGGTTTTTTTTGTCTTTGCTTCAGCCGCGTCTTTGGCGTTTAACAGGCATGAATTAGACCTACACGCGTCAGAATACAGGCACATTTAAAGGTGCAAGAATGGGGCTTAATTAGTTACACCTTCAGTGTTTCATTATTATATTACCAGTGTCTTAAAGACACACACGATGGCTTAGAGTCAAAACAGACTATCTTTAGATAGTCCATTGACTTATTATTGACGATATTGCAAAAACTAATAACTTGTATTAAAAAAAAGACTACAAATGATATACAATAGGGTTTATGCTTTTTATATTTCAGCAATCTTTTTTTTTAAAACAAGTTATTACTTTTCACAATAAATTCAACAATCCGTCAATGGACTATCTAAAGATAGTCCGTTTTGACTCGAAGCCATCGCAGTGAGTTTAATATTTTTTTCAGTCAGGGGTTTGCCGTAATGGGGGTACATTTAATGGTAGTGCCTGTCACTGTCCACCCCAGTATGCTGGAGTAACGTGCCATCGCTACATCGCAGGTAGGACTAGTCATAGATTTTGTTCAGTTTTTACCCCCCCCCTGAAGTCGGAGTATGGCCACCCATGTGGCGAGGCCCTTTAAAAGCAGCCATACACGTAATCTTCCCACCCAAGGCCATGCAAAACGTTGACATGGCACTGGATGTGCCCCCCAGAGTGTTTAATAATTAACCCTTTCACCGCCAACGTCGCATTTTTGCACCACAATGATTAACACCCATGTCACTAAAAGGCATCAAATCAGGGTCTGTTATCCAAAGACCCTATTCTCTTAATTTTGGGAGGTAAGGATAGGCCTTACTTTATGTGTCACAGAGGAATCCCCAATATTACAGACAGATGTTTTTTTGGTTTATGTCTACCCAGGTAAGTTTAATGGAAAACCTTTGCTGAAAAATGGCTGGCGGCGAAAAGGGTTAAGCTGGGGAACGAAAACATCAACAACAAGGGCATCGCCGAGCGGCAGCAACGCATTGTGACAATGCAAACCCGGCCAGAGTTATGTCCTCTCCCCCCCCCCCACCCCAATAAACACACCACTTTCCACCCTTACAGAACGCATAAAATACATAGCCCAAAATTTGAAGCGATTCTGTTCAGTAGTTCACGAGATACAGCTGAACTTTTATACAAACTTCTTTGCAACGAGTTATGTCCTCTCCCCCCCCCCCACACCCCACCAAATAAACACACCACTTTCCACCCTTACAGAACGCATAAAATACATAGCCCAAAATTTGAAGCGATTCTGTTCAGTAGTTCACGAGATATCAGCTGAACTTTTATACAAACTTCCTTGCACCATGGTACACCACCACACAAAATTTGAAGCGATTCTGTTCACTAGTTCACGAAATAAAGCTGGGGGGGAATTACATAGCCCAAAGAAGGAAATTTCGGTTTTCAAGGTCAAACTTCAAGATCAAGGTCAGCACGTTGTTGTTTAACGAAAGGAAGCTTCCTTTTCAAGCTGTCTACCCCTCTGCCAGTCCAAACAGTAGTTTTTAAGATAATCGATACACAGACAGACAGACACACACATACACACACACACAACAGACACACACACACACACACACACACACACACACACACACACACACACACACACACACACACACACAAACCGATCGCAATACCTCGGCTTCTGGCCGGGTAACAACAACAACTACAACAACCCTGATTGTCATTCTGCGTGTGTGTTTGCATGTATATCTGTTCTTTTGTCTGTCTATTTGTTTGTCTACCTGTTTGACAGTCTGGCTGTTCGCCTGCTTGTCTGTGTTTGTCCACGTATGCTTATCTCTTCATTTGTCTGTCTTGTAAATCTTTCTCCTCTGTCCGGCATCAAACTGAAGTTTTAGCAGTTTTCTCACATCATTATCTGTTTTGTCATAAGGAAAGAGTAAAGAGTATGTTGCAGTATGCACGTGTGTTCTTTTGTAGAAAGGAAGTCAAGAAAGATAGATATTAGATATATAAGATATTAGGTACTTTATAGTCACAGAGGCGTCTCTGTGAAATTCGGGTTGCTCCCACCTGGAGAGCGCGTCGCAGCCAGAGGCGCGCCACCCTTTTTTTTTTTTTGTATGCGATTTTTGTGTGACTGATGAGGAAGGAAGGGAGGGGAGGGAGAATTTTGACCAAATTACTTTTTCGTTGCCACTAGGTTTAGCGTATGCTAAGTGCATGGGCACACGGGACCTCGGTTTATCGTCTCATCCGAAAGACTCCACGTTCAGACCGTAAGGCCTAGCGCAAAGTGAGAGGCAAAAAATCCCCTGTACCCAGGTTCGAACTCGGGTTTACTTGACACGAGGCGAACGCGCTACCACTGTGCCACTGTGGACAAGGAGATAACTTCCTCAATCAACGGCCACAGCCTTCTATGTCCGTCCCCCCTTGCCCGTAGGGTTTACGTATGCATCAGAGTCAAAACGGACTATCTCCAGATAGTCCATTGACAGTGTTTAGTAACGTATTGCGAAAACGAAAAACTTGTATTCAAAAAGACTGAAAATAATATAAAACTAGCGCAACGCCGAGTACCAGTAACGCCTAGTAACGGTAACGCCTAGTAACGGTAACGCCTAGTAACGGTAACGCCTAGTAACGGTAACGCCTAGTAACGGTAATGCCAAGTACTGGTAACGCTGAGTACAGCGAATTTGAAGCGATTTGGTAAAGAAACGGTGGAGTTATAAGGCCCCGTTTTCGCGTTGGCACTGCTCTGAGAGTGATGCGCTCTCCCTAGTAACGGTAACGCCTAGTAACGGTAACGCCAAGTACTCGTAACGCTGAGTACAGCAAATTTGAAGCGATTTCGTTCAGAAACGGCAGAGTTATAAAGCCCCGTTTCCCGTTGGCGCTGCTCTGAGAGTGACGCGCTCTCCCGATTTTCTTCACATTTGCTGCCAGGCTTTGCCCTGGTGACAGCAAGCCTGACAGCAAATTTGACGCGATTCGGTTGAAAACCGGCGGAGTTATAAGGCCCGTTTTGCATCATGCTGCTGTTATGCGCCTAAGTAATGGATTCGCTTCCGGTTTGGCACATTGATAGTCACCGTCCCCGGTCATATATCTGCCAAATGTGAAGGCAATCGGTCCAGAAATACCGGAGATACGGGCGCCGAAAGGCCGTTGGATGCGCGTTTCGCGCATTTGCAAAACCGCGCAAATGACACGGCCGCCTCGGTTGCCGTTGCCATCGCCCCGTTAGGGCTCACAGCAAATTTGAAGCGAATCGGTCGAAAAACGGCGGGAGTTATAAGGCCCGTTTTGTTTTTCAGACAGACACACACACACACACACACGGACGGACAGTTACCTTTTTACTATATGATGATGATGACCGGATCATCCCCAACAGTAACAATGGTACATACAGTTCGTATTTTATTGTGCCAATTCCATGATTTAAACACACATGCAACTGTAAAATGAAAGCTGGTTTTTTTTTTAAACATGGGTTTGTTTTGCATTTCAATATTAGACTGGATTTGTGAAATTATTTTGTCCTTCTTCAGACTGTTCGGAATTGGAAGGAAATAACATCTCAGCCAATGAACGAGGAGCTTACATCCTTCATCCAATTGGAGCCCCGCAGCCGTTCTGGGTAACTTGTGTTTGTGTGTCTTTTTCTTCTTCTTCTTCTTCTTCTTCTTCTTCCACCCTCTTCGGGCGTCTGATGTCCAGTGACTGGTCACCTTGCCAGGCGGCATGTGCTCCCCCCTAGGAATAAAATTTAAAGGGGCACCCTGATGGATGGGTTTTTGTATGAAACACGTCCAGATCACCAGGAAAACACCCTTTACAGAGATTGCAACACTCACTTTGCTCTGGATTCCTATAAATCAAACCGTCAAATCGGCGATTCCTCCTTGGCGGAAGTGCTGGAAGTCAAATTATTTCACCCAAAGAGAAGGCGTGTGGCGTCTCTTTTTTTAATGGCCGCCTGCGTTTAGACCAAATCGTTTGCACGATTTTTTTGCAATACGAGCCTTTTTATTGTTTATAATTTTATACATTATTATCTAAAGGAGTTTCGCTCACATCAAAGGAAATAGCTCCAACTCTTTTTTACTGCATTATTTTTTTTTTTAAACACCACACGCTTCAACTACAATGAATGACTTCCATGCACCCACCCAATCCAAAATGGCTACTCTCTCCGGCATCTCCGCCAAGGAGGAATCGCCGTTTTGACGGTTTAATTTCTAGGAAACCAGAGCAAAGTGAGTGTTCCGATCCTTGAAAAGGCTGTCTTTCTGGTGATCTCGACGTGTTTCTTGCAAAAACTTATCCGTCAGGGTCCACTTTTATAAACAGTGCAGTAGTCTACTGCTCTAAAGGTTAGCATTAAAACTATGTACACAGGTCGATCTTCAGTTGAGTTCTCAGCAGAAAAAGGCCTGGTGGCTGATGTTATTGCCACCAAGGCCGACCCTGAAAGCTTCTGGACAGGGCTTTTTTCTGTCAACGCTGCAGGAAACATATTCCATTCTCTCAGCGTGCGAGGGGGAAAAAAGAACGGTTGAGGACCGGGTGAGCTGTGTCGCATGAAAATAGGTAGCTCGTAAAAATAAGTAGCTCGCTACCTATGACAGTGTGTATTTGCGACATTGAGCATGAACCACAAATTTCACTTTTTTCTAGGGTTAGGGATAGGGTTAGGGTTAGGGTTAGGATTAGGGTTAGTTAAATGGTTAAAGTACATAAAAAGTGAAATTTGTGGTTGTCGCAAATACAGACTCTCATAATAGCGAGCTACTTATTTTTACGAGCTACCTATTTTCATGCAACAAGCTGTCCTTTCAAGGAAGAACCTTTGTGTTATTTGACGTCTCTTCACCACTTGTAATAATTATTAGTCGGTAACTTGTATTTGTGTTTCGTTCAAAAACGAGTGTAGGGTGAAGACGGGGTAAAAAAGCCCGTGGGCGGGTAAGAAGCCCATGCCAATTATCTCATGAAATTAAGCAAATTTCAGTCAAATTTTGTCCATGAGACGAACGCTAAACATTAACACTCGTCTCAAGGGCAAAATTTGACTGAAATTTGCTTCAGTTCATGAGATAATTGGCATGGGAGTTTTACCCGTCTATGGCCTTTTTACCCCGTCTTACCCTATGTGCGTGTCTGCACACACTCCACTGATGATAATTATGCAAGAGAAAGCCTAGAATTATTCGTGACTCTTTTTCTACCCCCCCCCCCCCTCCCCTTTCTCCTCTATGTGTCTGTGTGCCTGTCTGTCTGTCTGTCTCACTCCCCCATTGAAGATGCAAATTTTTTATTTTTAATCTGAGAGTGCCCTCCTTGTCATCAGACCTGTTTGAGGTAATTACAATAAACGTCACGTGTTTAAGTATTCCCTTCTTATCTCTTCGTCTCTGATTCTGTCTCTGTCTCTTTACTACGTTGAAACGATTGTTACTGTCTCTGTCTCTGTCTATCTCTCTCTCCGCTCTCTCTCTCCCTCCCCCCCCCCCCCCCCCTCTCTCTCTCTCTCTCTCTCTCTCTCTCTCTCTCTCTCTCTCTCTCTCTCTCTCTCTCTCTCTCTCTCTCTCTCTCTCTCTCTCTCTCTCTCTCTCTCTCTCCGAAAAGGGTATCTTAACTTTCCGTTGTTTAGTCGCCATTAATTTAGAAGTACTTTCAGTACTAATGCACTTCCTTGGCAGAAGAGCTATGTAAAGCTATTGCCAATAAAACATTTGCGTTGCGTTGCGTCTCTCTCTCTCTCTCTCTCTCTCTCTCTCTCTCTCTCTCTCTCTCTCTCTCTCTCTCTCTCTCTCTCTCTCTCTCCACTTTGAAACATTTTTGGGTGATTTTTTGTTGTTGTACCCTGACAGGCATACTGTGCCTTTAATTACGTCACGTGGCCTTATCGTCGAAGCAACAGCACTGAGTGGACATTGTCTTGGGACAATCTAAGAAACGGTTTCCAAGGCGATCTACTCTATGGCGGGAGTCCTAGCAACTTTTTTATTGGTCTGCAAAACCTCCATTATCTGACGTCACAGGCGAACTACAGTGCCCGGATCTATGTCTTTGGTGACAATGGCCAATCTCAGTATTTCAGGTAACCACCATCTTCTTCTGTTGTTGTTGTTTGTTGGTGTTGTTGTTGTTGTACCCAGGCTTAAAGACTCCAGGGATCATCCCAACACCCGAAGTACTTGAACACCATAGTACAAATGCACCAGCTAGGGATGAGACCACTTATTTACGTGTGTGCCCGTTTTTGATTACCCCGCCACGTCGTGGGCAGCCACTCTCCGACTTCGGGGGATTCTTCTTCTGTATTTCAATACTCTTCTTCCGCCAAGTGCTTTCGTTCCCCCCTCTTCCGCCCTCCCCCCCTCCTTCTCCTCTTCTTTTTGATGCGTTAATACTGAACCTTTGCTTGGCTTGCCTACATTTTTTGTAATTGTAGTCGAACATGGAAAAAGTGAAGCAGATCAATATTAAATTGTCCAGGCCTATGCCTCAAAATAATCATGTTCATCGGTATGGCGTAATCATAACTATGCCACAATGACATAATTGGCCTACTTTAGAGGGAGAAAAATCACAAAGCCATTCAAAGAAATCTTTTGTTCATAATCCTTTCTTTTTTGCTTTAAATCAAACGTACCTGAACTGAAGAGACATAGGTGATGATGGCAAGATATGATGATGATGATGATGATGATGACAAGGGTGCAACTCCCCAAAATGAAAAAGAAAAAAAACCCTGAAAGGCAGGGGTCCAGGGGCTGTCCGGGATCCCGGCAGGGTACAGGGGCAGAGCCCCGTTGGACGATCCAGGGGGGCATCACAAGAGAGAGAGAGAGATAACGAAAAAGACAGACAGTTAAAATGATGGACAGAGACAGCTTGAGTCCGATAAGCCTTGTCAAATGATTAGGCCTTCTTTGCCTACTAGGCCTACATGCTGTTTTCAAGATTCCCCGAGAGAGACTTCCAGGATAGAACAACCAAGTTTAAAACACCTCAAATCGTTTGTAGTCGATTTGTTTGGATGAATTAAAAAAAAAAAACCCACTGAAGTTCAGTTTTTGGTAAAATGAAAAAACAACTGCTGAAATCAGTGTAAAACCAAAAAGCTGTGTAGGCTACACGCATATTCCTTGCGGAAACCCGTGCGCAATCCATAAATAAGTGAAACAAAGAAGGGAAAAGATTTGCGCACGTGTCCGAAAATCCCCTATGTGCGTAAACTTTTCTCCTTCTTTCTTCCACTTATTTAGGGTTTTCCGTACGGAACTTACGCGTCTAACGTGAACCCGGCTAAAGAGTTGCACCCACGTGATGATGATGATGATGATGATGATGATGATAAATAGGGGAAGGAGGAGGAAAATAACTTCAAGAATCATGACAGCAATGACATTATAATAGTGTTGTTGACGTCGCCGACGACAATGATTATGATGAGGAGGAAAATTAAATGAGGCAAGGAGGAGGAAGAAGGGGGAAACGGGAAAAGAAGGAATGATTATGATGATGGCAAGGACCATGACAATGGTGACGATGGTGATGATGATGATGATGATGATGATGATGAAGATGATGATATTGATGATTATGATATTGATGATTATGATGATGATGATGATGATGAAGATGATGATGATGAAAAGAAGAAGAAAAGAAGAAGAAGATGCTGGTGCTGATGATGATGATGACCACGATGACGACGATTTTCCTTTTGATGATGATGATGATACTCATGATGACTTCAACATTGACGGTGATGATAAGCTTAATGACGACCACGACGGCGACGATATTTAGGTATTAGGTAGCCTATTAGGTAACTTACAGTAACGGAGGCGTCTCTGTGAAATTCGGGTTGCTCCCACCTGGAGAGAGCGTCGCAGCCAGAGGCGCGCCACCCAATTTTTTTTTTCTTCATGCGATTCTGTGTGACTGATAAGGAAGAAGAGGGGGGGGGGGGGGGGTAACTTTTGACCAAATGACAACTTTTTCAATGCCACTGGGATTAACGTGTGCTGAGTGGATGGGCACACGAGGCCTCGGTTTATCGTCTCATCCGAAAGACTCCACGTTCAGACCGTAAGGCCTAGTGCAAAGTGAGAGGAAAAATCCCCTGCAACTAGGTTCGAACTCGGGTTTGCTTGACACAAGGCGAACGCGTTAACTCTGTGCCACTCTACTCATTTATGTCGATGATGATGATAAAGATGACGACGACGACGATAATAATAATGACAATAAACATAACGACAACGTTGTGATTATCCACAGACTGGACAGCATAACGGTGGGCCCGGAATCTGACGCTTTCCAGCTAACCTACACCGACCTGAGCTCATCAGTGGAACACCTCTCTCTGCCAAAGTCAGGGTCCCTGCTCTTCAGCACCCAAGACAATGACACCACCGGCTGTGCCAGTGGAGGAGGAGGAGAAGGAGACGCAGGATGGTTCTGGGAAGACTGTTCCAATTTCGGACTTTTTGGTGCGAACGATGCTTCCTTGATGGTCGATGGCGTTTGGACTGAATTTGTTCACGGGAGAATTTACATAGAGCGGGCGTCTCCTTTCGTTCCTTGAACAGTTTGCTTTCTTTGATATTTCGAGTTCGTTCGTTTGCTGTGGGTCTATTTTGTTACGTGGTTGTTGTTTTTTCGTTTGTTGTTGTTGTTGACGAACCCTGGCTAAAAAGACTCAAGGGATCGTCCCAACAGCCAAAGCATTGAACACTCTTTGTACAAACGCATCAGCTAGGGATGAGAACATTAGGCCCTATTGGCCACTGCGACTAGGGTTATTAACGCCCTTGACGGCAAGTGTTAAGCCCTTGTTGATCCGTATCCAAAAAGGGCGTTCACTCTTGCGAAAGACGGCCATTAATAAGTGGCCTCAAATAGGGTTATTGGCGAGAGTTATGCCCTTGTTTGGTCAGTAGCCTACTCAACCATCTTCCCCCCACCCACCATGGGCATTCACTCTTGCAAAAGGTGTTCTTTGCTGTGGCCAATAAGTGTGTGGCTGTTTTTGATTACCCTGCCACGTGAGCAGCCACACTCCGTCTTCGGGGGGAAGGAAGCCTCTTCAATTTAGCTTTAGTTCCATGGATAGGTATGGTAGGTCTATGCTGTTTGAGAACGTCGCTGCAGGCCCCCCCCCCCCCCTTTTTGTTTCATAGCTTAGTCTATGTTTGTACAGTTTGTGTTTCCTTTACTTAACCGCAGTAATTTTGGTATATTCTAGTCACAGAGACTTATTTCTGTGAAATTCGAACTGCTCTCCCCTGGAGAGCGCGTCGCCGCAAGTGCAGCGCATACCCAATTTTTGTTAGGGGGGCGGGTGAGGAGGGGGGGGGGGCATACTTGTGAAACCTAGCTATCAATTTGGCCATACCAGGCAGCAGGATTTCTCCCTGCTCTTACCTACTTTCAACTGCCGTGGGATTTTAACGTGCGCACAGCGCATGTATGAGAGACTAGCTTTAAGTCCCCATCCGAAGGACTGGACGGTCAGTTCGATTTTCCTGTCAAACTAGACAGAAAGGGCGAGGCCGGGATATACAATAGGTTAAATTATACGTGTCTTAGTAAAAATGCTACAAAAAAACACTTTATAATTGGTATTTTTTAATCACAATCGACAATGAAAATGTAGGCCTATGAATGAATTAAAAAAAGTGATTTGAAAAGAGACAACAGAAGAATATATTATAAATATACAGCCATATACACAGTACAGAGACGGATCAGTCAGCCATGGATGAGGAGGGGTGGGGGTAGGCCTATTATTTTCCAAGTGCTCATTGTGTGTGTGTATGTGAGTGTGTGTGTGTGTGTGTGTGCAATGTGTGTACAGTGTGTGTGTTTGTGTGTACGTGTGTGTGTGTGTGTGTGTGCGTGTGTGCGCGCGTGTGCGCGCGTGCGTGCGTGTGTGTGTGTGTGTGTGTGTGTGTGTGTGTGCAGACACTGACTGTTATTGGAATGTAAAAGAGGCAATGCAGGCTTTTTTGTGGGAGAAAAAAACTATAGCATAGGACTACATTTCTCCCTTTTCTATTTTAATTTTTGAGGGGGTGGAACCCCTGTAACCCCCCTCAAATCCGTCTTTGATGAAGTAGGTGGAGGGGGAGGGGGCGGAGGGTTAATTGTGCGTTTGTGTGAACCTTTTGTGATTTTCATTCATTCTTGTTGTTATTGTTTTTGGAAAGAAAAAATAAGCCCAGAAAATCTATTCATCGCAGGATTATATCAGTACCACCGCGGAGAGCTCATCTCTCTCTCTCTCTCTCTCCCTCTCTCTCTCTCTCTCTCTCTCTCTCCCCTCCAGGTTTTGCCCTTTCTCAATTTCTCACACGCAATAAATGATAGTGGTACACACGTGCACAGACACACACACATACGCACCTAGTAGGCATACATACAAACAGACACTCTGAGACACAGATTTGAGTGTAGGCTGCATGTATGCATAGGCTGATGTAGCCTATGCACATGCATACGTTCACACGCACGCAATCGCCGTGTAGGCCTACGCGAGTGAGTGAGCACGTGCCTCCATACACAAACACATACACACCCTACAAATACACACCGAGCATACATTCACACACACACACACGCGCGCGCGCGCGCACGCACACACGCACGCACACACACACACACGCACGCATACACGCTCTCTCTCTCTCTCTCTCTCTCTCTCTCTCTCTCTCTCTCTCTCTCTCTCTCTCTCTCTCTCTCTCTCAGCGCGCGCGTGTGTGCGTGTGTGTGCTCACCGGCTCACTCGCGTAGGCCTACACGGCGATTGCGTGCGTGTGAACGTATGCATGTGCATAGGCTACATCAGCCTATGCATACATGTAGCCTACACTCAAATCTGTGTCCATCTTACCCTTTTAGAATCTTTGGTTATAGTCTATCTTACGTTATGTAGAGCGCTATGGTCGTTACAAGAGTGAATACATTGTATTGAAACGTTTTGAAGCCTTAGAAAGAAAAACAATTATGTCATAGTAACAGTCCTTACAAGACAACGGTCGTTACATACAGCGTAACGGTCGTTATAAGTAAGCGAATACTCTGTATACGTTTCAAAGCCATATGGAGCGTAACGGTCGTCACATAATATAGCATAACGGTCGTTACATATAGCGTAACGGTCGCTACAAGAGCGAATACTCTGTTTTGAAACGTTAAGCGTTACGACCGTTAGACTCAAATCTAAACCTATCCTTAAACATATCCCATAACTCTTCGCACATACGCAGACATGTTGAGAACAAATCCATTTTGAGAATGCCACACCGGGGTTATGCGCCGTTCAGAGATATTACGACCTTTCAAGCCGGCAGAGAGAGAAAGTAGAAAAGACAAGAAATTCAGTTGACCCAAGGTCAACTATAAAGGCGAGCCAAGACAATGTTGGCATTTCAAATCCTTTCAGCTTTTTTCATGTGCTGTCTATGTCCTTGTATTGTATTTTTCTGTTTTGTGTTTGTCTTATATTTATTCTTTCCAACTAACCAAAACAAATGTCCCATATGTGCCTTCCCAGGTCGAGAGGACGTAAAAATCAAATTTACGATACGTTGGCATTTCAATTTACAAATAAAAAACCCTCAGCCTTTATTTTTTAATATGACAGCACTCACGTCACACATTCATAAATTAACAAATAAAACAATGCGAGTGACTGTTATAAATAGAAAGATTGTGTTTTCATGAACAAACAATAAGAACTGCATCAAATTGAACTAGCAGCAATAGAAAGTTTAAAACACCTTGTAATTGTTTTGCAAAATATGTGCATAAAATACACCAGTAACAAGCTTGTGTGCGTCTTCAATCTGAGGTTGCTTCCCCTTAAACCGTTGTATCAAAAGAGATCACTAGAACGGGCCATAAAATTGTTCATTCAGCAAAGAGTGCTATTGAAATAGCAATAACATTTTTGTTAAACAATCCTAACATTGTGACTAAAGGGTAATAACTTTCGTGTTAAAAAAACAAAACACTTAAGGAGTTGTTTTTTTCTGACAAAATGCCACTTAACAGTTAACTGACTTTTCTTTAGCTGGAAGCAGAAGTTGATTATACTTAACTACTTAACTGGAATAAGAAAAGACAGTTAACTTCTTAACTGGTATCTTAAAGCCAGTTAAGTAATGAACTAGTATTTTATGATTTTTTAGCCCCATATAACTGTCGCTATGTTTTGAGGCGCAGAATTTAAGACCAGCAGTCCCAGGAGAGGGAATCTTTGTTAGGCCATCAGGAGGCAACCAATCAAGGAAGAACCAGACTTTGAGATCGAGTCGAAAACACAAAAAAAGATAGGGTTAGAATCAGCCTAAAGTTATTGTCATGAAACTGAAATAAACCAGACTTTGAGATCGAGAGTAGCAAACACGAAGAGGATAAGGATAGGCTAAGAGGATAGGGTTAGGATCAACTTAGAGTTGTGAAACTAAAAGGAATCAAACTTTGACATTGATAGTCGTAAACATGAAGAGAACAGGGTTAGGATCAGCCTATGGTTGTTGTTGTGAAGCTGAAAGAAAGAAGACTTTGATTTTTTAGATAGAGAGTCGAAAACAGGAAGAGACCAGCCTAGGGTTGTTGTCGTGAAACTGAAAAGAACCAGACTTTGCCGAGAATGAGTCGTAAACACAAAGAGGATAATCGGTCAGCCTAGGGCCGGTTATTGTCATAAAACTGAAAGAAACCAGACTTTGACGTTGAGAGTCGTAAACACGAAGCGGATAGGGTTAGGATCAGCCTAGGGTTGTTGTCATTGAACTGAAACGAACCAGACTTTGATATCGAGAATCATAAACATGTATGGGATAGGGTTAGGATCAGCTTAGGGTTGTCATGAAACTGAAAAGAACCAGACTTTAAGATCGAGAGTCGCAATCATGAAGATGAGATGGTTAGGATCAGCCTAGGGATGTTGTCATGAAACTGACAGAAACCAGACGTTGAGATCGAGTGCATTAACATGAAGAGGATAGGGTTATGATCAGCCTAGGGTTGACAGAAACCAGACTTTGAGATCGAGAGCATTAACATGAAGAGGATAGGGTTAGAATCAGTCTAGGGTTGTTGTGAAACTGAAAAGAACCAGACTTTGTGATGGAGAGTCATAAAAATTATTAGGATATGGCTAGGATCAGCCAGGGGTTGTTGTCCTGAAACTGAAAGAAACCAGACTTCGAAATCAATAGTCGTAAACACGAAGAGGATAGGGATAGGACCAGCCTAGGGTTGTCATGAAATTGAAAAGAACCAGACTTTGAGATCGAGTGCTGTAAAAATGAATATGATAGGGCGAGATCAGCCTAGAAAGCAGAGTTATTGTCATGAAACTGAAAGAGATTTTGAGATCGAGAATAAAAACCACTCAGAGTTTAGGGTTAGGATCAGCCTAGAGTTATTGTCATGAAACTGGAAAAAAAACAGACTTTAAGATCGAAAGTCGTAAAGACGAACAGGGTAGGGTTAAGATCAGCCGAGCATTGTTGTCATTAAACATCATTCTCTTTGAGAAGTGTAATAGACAACTTTAATGTCAAATCGTTTGGCTTTCAAAATTTTGCAAATCAATTGCATGCTATCCGTATGGTACATAATAATTTAGCAATGTCAACACAAAAATATAAGCTTTAGCAGACGACACGAACTGCAGTGCGTTGGGGAAGTGGAAGCAGAAAGCATCGTGGAAGCAAGACTGCTACGCACGCACACACGCATTGCAGAAGACTAGAAAACCCCATAGAGTTGTAAGGCCTAGAGCGCAGAGAGAGAGAGGCAGAGAGTGACAGAGACAAATGCAGAGACTAAAAGAGATAGTGTGTGAGGAAGACAATAAAAGAGTAAGGCAGTGACAGAGAGAGAAAAAAATTAAACAAAGACAAACAGAACAACAGGCATACAGAGAGAGAGAGAGAGAGAGAGAGAGAGAGAGAGAGAGAGAGAGAGAGAGAGAGAGAGAGAGAGAGAGTAGCTATCTGGACAACGACCGGTTTCGATAATATTTTTTAATAGAAAAAAAGATCCAGATGAAAAATACATAAATATATTTCAAGCAATGCAAACTAAGGATCCAATAGCTGAGTCACAACAACACTGTTATTGTACATGTTATGGTTCATGCTCATCTTTGACCGCCAAGTGACTGTGTCCGTCTGTCTGCTAACATCACAGCACAGAGAGTCACAGCACTCACGGTTTTGGTCAGTTGCTAGCATCGAGGTAGGCCTACTATAGGCTAATTCATGAGGCTCTCAAGGGTATGCGTGGCATGCTCAACGAATAAGGGGGAGGGGGCAAGGAATAGTCAATTGATAAATGAACGTGAGAATGGAAGAATGTAAAATCCTGTACATGCATTTCTTCAAAAGAAAGTGTTTGATGAATTTACAATGCTAAGCAATATAGAAAGACAAAGTTTTGTTTCTAATATCCGAGTAATAGCAAAAGGAACAGCTTTGCTTCACAGTATATTTCCTCCAAAGAGAAAATCGTCTGCTAAATGAAATCCATTTGACATGATAGCACATTTCGCCCTTGTTTTGAGGCCCTGTAAAGGTTTTTCCCTTAAAAAAGGCAAGGAATTAAAATATTAATTAAGTGTGCAGTCCTTTTATTATTGTTTTTGTTATTATCTTGATGAATGCAGTTTGTATTTATCTGATTTGACAATGCACTTGTTGTGATTTAGCTAAAGCTAAAATGAAGATGAGGCCCTGTCGAGAGTTTTATCATCATACAATTCACGCCTCGTCAATGCAGGTTTCTGAATAAGAACAACACAAACGTATTTTCTTCATAATCCTCTTTGCAGAAGTGTATTAAACAACTTTAATGTACAATCATTTGGCTTTCAACATTCTGCAAATCTTTTGCATGCTATTCGTATGCTACATAATAATTTACGAATGTCGACATGCACGTTTAAGCAGACGACACGAACTCTAGTGCAGTGGAGGGAGAGGGCGGGGGGAAGCAAGAACGCGGGTGTCATCCACTAGAACCTTTTTGGTGTCATCGCACGCTCAATGCAAAGAGAAGACAACTCTAATGCAAAGAGAAGACAACTCTGATGCCACGAGCAAAAGTCACGTGACCCTCCATGGACCATCGCCCACGTGCAAAGAACTACCCAAAACTAATAAGTGGCTCGCCGCTGTTGCGGCTCGCCAAAAAGGGCAGGAGTTGTGCCGGTCGGGGCTTAAGTTGCCCTCGGGGACCGCTACGGTAGCCGGATTAGTATTGCATGCTGCGAAAAAGGTCTATGATCCAAATTTGAAGATCAACAAGAAAATTCAGTTGATAAATATCAACTAAAAGCCCAAACTGTTGCCTCGCCAAAAGTATTGTGCCGGCAGTGTTAACAAAAGGTCTATGATCCATAAACACACAAACACACACACACACACACACACACACACACACACGTTATGTAGAAGAGTGTATTGCACTTCAAATGTGTATGAACATGTATGTCTTTTCAAAATATCTTCAAGGTGATGCAGTTGGCTATTTTAGAGAAGAAGAAGAACAAAAGTTATATAAAATATGAACGTGTCATGAAATACGTTCGTCATCAACCGCTCAGACAAGAACAAAAAAGAAGTTCAACACAGTAAAGTGCTGAACATACAGTACACTTTCGCAACCAACTTGAAACACTCACACTGATGGACACTTAAAGATGCCCAGGCCGCACTATTAACAAATCACACCCACACCCACACTTATAATGATAGAGAGAGAAAGAGAACAAGAGAGAGAAAGAGACAAACATACAGACAGACAGACAGAGAAAGACAGAGATGGAGACACAGAGAGTCAGACAGAGGGACAGACAGAGAAAGAGAGAAGAGAGAGACACACAAACAGAGACAGAGATATATAGGACTGAAATACAGTTGCATGCATCATAAAACAACAACTTACTATAATTTGTACATACAATAGTCACAAAAAAGGCACATTATATTCAATATTAATAAACATTCACACACCCCCTCCCCACACACACACACACACGCACGCACACACGCGCATACACACAAACACACACAGACACACATGATTAGTGGAAAAACATTAAATGAATGACACTCACACACATACTAATAAAATAGCATTTTAAAACACTTATAACGTAAAATCATTTTAAAACAGTGAGACAAAATGGATAAAGAAATAAAAATACACAAGTACATAAAATGTACTCCTGTAATGTAAACACGAAAATAATAGAGGATAGGGATAGGATCAGCTTAGGGTTATTGACATGACACTGGAAATAACCAGACTTTGAGATCGAGAGCCATACAAATTAATAGAGTAGGGCTAGGATCAGCCTAGAGTTATTGTCATAAAACTGAAAGAAACCAGACTTTGACTTTTGAGACAGTCATAAACACGACGAGAGTAGGGTTAGGGTTAGCCTAGGGTTATTGTCATCAAACTGAAATAAACCAAACTTTGACATCAAGAGTCGTAAACATGAAAAGAATAGAGGGGTTAGGATCAACTTGGGTTGTTGTGAAACTGAAAAGAACCAGACTTTGAGATCGAGTGCGATAATAAATGAATCTGATACGGCAAGGCTCATCCTATAGTCATTGTCAAGAAATTGAAATAAATCAGATTTTGAGATCGAGAATCATAAACACTTAAAGTTTAGGGTTAGGATCAGCCTAGAGTTGTTGTCATAAAACTGAACAGAACCAGACTTTGAGATTGAGTAGTAAACACAAAGAGAGTAGGGTTAGGATCAGCCTAGGGTTATTGTCATAAAACTGAGAGAAACCAGACTTTGAGATCAAGAGTAGTAAACATGAAGAAAATAAGGCTAGGATCAGCCTAGGGATGTCATGAAAATGAAAGAAACCATACTTTGAGATCAAGTCATAAACATGAAGAGGATAGGGTTAGGATCAGCCTAGGGTTGTTGTTGTAAAACTGAAAAGAATCAGACTTTGAGATCGAGAGTCGTAAACATGACAAGGTTAGGATCAGCCAAGGGTTGTCATGAAATTGAAAGAAAGCAGACTTTGAGATCGAGGGTCATAAACATGAAGAAGATAGGGTTAAGATCAGCCTAGGGTTGTTGTGAAACTGAAAAGAACCAGACTTTGAGAGATCGAGAGCCATAAAATTGAATAAGATAGGGCTAAGGTCAGCCTAGGGTTATTGTCGTGAAACTAAAAAGAACCAGACTTTGAGATCGAGAGTCGTAAACACGTAGATGATATGGTTAGGATCAGCTTAGGTTTGTTGTCATGAAACTGAAAAGAAAGAGACTTTGAGATCGAGAGTCTTAAACATGAAGAGGATAAGGTTAGGATCAGCCTAAGGATGTTGTAATGAAACTGAAAAGAACCAGACTTTGAGATCGAGAATCATAAACATGAAGAGGATAGGGTTAGGATCAGCCTAGGTTTATTGTCATGAAGCTGAAAGAAGCCAGACTTTGAGATTGATGGTCATAAACATGAAGAGAATAAGGGTAGTATCAGCCTTAAGTTGTTGACAGGGAGGGTTGTTGTAACGAAACTGAAAAGAACCAGACTTTGAGATCAAGTCATAAACACAAAGAAGATTGGGTTAGGATCAGCCTAGGGTTATTGCCATGAAACTAAAAGAAACCAGACTTTGACATCGAGAACCGAAACACGAAGAGGATAGGGTTAGGATCAGCCTAGGGTTGTTGTCATTAAACTGAAAAGAACCAGACTTTGAGATTAAGAATCATAAACAATGTAGGGGATAGGGTTAGGATCAGCTTAGAGTTGTCATGAAACTAAAAAGAACCAGACTTTGAGATCGAGAGTCGCAATCATGAATATGATACGGTTAGGATCAGCCTATACATGTTGTCATGAAACTGAAATAAACCAGATTTTGAGATCGAGTCATAAACATGAAGTTACGATCAGCCTAGGGTAGTTGTGAAACTGTAAAGAACCAGACTTTGATACTGAGAGCCATACAAATGAATAGGATAGGGCCAGGATCAGCCTAGGGTTATTGTCATAAAACTGGGAAAAAAACAGACTTCGAGATCGAGAGTCGTACGAAGAGGATAGGGTTAGGATCAGCCTACGGTTGTTGTCATTAAACTGAAAAGAACCAGACTTTGAGATCGAGAATCATAAACACGATGAGGATAGGGTTAGGATCAGCCTTGGGTTGTCATGAACCTGAAAAGAATCAGACTTTGAGATCGAGAGTCTGAAGAGAACAGGGCTAGGATCAGCCTAGGGTTGTTGTCATGAAACTGAGAGAAACCAGACTTTGACTTTTGAGATAGAGTCATAAACACAACGAGAGTATGGTTAGGCTCAGCCTACGGTTGTGTGAATGAAACTGAAAAGAACCAAACTTGGCTCATGTTCATCTTTGACTGTCAAATGATTGTGTCCGTCTGCTAACCTTTGTACTAGGCCTATAGAGACTTACCCTGCTTCCATAGCTTTTGGTCAGATTGCTAGGCTAAAGCATATTCATGAGTCTCTCAACGGTCGTGTGATGCACACGGATGAAGAAGAAAGGGGGCGGGGTCAAGGAATAGTCAACTGATAAATGAACGTGAGGATAGAAGAATGTAAAGTCCATCCGTAAGTATTTCTTCAAAAGAAAGGGTTTGATGAATTTACAATGCCAAGCAATACAGAAAGAAAAAATGTTGTTTCTAATATCCGAGTAATAGCAAAACGAACAGCTTTGCTTCACAGTATACTCCCCCCCCCCCCCCCCCCCCCCCCCCCAAGAGAATATCGTCTGCTAAATGAAATCCATTTGACATGATACATTTCGCTTTGTTTTGAGGCCCTGTAAAGGTTTTTCCTGCCAAAAAGGCGAAACATAAAAATGTTAAGTGTGCAGTCATTTTACTTTTGTTTTGTTATTATCATGATGAATGCATTTTTTAATTTATCTTTTTTTGACAATGCACTTGCTGTGATTTAGCAAGTTTGGCAAGGCACTTCTGTGATTTTGCAAAGGCTTAAGCAGACGACAGTGAAGGGGTGGGGTGGAGCGTGGCCGACAGTAGCTTAGTATAGTTAGCGATTGGCAACCGGGGAGGGGGAGGGGGGGGGGGGTAGCAAGAATGTTTAAAGGTGGACCCTGACGGATGAGTTTTTGCAAGAAACATGTCGAGATCACCAGAAAGACTGCCTTTTCAAGGATCAGAAAAGTCACTTTGCTCTGGTTTCCTAGAAATTAAACTGTAAAAACAGCGTGATTCCTCTTTCGCAGAGATACTGGAGAAAAGCCATTTTGGATTGGGTGGGTGAAGTTCACTTATTGTGGTTGAAGCGTTTTCTTTTTTTGTAGTGCAGTAACAAACAAAATGGATCTGGTTCTTTTGTTGTGAGTAAAACTCCTTTAGATAAACGGTTAATTTGCAATTTTCCGTTTTTGCCTTTCTTACCAAACATAAAGCTGTATTTTATGAACCTTTTTAGCTAATAACCTTTTTGGAATACTAACCCTAGCCCTAACCCTAGCCCTAAGCTTAACCTTGCCACCCACCCAACCCTACAAAACGGAAAAACGCAATCAACCACGACTGTGACAAATGACGCCGTACACTGCAGTACATGGGGGGGGGGGGTCCTATTAGATAATGGCCTAGGGTTATGGGATAGGGTTAGTATTCCAAAAAGGTTATTAGCTAAAAAAAAAGGTTAATGAAATACAGCTTTATGCTTAGTAAGAAAGGCAAAAACGGCAAAATGGAATTAACCGAGAAATGCAGGGGGGTGGCACATCTTGACCTTAATTTTTTTTTTTTTAATGCTTGTATTGCAAAACTTTCGTGCAAACGATTTAGCAGCCATCAGAAAAGAGACAGCGCTCGCCTTCTCTTTGAGTGAAAGCATTTGACTTCCTGCTCCTCCGCCAAAGAGGAATCGCCGATTTGACTTATAGAAAACCAGAGCAAAGTAAGTGTTGCAATCTCTGTAAAGGGTGTTTTCCTGGTGATCTCGGCGTGTTTCTTACAAAAACTCATCCGTCAGAGTGCCCCTTTAACGGTGTGCCATTTGAGGCCCTGAAAAGGTTTTTCCCGCCTAAAAGGCGAGGAGTAAAAATGTTGTGTGCAGTCCTTTTATTATTTTTGTTGTCATTTTTATGATGAATGCAGCTTTTATTTATTTTTAACAATGCACTTGCTGTGATTTTGCAAAAGTTTAGCAATGCACTTCTGTGATTTTGCAAAGGTTTAGTAATGGTGGTTGTACACTTTTTAAAAAATGCCAAAATGAGGATGGGCCCTGTCAAGGGTATTATCATCATACAATTCACGCCTCGTTCTTACAACACAAAATTTGTTTTCTTCATAATTCTCTTTGCAGAAGCGTAATAATACACAACTTTAATGTAAAATCGTTTGGCTTTCAAAATTCTGCAATTTTTTTGCATGCTATTCGTATGCTATGCATAATATTTTTTTGGACATGCAAGTTTAAGCAGACGACACAAACTCCAGTGACAGCAAGACTGCTTACGCACAGAGAGAGAGAGAGAGAGAATAATGAGGTTTAGCAGACGACAGCAACTCCAGTGAAGAAAGTGTGGTGGAAGCACGCACGCACTAGGCCCTACTAGCCTAGCCTAGTTAAGAGAGAGAGAGAGAGAGAGAGAGAGAGAGAGAGAGAGAGAGAGAGAGAGAGAGAGAGAGAGAGAGAGAGAGAGAGAGAGAGAGAGAGAGAGAGAGAGAGAGAGAGAGAGAGAGAGAGAGAGAGAGAGAGAGAGAGAATTGAATTGAATGAATTTTATTTATAGAGGGTAATAGAGTAAGCAATAACATGCTTTTGTTTTGCTTTGTGTGTGTGTGTGTGTGTGTGTGTGTGAGAGAGAGAGAGAGAGAGAGAGAGAGAGAGAGAGAGAGAGAGAGAGAGAGAGAGAGAGAGAGAGAGAGAGAGAGACAGACAGACAGACAGAGACAGACAGACAGACAGACAGAGACAGAGAGCAGGGAGAGAGGCAGGAAAAGGCAGGGCAAAAGACAGAGACAAAAAGAGATAGTATGTGGAAACAAAATTGGAAGCCGTGCAAGGCAGAGAAAAAGAAACAAGAGAGAGAGAGAGAGATTGACGCAGTCACAGCCTAACTCTGTCGGTTAACATGTTCTGGTCACCAGTCTGTTAGGCTGATGCATATTCATGAGGTTCTCAATGATCCACCAGCGCGTCGCACCCACGGACCTACATTACATGTAGTCGCACACTCAATTAAAAAGGGCAGACAACTTCAATGACAAAGGGAAGACAACTCTGATGCGCCCAGCAGGTCACGTGCTCATCCATGGACCATGGAACTGGACCCAAATCACGTGATCTTCACAGGCAAAAGTCACGTGATCCCCTTCCCGAAATTAATAGGGAGGCTGCTCTTGGCAGCCTCCAACAAAGGGAGGAAACTAAAAGTAAAAGTGAAACCGGAAGTGTCTGCTAACTTCACTCCATTGCCGTAGGAGTCTTGGTCTACTTTCTGAACTCGCTCACTATCCAAATAACAAACTGGTTTCGCCAGCCTTTCCATGTGGAACCTGCAAAGAGCTGCGTCACGTCTAGCTGTTCTGGGAGTAGTTATAAAATCAGGTAAGGCAAGCGATCGCGTTGTCATAGACACTAGAGATGCATTAACACAACTTTGTGTCTTGCTTGTTAGTTTTTATGTATACATAACAATGTTATTTAATAACATCAAAACACCCATTGAATGATTGATTGATTGAAACGCATGCAATGTGCTTGTTTTGTCCCTACCTACCTACCTACCTACCTACCTAATGTTCAACCTTGCACACACACACACACACACACACACAGTGACACACAAGTTAAAATAGCCTACATTTATGCTCAGTTTTGTAAAAGATTTAAAACAGATGTCAATGCACGTGAAGGTTTAAACCCTTTCATCGCCACTGTCGCCTCTTGGCACCACAATAATTTATCACCCATGTCACTGAAAGGCATCGATGTGGGTCTGGTATCCTATGACCTTATGTTCTTACTTATTGGAGGTAAGGATAGGCCCTATTTTATGCATGTCACAGAGGAATCCCCAATATTGCGGACAGAATCTTTTCTCTACCCAGGTATAAGTTTAATGGAAATTTTTAGCTGAAAAATGGCTGGCATTGAAAGGGTTTAGCCATTCTGAGCAAGGATAATAATATAACAAAGAAATGAAGCGTCGACTGTCCTTTCTTTCTTCATGGAATTATGGTTTCAGGAAGCTACTTACCAAGCCTTGTACAGCTGAGTCGTTGCCATTCGTCGCCCAGCCTGACCAGACTGATGGACATGCGCGTGAAGCTGCTTCCAGCCCTGGAGGACAACTACATGTACCTCCTCATTGACGAGCACACCAAGCAGTGCGCTATTGTGGATCCAGTCGAACCAGCCAAGGTGACCTGTACAGTTTTTTTTCTTTTGACAGGGCTCCCAATCGTCCCACAAAACAAGGGGTCCCAGGGACTCCTTCACTTACATTATAGAGGGTCCTAGAGGTGGGATAGAGGGTCCCAGTAGCATAGCGAATGCTAAAACAGATGTTCTAGTGCATCCCTGGGACCCCCTGCACATTCTTTTAGAGGGTCCTGTAGAATTTTAGTGCTTCATAGACCCCTAAATGGGGGTCCCTGGGAGCCCTGTTTTAAGGTTTTTTTTCCCTCTTTGCTAATCAGCTTCAGTACAGTTTTGTTTTATTTTCAGTTTTCTTTTACTCTCTTTAACCCTTTCATCGCCACTGTCGCCTCTTGGCACCACAATGATTTAACACCCATGTCACTCACTGAAACTGAAAGGCATCAGATGAGGGTCTGTTATCCAGTGACCTTATATTCTTAATTTTGAGAGGTAAGGATAGGCCCTATTTTATGCATTGTCACAGTGGAATCCCCATTTTTGCACATATAATCTTTTCTCTGCCAAGGTAAGTTTGTTGGAAAGTTTTAGCTAAAAAATGTCTGGCGTTGAAAGGGTTAAAAATCGTTCAGCTTCCATTTGTTTTTTTAACCCTTTCACCGCCAGCCATCTTTGAGCCAAAAATTTCTCTTAAACTTACTTGGCTACAGAAAAGATTTAATCTGCAATATTGTGGGATTTCTTTGTGGCACATTTAGAATACGGTCAATCCTTACTGCTCAAATTTAGGAACACAATATCATTGAATAGTATACCCTGTTTCCTTACCGGTCCATTCTTCTGCCTTTTTTCACGAAACACTTTCAAAAACATTTCCTCCAGCCGAAGTCTGACTTGCTGGGCCTAACGATTTCTTAGTTAGGCGCATAACGGCAGCATGACACATCTGCGCTCATAATTGACAGGAAAAGGTCTGAGTGATCGAAGAAGAAGAAGAAGAATAGGATAATTGTTAGATGACCTTTTTGTGTGCTTGTAAGTTGTTTAACCCTTTCGCCGCCAGCCTTTTTCCAGCCAAACGTTTCCATTAAATTTACCTGGATAGAGAACAAAATCCATCTGCAGTATTGGGAATGCTTCTGTGACAGATATAAAATAAGGCCTATCCTTACTTCCCAAAACTAAGACAATATGGTCTTTGGATAATAGACCCCAATTTGATGCCTTTTAGTGACATAGGTGTTAAATCACCGTGGTGCTAAAATGCGACTTTGGCGGTGAAAGGGTTAATCATTTTAATGTTTTTTTCTTGTGATTTTTCATTTAAGTTTCAAATGGAACTTAAATAGAGAATTGATCACAGTATTTTCTCTTAAAACCCGCTCCTTTCTATTACCACCATCTCCTGTTCTACCTTCTGATGGATTGTTTGCAGCTTAAATGCCAGACGTGGTTAAGAAAACAGTCATTGGCTGATTGAGAGTTGTTTTGAGCTTAGGAGGCAAAGACTTCACTTGAGATAGATATATACAACACAAAAGGAAAGAAAACTCCAACAAATCCGTGGTGGTTCCAATTTTAATTACTAGCTTTTGAGAGGTGTCCTCTCTTCTTCAGGTATGACACACTGGACGTGTCATATAGATATATAGATATATATATATATCCTTCTTTGCTAGTACTTCTTTCCATAATGTTCCTGACTTCAGTTTTCATACAAGTTGAACATGTTAGGTAGGTAGGTAGGTAGGTAAATAGGGACAGGCTAAAACGCCTTAGGCCTCGTGGCCTATTAAGCGTCCCCTCTTTATTACATCTTTGTAAGCGGTTTGATTGCATGCTTTAAATTTTGAAGTTATATGATATACGTCATAATCATAAAAAAAATCTCTGAATTTTGGAATTGCATCCAGAAGATTCTTGAACTGGTCAATATCCTGTGCAAATTTAATGTTAGTTTGAAGGTTATTCCAATGGTTAACAACTCTGTGATGAAATGAAAACTTGCATTTAGTTCCGCAAAATTCAACAAAAAATTTCCCCTCAGAATTCCTAGTTGTATTAAAATTAGAAACAGAGAAGAGTGTCTCAATAGATATATCATCTACCCCATTGAAAATTTTGTATGTTGGATTTGTTCTAGCAATTTTCATTACAATAATAGCTAAGTAGTAATAGAATAGACTGGAGCGAAATCCTCTTCTTGGGTCATCATGATTTATTCATCATGTTAGAATCCCATTTGATTTTCTTTTCTTTTCTTTATTTCTCCGCAGGTTATGACTGCCGTGAAGGAGGAGGGAGTAGAACTGACTTCCGTCCTCACTACACACCACCATTGGTAGGAAATTGGTACATGTAATATGATTTATATATGCATGGCAGACAGGTCTTGAATTGTAAAGCTGTAGTTAACTTGCCATGGACAAGCTGAGAGAGTGAAATCAAACATTTTTAACTCATTGCGAAAGAATTCCGAGTTTACTCAGAACAGGAGAACAGTCTCAGGGCCTAGTTCTGAGTATTCACAGAACGGCGATTTATAAGTTTAAGACTTGTCTAAATCCATGTTTTTTTTAATCCAAACCATGTTTTTGAGGTGATTCTATTCATCACTCTTCCAGCTTTTGTTTCACTTAAATTTGGCACTTCTGTTTCAATTTTTAATGTTAAAAATGTTAAAAAACCCAAATCGTCCCTAGACAAGCCTCAGAAAATAATTCAATGTTTTCATGAACAGTTCCGATTTTAATTCAAGTAACTATGATTTCAAAGCGAAAAATAAATTTGGAGCAACGAGTACCGTATTTTTCGGACTATAAGGTGATATTTTTTTCTCCAATTTCGACCTATGCGCCTAATAAACGAGGGTGTCCTATAAGTGAACAGAATCGTGAGAAGAGAGGCAGTACAGTCTACTGTGAGTCACAACATCGAAAGTGGTAACGAGTCGCCGATACGACGAATACTCACGTTTAAATGCTTTGAAATCCCTGTTATCGTCCGAGATACCGTCCATCAGATGCCACAACCCTTCGTTGGATGTAAAAAGCATTGTTGTAGAGCTTAAAATGCCATAATTCTACCAGTTTTCGCGAAGAATTGGCCAAACGCAACAACCGGAAGTCACAAAAACGGAAGTTTCGATTCTTTGAGAAGGGAGCCAACTCTCGTTTACGACAACAACATGGCAGTCGGTAATCATTTACAGGATGTGTACAGGCTTCAAACTTCGACTTTCTGTTGCGAGGTGTGTATCGCCTTATAAACGAGGGCGCCCTTTACCTGGATTTTGTCAGATTTGTCTTGAAAATTGCCCTATTCGCCTTATACACAGCAGCGCCTAATGAACCGAAAAGTACGGTAATGTCAAAACTGAATCATATTGACAGTATTAGTTTTATCGCGCCTCTTATTAGTTACATTTTTTTTCTAGGCAGCCCCAGGCCAGTATTAATATGTGGTAAGATTTAATGTGGTGACAGCCCTGACATGGCCTTAGTTGTCGACGGGGCTATAATTTTAATCTTAATCTTAACCAGGCCAGTAATGAAGTCTGTTTAACTCATTCAAGTCATTCTGGCCATATATGTCCGAAATTAATGGATAGCTGTCAATTTGATGCATTTGCTTCAAGGGAAGTAAATCTGCGCACACCGTACCTTGATCACGTCTAAACTTGCTTAGACTACAATTTTGCCTCTGATTTTGCTTTTGTAGTGGTTTGTTGTGGGGAAACCAATCGGTGTAGTTTTTTTTATGTAAAGTCTATATATAAAAGTCTGATCCACCACTTCCCTATGTCTGAACCTGAAGTAAAAACCTGTAATCTTCTTTCATTTGTCCTTTTGTTGATGTATTTTTGTTTGTGTGTATGGTTGGAGTGATTTGTGAGGGTTTTTTAACAATTCAAAATTGTTGCGATGCGAATGAGTTAAGGCAGTGATGTCTTGAAGGGGTTAATCCCTTCACTACCAGAAACATTGAGAAATTATATTTTATTTAGTTATAAAATTGAAGAGAGACCTGTTAGACTCAGTCTGAGAAAAAGGTCTTGAGAGATATCTTTTTTGACTGCCGTTAGTCTAAAAACAAAAACTAGCATTCCAGGACTATGACATCATCAATGACATCACACTTCCCATAGTAGACAGGGAACAGGCAAGGCAGTGGTTAATTAACATACAACATCAGTGTCCTCTTTTCTAAGCATTATAATTATAATTATATTTCTATTCCTTGTACAAATACCAAAATATATGGTGAACGTTCATTTTCTTTCAGTGCCCCTTCTATCTGGAACTCCCTACCCTATCAACTTCGTTCTGCTAAATCTTTCAAAACCGCTCTTAAAACTCACCTCTTCCAGCAATACCTCTGATTTCTTCCTCGTCCTGTTTTCTGCCTTAAAACTATGTTCCCCATATTGTGTGTGAGTGTGTGCGTATGCATGTTTTTGTTGTTGTTGTGTGTGTGGGTGCGCGTGCGTGTGTGTGCGCACATGCGCATGTTGTGGCTGTGTGCATGGTTCTGATAGTTCATATTTAGTTTATTTATCTATTTATGATCTATTTATTTATTTATATTATTTGTGAAGCGCCGTGAGCTCAGGAGAAAATGGATGCTCTAGAAATGTTAGTTATTATTATTATTATTTTTAAAATTTTGATAAAAACTTTCAAATGTCCAGGGACCATGCCGGTGGTAACGAGGAACTGATCAAGATGGCGGGGAAAAAGAAGGTTTATGGAGGCGACGAAAGGATCGGAGCATTGACCAACAAAGTGACACACGGGGATGAATTCAATGTGAGCTGCATTGCGTTCTAAGTATCTTCAACAGTAGTGATGGTTTTGTTTACCTGTGCAAGGTTAAGAATGATGGAACTGGATATTTATCATGTAAAAAATAATAGTCATTTTTTTATATATATATATATCAGGGCTCCCAATCGTTCTGCAAAACAAGACGTCCCAGGGACTCCTTCGCTTACAGTATAGAGGGTCCTAGAGGCGGGAAATAGGGTCCCAGTGCCATTGCGAATGCTAAAAATATTTTTTCTAGTACATCCGTGGGACCCTCTGCACATTCTTTTAGAGGGTCCTTTATAATTTGAGTACTTCATAGACCCCCAAATGGGGGTACCTGGGAGGGAAACCACAACAACAAAAAATGGCTATGGTAAATATTGACTTAATCTTATTCCTCGTCGATCGCTCAGGGTTTCTGACATATAAGCGAAGATCTATGGGTCATGCTGCTATTATGCACCTAAGAAATACAGTGTAACCTCCCTTATAAGACCTTAAAAATCATCCAAAATGAGGTCTTCTAAGGGAGGGGTCTTTAATACTTACTAAGAATGGCAAATAGTACATGACAGTAAACAAAGGGAAAAGGCAGAGTCAAAGAGATTGACAGATTAGAGGACGTTACAAGCACAAAACTTCTAGAAGGTAGGGGGAGCTATTTGTATGAAAGACCCCCAGTACCACAGTAGGATTGACTTTAATCAAAGAGAAGAGGTGAATGCAAAGTCACTTACAAAGTCGCATTTTAGCACCACAGTGATTTAACACCTATGTCACTAAAAGGCATCAAATTGGGGTATATTATTCAAAGACCCTATTGTCTTAGTTTTGGGAAGTAAGGATAGACCTTATTTTATGTCACAGAAGAATCCCCAATACTGCAGATTGATTTTGTTCTCTACCCAGGTAATTTCAATGTACATTTTTGGCTGAAATATGGCTGGCGGTGAAAGGGTTAAAGTAAAAATGGTCAACTATCTATTGACCTCTTCAGTGTTTGCCACAAGCGCATATATGTGTCAGCTATCACTATCAGCTTTCAGTATTTGAACCATTAGCCACCAACGCACACCTGAGGTCTGAATGGTCAACTTAGGACGCTGATTTGACCGCCAGAGGGCAATAAAACTAGTAGGGGCTTAGCGCGTGGCATTCTTAGTTGGGCGTAGAGAGAGAGAGAGAGAGAGATGAAGAGAGAAAGGAAGGGACTCATCTCCGTCTCTCTCTCTCTCTCTCACTACGCCCAACTAAGAATATCACGCGCTAAGCCCCTACTGGTTTGATTGCCCCCGGGAGGGACTCATCTCCCTCTCTCTCACTACGCCCAACTAAGAATATCACGCGCTAAGCCCCTACTGGTTTGATTGCCCCCTGGCGGTAAAATACACGTCCTAAGTTGCTCATTCAGGTAATTTGAAACATTGCATTATGAAACCTTACATTTTATGTTACAAGTTATGGGAAATTTAACGTATCAAATGTTCATAAATTTATAAGAAATTTTTTCTTTCTGTTTTTAGTACCCATTTATAAAGACAGAAATTAAACAATTTTTTTTAGCCAAATGGAATGTTGGCTTTGATTGAATAATGAATGGTGCTTATGTATATGTTACGCCCAATTCGTGAAATTGCCTATTGCCTTTGCCCAATTCATGAAATGGACAATGTATATCAATTTTAAATTCCCAGCAACACAGGCATTGATTAAGGTTGATTCAACAGATGCACATTTTTCTACATTGCATTTTCACCCCCATCCTACCCCCCCAACACTACCAAATGCTAGTCTGAGGCATGCCTGAGCCACATGTTTTATTAACCGTTTTATGAAATTCTCAATAAAAGAATTTTAACCCATCTACAGGTGTGATTTCTCATTCGTTTGAACCCATTCTTGATCTTTTGAGTGTTTATGAATGGAAAATGTTTTTATTTCATACTGCTTTTCGAAATAACAAGTTTGAAACTGGCTATTTCACGAACTGGGCAAACCCTTTTTGCCCATTTCATGAAATGGGCAATTTCACAGATTGGGCGTAACATATGCTCACTGATCCACCCCTAATGTGTGCGTTATGTGTGGGGTAGATTGGGTCCCTGAAGGTGAAGTGCCTGTTCACACCCTGCCACACCAAGGGACACATCTGTTACTTTGTCACGGGACCTTCTGGACAAGAGCCGGCTGTCTTCACTGGTCAGTTTTCTTATTAGATTTATTAGGTACTTTATAGTCACAGAGGCATCTCTGTGAAAATCGGGTTGCTCCCACCTGGAGAGCGCGTCGCAGCCACCCATTTAAAAAAATTTTTTACTTACGATTTTTTTTGTGTGATTGATGAGGAAGGAAAGGGGTGGGTGGGTAAATTTTTACCAAATGACAACTTTTTCGTTGCCACTGGGTTTAACGTGTGCTAAGTGCATGGGCACACGGGACCTCGGTTTATCGTCTCATCCGAAAGACTCCACATTCAGACCGTAAGGCCTAGTGCAAAGTGAGAGGAAAAATCCCCTGTACCCAGGTTCGAACTCGGGTTTACTTGACACGAAGCAAACGCGTTACCATGTGCCACTCTACACTCACTGTGCCACACTGTGTCATATATACATGGGTGCAAGTTTTCCTGGTATACAAGGATTTCCTGTTTTTGAATTTTACCACAGAAGGAATTTCCTTTTTTTTTTTGAATTTGTCAAACAAGATCTTTGTGTTTCTAGTATTTTTCATTATTTCAAACACTTTAAAGTAAGAATTTGTATAAATTGTGAAAAAAGCAAGCAAAAATAGCTTCATTTAATCAATTTTTATTCAGCTGCAGAGGGACATTACCCATAAGCCCTGGCCTTTCAGGGTTTTTTATTTTTGTGCCGTTGCATCCCTGCTTTATGCATTTTTGTAACTTTTTTATAAAGCGCTTAGAGCTCCATAAATAGGAGAATGAGTGCTATATAAATTAGCACTATTATTATTATTATTACTAAAAGGCTAGATACATACAAACTTTAAGTAGGTAATATTTTAGCTTAGTATTAAACATAGTATTAAACCAAGCCATGGTTATATACAGCTGCCTGCTATTTTGATAGCATCTTGCAATATATAATACAGTGGCAAAGTAAACAAAAGTGAAAGTGTACACTGCAGCAGACGCTTTCTGGAATTACCAATATCGTAGAGCAATGCCCAAAATATTACTATTGTTAAACAAAAGCCAATTTTATTACCATGTAAAGTGGAACCTCCCTTATAAGACTCCCATTATAAGACTCCCTCACACATAAGACCTACTTCTCTGAGACATTGGCCTTCTTTGTAAGTATTAAAATTGCCTCCCTTATAAGACCCCTCCCTTATAAGACCTCAGTTTGGATTACTTTTGAAGGTCTTATAAGGGAGGTTCCACTGTATTTGCTTAGATTGAATGCAAAATATGAATTGATGGGGAAAAATACATGGGCAAGAACCACGACAAAAGCTATATATATACTCGCAGCAAAACCCCAAACCACAGCAAAACCAGTTTATGCAAGAACTTAAGGTGTTGCTTGTGACCATCGTGTAATGCAAGGTTGTCTGTTGTAGGTGACACGCTGTTCGTAGGGGGCTGCGGCAAGTTCTTTGAAGGAACTCCCCAGCAGATGTACGAAGCTCTGGTGCAGATACTGGGCAATTTGCCAAAGGAAACGGTAAAGTTGAAAAAGCTGTGTGCCATTTGTTAGTTTTTATTTGTATTGTGTTCTTTTTTTTTTGTATGTGGAGATTACATGGATGAAAATAGTTCAGGAATGCTCCTGAAATCAGGAATGAAAAACCTGATGGAAAAGAAAAACAATCTTTAGGGTTGGCCATCTTGTCATCCGGAACAATGGTCTTGCAAAACCAAAACTTTTGTCTGCTGGCATTGACGCCAGACAGAAACATAATGATCTACATTCAATACCCCCCCTCTATAATACACATACTCTTCGCAAATATGTTGACACCACTTCAGAAATTGAGATGATTATGTTTCTCATGAACGGAGACATTCAGAGAACATTGAAATATATCTTTTCAGGTATGAATGTGAGAATATTTCGCTTTCACCTATGGGATTAGAAAGTCTTCAAAACCATCACAGCTGTGTCTGCACACACACACACACAAAATCTGAAAGGACACTTGAGAGGCCGCAAGGCCTAGTTGTCCTACTTCACGTCACCTGACCATATTTTATGGACTATAAGGCAATACTTTTTTTTCAGACCCAAGCACCTAATAATTTGACTAATGATTTTGTAAGAAGCCGTTGTAACATGTTTCTTAATGCTCATTATTTTTGCCAGGGAAACGAGTAAGTCCACATGTTTTTTTCTTTCATTTAATGTTAAATTCTGACATTTGTGTTCTTGCAGAAAGTGTTCTGTGGCCATGAGTATACTGTGGCCAATCTGAAGTATGCTCAGCATGTGGAACCGGACTCGGCGGCTGTGAAGAGCAAACTGGAATGGGCTAAGGTATGACTGTATTGCATGGGTGCAACTTTTCCTGGTATACAAGGATTTCGTGTTTTTGAATTTTACCAGAAAAGGAATTTCCTTTTTCTTTTATAAATTTTGTCAAAAGATATTTGTGTGTCTACTGTATATTTCAAACACTTTAAAGTAAGCATTTGTATAGATTGTGGAAAAAGCAAACTAAAATACCTTCATAAATCAATTTTTTCTTCAGCTACCCCTGGACCCCGGCCTTTCAGGGTTTTTTCATTTTGTGTAGTTGCAGCCATGGTATTAGCGTACTTTTTTCCTCTTCATGTCATTGACCATTTATAATGTTCATGGCGGTGAAAACTGTCACAATTATTTGTTGGTTCCAATCTAATCCTTCTTATGGCAAAAACTGTTTTTGTTTCAATCTTTAAATATCGGCTAACTTGTAATGAAATTTGAGCCCTTTCAATTTTGACTTTCCATATTTTCTCTGTAATGCTTTTTTGAGGCGCTCTGGCTCATAGTGAATTTTTTTCTTCCCCTTTTTAAAAAGTACACGAAACTAGAGCCTAAACTAAGCCTGTTGGAAAATAAGCAAAGTTCTTTGGTTATTTAATTTGAGCAATGCAAAAAATTTTTATTTAGTAATGCTTCCACAAATAATTGTTTTTCTTTCAGAAACGACGCGAAAATGGTGAACCGACCATACCCTCCACGATTGAAGAAGAGTTTCAGTATAACCCCTTCATGAGAGTTGGGTAAGCATGCCTGTTGACTGGATAAGCATTCATCAAAGCTCCTGCTTTCAGGATGTCCTGAAGTTCAGGATTTATTTTTATTGCCTGAAGCCGGCGTCACCGGATTATGAGAATTTGAGAAGATGCATTGTGCTGGTTATAGAGGTCATGAAGTTTAACCAGAAGTGAAAGTGCAACGAGAGCCTGTCAGTTACATTGGAAACTGTTTCCCTTCTGCTTCTGAACCCCTAGGAGGGGCGCTGTCCCTGCACTCCGCCGGGGCCTGGGCGGCCCCTGGACCCCTGCCTTGCAGGATTTTTGAAATTTCCCAGGAGCACCCATGAACATTTACGCTGTGGTCGCTTTTTGACAATGTGAGACTGGAAAAACCATGCCAAGGACATTAGGTATTATTATTATTAGGTATTTGGTACTTCATAGTCACAGAGGCGTCTCTGAAATTCAGGTTGCTCCCACCTATTTTTTTAATATTTAAAAAAAAAAATTTGGCATGGGATTTTTCTGTGACTTATGAGGAAGAGGGGGAGGGGGCAGTAAATTTTGACCAAATGGCAACTTTTTTGTTGCCACTTTGTTTAACATGTGCTAAGTGCATGGGCACACGGGACCTCAGTTTATTTTCTCATCCGAAAGACTCCACGTTCAGACCATAAGGCCTAGTGCAAAGTGAGAGGAAAAATCCCCTGTACCCAGGTTCAAACTCAGGTTTAGTTGCCACGAAGCGAACGCGTTGCCACTGTGCCACTCTAAACGACATGGGGAGGTTGTCAGCCTAATGGTCAGTTTCTTCTCATTGACCATTGACGATAGCCTGACCCCTCAAAAAAAAAGAAAGAAAACAAAGTCCATCTCGCTTAGTTGTTGTCTGTAGTACCACTACCGTTGACCACTGACTGGGTTATGTATACCGTATTTTACGGACTACACGGCGCACTTGATTATAAGGCGCCCCCAAAAGTTTTCTTCAAAATCCCTATTATCGTCCGAGATACCGTCCAACAGATGCCATAACCCTTCATTGAATGTAAAAAGCATTGTTGCAGAGCTTAAAATGCCATAATTCTATCCGTTTTCGCGAAGAATTGTCCAAACACAACAACAGGAAGCAGTTCAAACGGAAGTTCGATTATTTGAAAGGGGAGCCAACTCTTGTTTATGACAGCAATAATGGCTGTGGGTAACATTTACAGGACGCGTGCCGGCTTCAAAGTTTGACTTTCTTTTGTGAGGTCTTATAAACGAGGGCTCCTTTTACTTTATTTTTTTAAAGATTTTTCTTGAAAATTGCCCTATTCGCCTTATGCACAGCAGCGCCTAATGATCCGAACAATACGGTATATGTATGTGTGTAGGCTTTTTCTGTGTGTCTGAAATTTTACGCTTTTTTTTGGTTCCCTTTTCTGTTTCAGCGAGGCGAGTGTGCACAAGAACATCAAGACCAAAAACAACGATCCCGTCTCGGTGATGCATTATTTGCGAGAGGATAAAAACAACTTCCGCCCACCAGCATAAGTACAAACCCTGTAATAAAAGGGGTGTGGTCACTTGTGGGCATACGCCCGCATGCAAACAGAAACGCACATAATGCGCTCGCACACTCAACACTCACAGAGAGCTACAAGTATTTGCATACTTATTTTGTACACATACAATTTCGAGGGGTGCCTGCCAGAACGGTCTATCTCAAAAGGAATAAAGAGCACAGATCTTCAAAAGGAATAAAGATGTGCCACGCCCATGCATTTCTCGGTTAATTGTATTTTTTTTCACAGATAAAGCTGTATTTTAGGAACATTTTTAGCAGTTCTGGCATTCACCCCCCTACCCCCCACTATGTACGCAGTATTTTGTCACAGTTGTGGTTCGTTTTTTTCGTTCATGCATTAGATACATGCATTTTTTTTATCCAGACCATTTTTAGCACAAGTTGAAAGAATTTTCATCTTCATATTGTTCATTTTGGAGGGGATGACGAAGATGACGTCTTTTCATTCATAATTTTCTTTTACTTTACCGTCATCAGATTATCACGTCATATGCGTCATCCATTCACTGCCGTCATTGTTAAGTTTAGTGTGTTGTATTCACCTCGTCAAAGTCTTTTTAAAGACGACAATTTGGTTTTATTCGCCGTGTTTATTGTTTATTTCACCTTCATGTGCTTGTGTGAGTGTAGCGTTTTGATGTTTTTAGTTCAATTATATTGTTCATTTTGCTGAACTTGTTTTCTTTGATGCTACCTGTAAGGACTACACTTTATTTCTCGTACATCTGAGTGAAAATGAAAGCAAGTCTGTAAAATGCCTTATATATTATGTTAAAAAAAAAAGGCAACTGAATAAAAGAAATCTGTGAATTTGATTGGTAGGGCAATTAGTATTTTGAATATTTTATTTAATTTGTTGTGGTATTGCTCTGAAATGCAAGTCCTTTGAAATTTGTGTTGATTGATTATAGAGTTATGTGGAAATGTATGCTTAAGTTAAATAATGTCATTGCAGAGAAGTGGATTATAAATATAATCAGATATATATATATACTAGGGTATATTTTTTCTTAGACTGAGTATGTCACAGTGTCGGCAACTTTAACATTCAATTCAGTTATGAACAAACCCTGTTTCTCTCTTTCCCTCGCATGCACACACACACACAGAAACTATTAAAAAAAAAACTACCCACAATTATTCCTGATTCCTTTGCAGCCTTTTATCTGACAGAATATTCAAATAATATATTTTTCTTATAATATATCCCATTCTTCAGTCTCATTCTCTAACATGTATCTATAATCCTTTCCCCTTGTTTCTGTTGTCAATATTATGTATGATCTTTGGTGATAGATTTTTGTAATTAATTATCAGGATTCATTGACTTTGTTAACACTGTTGTTGAGTACAACTTGTACTGGAACCACCAATGCATTTTATATTGCGTGCTGAAGAAAATAACTATTTTCTCTTGGAAAAAGAAGTGATGGTTTGTCTGTTTTGGATGATATCTGTTTTGGTTTAACGTATTTTACGGACTATAAGGCGATACTTTTTTCCTAGACTGAGACCCCCGCGCTTTATAATGTGACTGATAATATAGTAAAAAAACTATAATAACAAAATCTGAATCAGGTGCACCTTGTAGTCCGTAAAATATGGTACTTAAGCATAGCATGATATATTATTGGTGTAGTCTAATCCAAAAGAGTTGAAGGATATCTCCTCCGAAATCGGAATGTGTCGGCTGTACGCAGCGGGGAGACCAGTGAAAACTGAAAACGGACACATACGTACTTTACCCATCATGGCCTTTTGGCCTGGGAACGCAGAAGAAGAAGTTGAATTAATAACGCCATTATACCTGTATGTTTTATAGATTACAAATGGCAGGGCCGTTGCCATAGTTTAATGAACAGTCCTCGTATTGGCATAGTTTGATCTAAAAGAGTTGAAGGATGTCTCCTCTGAAATCGAAACGTGTCGGCTGTACGCAGCGGGGAGACCAGTGAAAACTGAAAACGGACACATACGTACTTTACCCATCATGGCCTTTTGGCCTGGGAACGCAGAAGAAGTTGAAGGATGACAGTAGAATAGGCATTCTTTTTCTTCTGCGTTCCCAGGCCTTGTGGCCATAATGGGGGAGATACATATGCGTCGGGTTTAGTTTTCACTGCTCTCCCGGCTGCATTCAGCCAACACATTCTGATTTTGGAGGAGCTCATAGGAGAAAATCGTTTGGAATATTTTGATTTTGGGGAAAAAAAGTCAGAAGAATGGATCAATAAGGCATATGACAGCAAGAAAAATAAAAGGCAGAGTCACAGAGAGTGATAGATTAGAGGAAGTTGCCAGCACACAATTTCGAGAAGGTGGGGGAACTATTTGTACTGAGTGATCCCCTGGTATCCCCACAAGAAGAGAATTGGCATGAATGCTAAAACATTTTAATCAGGGTATCGTAATGAATATAATGAACTGTAGACTTTTTAATGAAGAAAACATCTGTCACTATCGAGGTGCAGTGTCTCCTTGGTTGGTTGCCACCTGACAGCCTAACATAGATTAGCTCCCCTTGGACTGCTGGTTTCGGATTTTTTGACTTGATGCACTAGGGTGTGGCTGTGAGTTGGAATTTGGAACGAGTGGCATGGGAGCCACTATACGACCCAGAAGATGGGACAGCAAAAAACTTTTTTTTACAAAAATGTCACAATCATTTTTTGTTTGTTTTGGTATCAACTGTATTAATTTCATGAATTAGGGTCTTCTTCTTCTTCCAGTTGGGGATGTTTATCCTGCCCCACGCTCAACGGTCCTCATTCAGACCATTAATAGCGCACAGGATGCGTGCTATGTGAATTCGTGTCATCCATCCCACCGGCACACACGGCCTACTCGTATCGAATAGTGGGATGGGCTTTAACGTGTGCACAAGATCTTGTGCATGCGTTCGCACACGGGACCTCGGATTTTGAAAAGTCTCATCCGAAGGACTTTTTCCCCCAACTGACATCCGGTACCCATTTACACCAGGGTGGAGTGAGGAAAATTGGAGTAAAGTGCCTTTTCCAAGGACACACCACTGTGAACCGAGCTGGGTTCGAACCCGCGCACTCGCAAATCTGATGGATTACGAGTTAACAACTCAGACTTACCAACTGAGCTACAGCGGCTCCTGTTTAATGTGAACACACGCATACACACGTGAAACGACCCACAAATACAGAGAATTGGGTACATACAAAAACATCATGAAAGAAAAAGGACACAAGTGAAGTCTTTATTTTCTTAATACACATAATTTACCAAAAAGTAGTCGAACTAGAAATGAATTTTCAAAACTTAGCAAAATAAACCTATAAAAGGTTTTCTAAATTTAAAAACAAATCCAATCGCCCAAAATTAGGTTTCAAAGCATATGTACTAAAGCTAAAGTACTCTTTGAAGCATGTGTACCAAAGCTAAACCATTCTTCGAAACATGTGTACCAAAGCAAAACCACTCTTCGAAACATGTGTACTAAAGCTAAACCACTCATTGAAGCATGTGTACTAAAGCTAAATTTGAAGCATGTGTTGGTGTACTAAACACTAAACCACTCTTTGAAGCATAATGTGTCAAAGCTAAACCATTCTTTGAAGCATGTATACCAATGCTAAACCACTCTTTGAAGCATGTATACCAATGCTAAACCACTCTTTGAAGCATGTGTACCAAAGCTAAACCACTCATTGAAGCATGTGTACCAAAGCTAAACCACTCTTTGAAGCATGTGTACCAAAGCTAAACCACTCTTTGAAGCATGTGTACTAAACGCTAAACCACTGTTTGAAGCATGTATACCAAATGCTAAACCACTGTTTGAAGCATGTATACCAAAGCTAAACCACTCTTTGAAGCATTTGTACCAAAGCTAAACCACTCATTGAAGCATGTGTACCAAAGCTAAACCACTCTTTGAAGCATGTGTACCAAAGCTAAACCACTCATTGAAGCATGTGTACCAAAGCTAAACCACTCTGAAGCATGTGTACCAAAGCTAAACCACTCTGAAGCATGTGTACCAAAGCTAAACCACTCATTGAAGCATGTGTACCAAAGCTAAACCACTCAGTGAAGCATGTGTACCAAAGCTAAACCACTCTTTGGAGCATGTGTACCAAAGCTAAACCATTCTTTGAAGCATAATTCAATTCAATACAACTTGATTCATTCTTGTGGAAATAAAATTGTGCAATCACAGGCTCGATAAACAATACTAAAAACATTCAGTTTACATAAATCGAAACATCACAGTTAAGACAATAAGATTCATACAACATCATCAAGGAATTAAAAGAGGTAGATAATTTGATTAGAATTATGTGAAAAACTTGAAAATGTACACTCATATAAAAACTACTAATATTATTAATGTATTAAAGCTAAACCACTGTTTGAAGCATATGTACCAAAGCTAAACCACTGTTTGAAGCATATGTACCAAAGCTAAACCACTGTTTGAAGCATGTGTACTAAACACTAAACCACTTTGAAGCATGTGTACTAAAAGCTAAACCACTCTTTGAAACATGTATACTAAAAGCTAAACTACTCTTTGAAGCATGTGTACTACACGATAAAGCACTCTTTGAAGCATGTGTACTAAACCACTCTTTGAAGCATGTGTACTAAACACTAAACCACTCTTTGAAACATGTGTGCTAAAAGCTAAACTACTCTTTGAAGCATGTGTACTACACGCTAAAGCACTCTTTGAAGCATGTGTACTAAACGCTAAGCCACTCTTTGAAGCATGTGTACTAAACGATAACCACTCTTTGAAGCATGTGTACCAAAGCTAAACCACTCTTTGAAGCATGTATACCAAAGCTAAACCACTCTTCGAAGCATGTATACCAAAGCTAAACCACTCTTCGAAGCATGTATACCAAAGCTAAACCTCTCTTTGAAGCATGTGTACCAAAGCTAAACCACTCTTTGAAGCATGTATACCAAAGCTAAACCACTCTTCGAAGCATGTATACCAAAGCTAAACCACTCTTCGAAGCATGTATACCAAAGCTAAACCACTCTTTGAAGCATGTGTACCAAAGCTAAACCACTCTTTGAAGCATGTATACCAAAGCTAAACCACTCTTTGAAGCATGTATACCAAAGCTAAACCTCTCTTCGAAGCATGTGTACCAAAGCTAAACCACTCATTGAAGCATGTGTACCAAAGCTAAACCACTCTTTGAAGCATGTATACCAAAGCTAAACCTCTCTTTGAAGCATGTGTACCAAAGCTAAACCACTCTTTGAAGCATGTATACCAAAGCTAAACCACTCTTCGAAGCATGTGTACCAAAGCTAAACCACTCTTTAAAGCATAATGTACCAAAGCTAAACCACTCTTTGAAGCATAATGTACCAAAGCTAAACCACTCTTTGAAGCATGTATACCAAAGCTAAACCACTCTTCGAAGCATGTATACCAAAGCTAAACCACTCTTCGAAGCATGTGTACCAAAGCTAAACCACTCTTTGAAGCATGTATACCAAAGCTAAACCACTCTTTGAAGCATGTATACCAAAGCTAAACCTCTCTTCGAAGCATGTGTACCAAAGCTAAACCACTCTTTGAAGCATGTATACCAAAGCTAAACCATTCTTTGAAGCATGTATACCAAAGCTAAACCTCTCTTTGAAGCATGTGTACCAAAGCTAAACCACTCTTTGAAGCATGTATACCAAAGCTAAACCACTCTTCGAAGCATGTGTACCAAAGCTAAACCACTCTTTAAAGCATAATGTACCAAAGCTAAACCACTCTTTGAAGCATGTATACCAAAGCTAAACCACTCTATTTTCTTTATAATGTCAAATTGAGCAAATAAAGCAAAACTATTGCAATCATGTGTGAAACAATATAAATGTCACATTGCATTCTAGCTTTAAAACTCTCCCCATTACATTCCAATTCCAGATTCAATCAAGACTCACAATTGGACAATAAGAAAACGACATCTATCAAATGTTTAATTAAAGGCACCAAGATTGACACAATTAATGTATTTTCAAATTGCTTTGTGTTGAATCATTTATGTTGGACAGTTACAGGTATAAAAGCAAAATGAAAAAGCATAATGTTAGTTTTAAAAACAACAACTGGGAATATGAGAGAGATATATATATATCACTTTTCAAATATGTAATTTACACGTCATTATGAGGTAATTGGTCCCTTCTTTAAATCATCCATTTAGCACTCATAATATGATAATATATTATAATGGAAATACACATGTCAAGTAAAATCTCCTGTAAGTGTTGAAAGCATGTGGAACAAGATTCACACACTTGCACACAAATTAAACAAACAAACAAAAACCACCACCATCACCACCAACAGACAGTTGTATACAAAAAAGTTAAACAAACCATTAACCCTTTCACTGCCAACCATATTTCAACCAAAAATTTCCATTAAATTTACCTGGATAGAGAACAAAATCCATCTGCAGTATTGTGGATTCTTCTGTGATATATAAAAATAAGGTATATCCTTACTTCCCGAAACTAAGACAATAGGGTCTTTGGATAATAGACCCCAATTTGATGCCTTTTAGTGACATAGGTGTTAAATCACTGTGATGCTAAAATGTGACTTTGGCGGTGAAAGGGTTAACCTCATTACTGAGTTGATTCACAAGTAAACAGAAAACCGAAACGTAATTTAAAACATGGATGCGTTGAATGCTTTTCATGGACAACAACATTTAAAACTAAAACATCCGGGATAGTTGAACGACATGGATTTATATACCCATCCACTACAAAATTTAATTGATTGTACATATCCTGCATTTAATATTTTTTTTTTTTTAAAGTTTCATGGATATATGCAACACCGATCTTGCGCTAATACAAAAGAAAATGCTAACAGAATCAAGTACAAAACACCACCTTCCTTCTAAAGGAAGCGATCTCCGAGGATTGATTTTTAAAAAATTGCAAACCAAAAAGCATTACAGTCGAACCTCCCTTATAAGACCTCCCATTACAAGACTCCCTCCCACATAAGACCTACTTCTCTGAGACATTGCCCTTCTTTGTAAGTATTAAAACTACCTCCCTTATCAGACCCCTCCCTTATAAGACCTATTATAAGACTCCCACATTAGACCTACTTCTCTGAGACATTGCCCTTCTTTGTAAGTATTAAAACTACCTCCCTTATCAGACCCCTCCCTTATAAGACTCCCTCCCACATTAGACCTACTTCTCTGAAACATTGCCCTTCTTTTTAAGTATTAAAATTACCTCCCTTATAATATCAGACCCCTCCCTTATAAGACCTCATTTTGGATGATTTTTGAAGGTCGTATAAGTGAGGTTCTACTGTATATTAAAATCATTGATTTATATGCCAGAAGGTACTATCACTCATCTTGGGCAAAAGTCGGATGGTAGTATCGCTACAGGAATAAGAAGGCTCATAGAACCTTATGACTTTTTGTTTTACCTGAGAACGATAGCACATTCTGACATTTAAGGTGGCACACTACGTTTTGTTTTATGTGGCGGTACCATAACCGACGAGGTTTAACCGAGGCGTGGTTACCGCTACACCTATCTGAATTGTTAAATAATCAGGACTTTACTGGAGTTGCACTGTCTCCGGGCATTGCCTCCAGTATCATTCCCACCATCTTTGTATTTACAAATGTCGCATATGTGTCTGTTCCAGACCGAGAGGACGTAAAACACAATTTTTCATTCATTTGTTTTGTGTGGCAATTATTTTTTCTCATGAGTTAGCAACTCAGACATACGATTTCTATGTTTTATTGCACTTTTTGATGTCTTAGGAAAGTGGACAAATTATCAGCATCACCACGCAAGGCTTGAATCCAGTACTGGGCTACGTTTTCGTATGATTTTTGTTTAGGTGGACTCCATGCTTTCATTGTGCATAGAGTCTTCAAATTTGGCATAGCTGATCAGGGTAATGTACTGTATCAGTGTGGACAATTTCATGTAGATATGTTTATTAGTTCATGAGAAACAAAAATGAACAAAAATTGCCCCCCAAAAAAACACACCACGTAGTGTGCCACCTTCAAATTCAATATCAATGTACCCGACTATGCAGATCAGATGCTTTAAAAAACAAAACAACCCCACCTTCAAATGGTGCATTGTGATGTTCAGTGAGTTGTGAATAAACACTAAAAGCATATCATTATCCTGCACCGAGATATCGAAATGGAAGAGAGGTGCACTACCTATTGCTTCTCCCTTACTAATTCCTGAGGGGAGAGATACGAATCAAACACAAATTTTGATGTTCACGATTGATATAAGAAAGAAAAGAAAAAAAGGACAAGAAAGTGAACCTTAGTATCACAAACAATAGTGATAAGATAAAGGGACAAAAAGTAATAAAACATGTTGAGAAAAGAAAAGTAAAGAAGACCAAAAATATTGGCCAAAATGAAATTAAAAAACAAGGAAAATAAAAATAAAACGGTACACTTTGCAAAGGTTTTGTTTTAAATTTAAGACAATGTGAAAAGATTTTTTTTCAAAAATAAGAAAAAAACCGAAAAACGAAAGTGATTTCAACAATGCCCTGACAAAACAAGATCCTTGTTTAGTGACCTGTTTCAGGTAAACTTAGCCTCGCTTTACATTGTGCGTCAAATCCTTCCTCATAGCTTCCAAGCGGTCCAATAGGACGCGGCACTCACTCCTGTCAACTTTCAGCTGTAACATAGAAACAAGCGCGGATTCGCAATCGTTTGTGGCACGCTTTTTTCTCTCTTTTACAATATGTGCGACAATTTTGGACAGACAGACAAAGTGAGTTACAGGTTTGTGGCTTGTGCCACAAACAAAAAGATATGGTGAAACAAATAGAAGAGTGAGCAAACAGCAATGTGTGATGACCGCATTTTTCAGACTCAGGGCCGGACCTAGGACCTAGGGGGGGCTTAGGGGGCTGCAGCCCCCACCCTTTTTCCTAAATAAAACAAAAAAACAATTCATGTCGCCGAGCAGCAGCTAAATGTCCTCATGGGCTACAGTCATCAGCACCACCAGTTGATAGGTACTTAATGGTTCAAAACATGTTTCAATAGGGGTATGAACAGTAATGGCATTAGTCCTTTATTTCATGCCCATATTGCACTATTTTGCTTCTCGGATTTAAACATTTTCCGGGGGAGCATGCCCCCGGACCCCCCTAGGGGTCTTGGTGCTTCGCACCTTCGATGAATTAGCCCCCACCCCTTAAAAACTTAGGTCCGGCCCTGCCTTATAATGTGACTAATAAAATAGTAAGATAATACAGTAACAAAATCTGAATTTTGAGTAACATTATGGGGGTGCGCCTTATAGTAAAAGAAAATATAGTAAAAGAAAAAAACTAATTTTTAATTACATGTATGAAGCAATGTTTTCATCTTAAAAACTAAAACCCATGGTTTGAATAAAGACCTTGCAGTGCACCAGAAAAACAAACCTACATATATCTAGAATATGGAAATCAGGTCTGGAGTCCGTTTTTAAAAAGGCAATCGGCAGCATTAGAAAAAGTCCAAAGACGAGCAACAAAATGAGTTATAGGCGTCAGTCACCTTGATTACGAACATAGACAAAGGAAGTTGAAATTACATGTACCATCTCTGAAATATAGAAGAATTCGTGGGGATCTGATAAACACATACAAATATTTTTACAGTGATAACAATACTAATAAATCTTTGTTCCAGCTAACAACTGACTCAAGAACCCGTAACAGTGATTTAAAAATACTAACCCAGTACAGCCGAACTAATATTAGAAAAATAATATTTTCTAACAGAGTAACAAAGTTTTGGAATACTCTTCCTGCACATATTAAACGAGCACGAAATCTGACACAATTCAAAAACCTCCTTGATAAATACACCAACATCTCAAAACTGCAACATGAGCATGACTAAAAGGCAGATTTGCCAAAAACAAAATATAAAAACCTCTCAGCTGTGCAACATTTCAAACAAAAATGGAAGGACAGTGAAGAGGTCGCGAGGCCTTATAAATGTCCTAACTACCTGACCTGACCATATGCATCCGAAAGAAAAGGACAACACAAGCAAACAGCTAGTCTTTGTAGTTGACAGCAAAATGGTGCTGCTTTTGTTAGAAATCCATTTTCTTTTCTGGCTTAATCCAGACATTTCATATGAAATACATTAATTGGAAGATTGTCAGCCATACAGCAGAAGTAGTGTAAGTTTATACATTTAAAGATTAAATCATCAGACAAGAGGCGATGTACTCTTCGTTTAAGGCCTATTTTTATTTTGTCCTCATCATGAGATGGAGCTGCTGTTGATCTATCAATAAACTTTAAAGAAATTGCATACAATGAGACAACAATCAAACACTTTATTATGTATGAAAAAACAAGCGCGGATTCGCAATCGTTTGTGGCACGCCCAGCGGTCTATTTTTACCACTCCAATCATTACATACACTGAGTCGCCTCCCCAAGCTTTTCAATAATTTTAATCTGTAAACCAGAATGTTATCTCTGCACCATTTCGTAACTTTTTATAATTATCTTTTGGAAAACATTCAAAACTATTTATCCTACTTATACTCATCGAAAGAAGCACGGCATACTTGTCGTGTCTGTTGCAGTGTCTGTATTATGTATGTTTATTATTTTGTACGCTTTAAAATGAAGATTCATGTGCTCTGTTCAGTATATAATTCTTTCCATACGTTAGGACTGTAGATATGTAAACTGAAATGTTACTTTATGCCCAAGTATTTTTTTCTCTTTTACAATTATGTGCGACAATTTTGTCAATATGTGCGACAATTTTGGACCGACAGACCGACCGACCGACAGACAGACAGACCGACAAAGTGAGTTATAGGTTTGTGCCACAAACAAAAATTGGCAACCAAAAATGTCCCTCTAATATAACACATGGCTGAAAGTAAAACATTCTCTCAATCCTGAAATGACACATTTCAATGTTCTCTGAATCGTCCCAATCCTGAAGTATTGACCACATTAAAAATAATAAGTTCCAATGTGTGTGTGCCTGTGTACACAGGATACAGGGTGGGGACAGTGTTAATATTGTTTTAATCTGCCATCAATTTTGGCAGAAATGTTTGATCTTATAAGACCTTGGTTCTGGATGACAAGATGGCCAATCCTGAAGACTCTTTCTATCAGATTTTCCAATCCTGATTTCAGGGTCGAGTTTCTCTGGATAACGGTCGCCGTGCGAATAACTGTTACGCCAAAAGGGGTCTAAGAAACACCCTAAACACTGGCTAAGGTCAGATAACTCTTTAAGCTTACTCTTCACTTTGGGGAGAGATAAAAGGGAGATGAATCATACCTCTGTCAGTTTGTACAAAGTTTTCGATTTCGTCCATGTCTATTTGTGTGCAGAAAATTAAATTTGCACTATATTATGCCATCTAACATGATGAAAAATTAAGAAAGAGCACTCGAAAACACTTGCCTTCATTTAATTTGCTAAAATCATCCCATATTTGTTCATGATAGACTAAAGAATATTTGCTGTGACAGGCTTGTTAGCCACATTCACGCGACATATAAAAAAAAGCCGGAAGTATTGATATTTCCCATGATCCTTCAAATAGTTTGTCGCTTGCTACCTCGATAGCAGCCACAAAACGTTTGCGGCAAACGTCGGCAAAAGAGGCGTTTCTTAGTACCGTTTTTGACGATTTGAGCTCACGCTACGTAACGTTAGCCCTTGTGAAACGGCCCCCAGGAGTATGCCTGAACTACTTTCACTAGTTTCACCCGTGATAAAAAAATGTCTTACCTTTTCAGTCTTTACATATGTCTTTCCGCTGATGCCACACAAGGAACAAAACTTGGCATTTGGATCCAAGCCTTCAGGGCGCTGCTGAGACAACCAAACCTGGAGAATGCGAATTAAAGAAATGATAGAAACAGTACAAAAATACACAGTGTCTGAAGGAGCAATAAGGTAAGAAAGTCATAAAAGCCCCACAGACTTGCATCATGATATAAATGTTGGGTAAAGGTCAAGATGTGCCCCCCCCCTACATTTCTCGATTAATTGTATTTTTCCGTTTTTGCCATTCTTATACATACAGCTGTATTTTAGGAACATTTTCACCAAATTATCTTTTTGGAATACTAACCCTAACCCTAGCCCTAACCCTAACCCTAACCCTACCCCCCACCCTATAAGACGGAAAAACGCAACGAAACACAACTGTGACAAATCGCGGTGTACTGCAGTACATAGTGGGGGGTAGGGTTAGGGTTAGTATTCCAAAAAGGTTATTACCTAAAAATGTTCCTAAAATACAGCTTTATGTATGGTATGAAAGGCAAAAACGGAAAAATACAATTAACCGAGAAATTCACCTTTACCAAATGTTGAAATAATTGTATATTATCACGATTATAGCATAATTTGTCTAAGTTAGACAAATGCAATTTTGCCATAATGGTTGCTAAAGAACCTCAGAATGAGTACTCAACTATTGTAAAACCTGTGGACTGAAGTTGTGATCCAAAATTGTCGCCGATGTAATTTAAAACACATTTTCTCTCAAGTTGTAGTGTTTAGTCTAAATCTAGTTTGAGATTCCAAACAGAAGGCTATAGGTTAGCTGGGTGGAGGTGAAACGCAACTGATAAAACTTTTTTTTTCTCTTATTTTTTGTTTTAAAGAATACTTGCTCAACGGATCTTAAAATTGAAATTGTTCCTCCGATTTCCGTACGTACATAGATATAGCTTTTGCAATAAGGTTTACATACATTTCATGATGTGCATGACAAAACGGACTGACAGATAAGTATAATAAAGAGCTAGAGAGACAGAGAGCACTGAACTCTAAAAATATTATTTTTTCAAGGATAAAGATTTTAGGTGAAGCATATTCTTCCTATCCTTGGTGAAAGGAGAAAAAAAAAGTAGAAACATAAAACAAACAGGAAAAAAATGATGACGAACAGGAAATGCACACAAACACATACATCTACACATGCATGCACACACATTATACAGTGGAGAACTGATAACTCAAAAAAACGATAACTCAAAATAATTTTTGGGTCCCAGTATAATAATCTCTATGTTGAAAAGTCTTTTTGACTCAAAATATTGGCTATCTCAAAACAAAATTTCAATCCCTTAAATTTTGACTTAAAACCCTTTTAACGCTAGCCATTCCTCAGGCAAAATTTACCATTAAACTTACCCGGGTAGAGAAAAGATTTTGTCTGCAATATTGGGGATTCCTTTGTGACATGCATAAAATAGGACATATCCTTACCTCCCAACATTAAGAACATAAGGTCACTGGATACCAGACACTCATTTGATGCCTTTTAGTGACATGGGTGTTAAATGATTGTGGTGCCAAGAGGCGACAGTGGCGATGAAAGGGTTAAGCGATTTTTACTGTACATCCATATACACCATAGAGTACCAAAAACAGGCATTGTAAAACAAAGCATGAGTGAAACAAATAATAATCGGCAAGAGCATAGCTGCTAACCTTCGAGAAATGAAATTCCTGACAAAAAGTATGGGGATTCGGGGGCCTTCAGCGGCCCCTGGTACGATCCAGGAGCAACGCCCATGGTGGGGCAATGTCCCTGAAGTTGAAGGTTTTCTATCAACTGAAGCTGCAAATATTGACTGTTTTTCTGGTGTTTTTTAAACTACACTTTGATAGATAAAGGTATCAAATTCGAATCAATATCTTTTATATGAAAAAAGTCTGAAAAATCCTACTTTTAAAGTTCAACTGGCTGCATGTTCAACTTAAAATTAAGAAAATGCATTAAAAAAAATCCTTCAGTGCCCCTATCCTTCCTTGGAAATGTCAAAATCAGGAAAATCATAGTTTTCTGGATTTTCCTGATAGACTTTAGAAATCTGGACATTCCTGATAAATTCTTGATAGTTGGCAGCTATGCAAGAGGCAGAAGGCAAAATACTTAGATTTCAACATTTGTTTAGTTTATAAGAGCGAGTATACATATAATGTATAGAGAGGAGGGATAATGGTATGCATATCCCTACCAAGGCAGCCGCTCCGTTGCTGGGAGAAGTAGTCAAACTGGGCACCAATAGCCGCATCTGAATCAAGAAGAAAGTAATTTGTCATCCGGTTTGCATGTAACTCAACATAATTTGTGACAGTGCTGGGCAAACGCAGACATAATGGAATTTTGGCATAAATTTTTTTTTAAATTTTTCATGATAAGACAAAGATTCCTTGTTAATATACAGAAAACCCATTGAGTTACCTAGTTTTTATTTTATAATTATTTGAAGTTTCGCATTCGAAATAGATTTCTTGCAGAAATCAGGCTTGCAAAGTCAAAAATCTTTGTTTCTATTGACTTGATTTAGAAAACAATCAAATAAACAAAGAAATCATTCAAAATTGTCTTTCATGTTGTGGATACATGGTAGAATACATAAAATTAGACATAAATATGCCCTAAATAGAAAATTGCTATTTTATGAGTAGGTTGTTGCACTTTCTTCAGCTTTTGCTAAAAACTTCTGAGACTTATGATAGGTTTTCCCCATGCATCATCACATACATACACACACATACCCTGTTCTTTGTAACTGATCTTAGCCAAACGCAAAAAGTGAATGCACGCTTTTTTTTTTACTTTAAAGAGACGCCTTAATATTCTAGTGTACCAGCATCACAGAATAGACCCTAAGTCGTGGTGCTAGCTTAGAGGTCACATAAGGTGTACCCCAAAGTCAAAAATTATTTTATTTTTACAATTTTATTAGTCATATTGTAAGGCTCTAACATCTCATCTTTCAGGATGGAGTAAAGGCAGCACCACCATGGTCTCTGCTACCAAGCATTGCATTAAATGATTAGGTTGATGGTTCGTCCTATATGTGCTAAACTTGTAGCCAAGTGGATGTAAAATCCAACTTATAGGCCTCTGCAACTAAATGGTTATAACTTAAAACCCTTGAAAGTGACAAGAATGCCCTTGCTGATATCAGTACTGAAAGAGAATTCACTCTGAAGTTTCTAGCTGTACCATTATCTCAGAATGGCCTCAAATTCGTGGTGCTAGCTTGGAGAGTGTAACCCAACTTTTTGGTCAGTACTTTTTACTTCCCCCACCCACCAATAATAACTCTTAAAAAACGGATCTTTGTATATAGCCAATTTATTAGGCTGGGCAAAAAAAGTATCGCTTTATAATCAGCCTGAAAAATACACACAATCAATAGACGTGTGGCAGCACGCACCCTTATACTCCCCACGTGCCTTATAGCTCATAAAATACGGGTAGAACAGACTAACATGCACAAAGTCCCACTGACCAGAAACATGAAAGGAATCTCACTGAAACGCTCCAGAAACTTAGGCAAACAGAATTCCATCGGTCAAATTGGTCATCACCAGACCTGGACAGGTGGAGTGAGAGTACACCCCCTGAAACACACACACACATACATAAGGCTCAGGGGTATGGAGTACTGCAGCACCACCAGGCATCTGCTCCAAGCATTGCATGATGATTGGACATATTAGTCATCCTATATGTGCTGCTTTGTAGCCAAGTGGATGTAAAATACACTCCCTGAAACACTCTGCAACTAGGGTTATTAACCCCCTTGACAGTGATACACACATGCACTTGCTGGTCACACACTGACAAGGGCACTTCTTTACTTCTTGATAATTGAGCCATAAAGTTATTGTAACAATAAAATGGATTGGCAATAGATGTAAATACCTGGTTTGGTGAAAACTAGTACATCTGGAACCTCCCTTAAAAGACCTCCCTCTTGCATAAGACTCTTTGTAGTCCCAATATAAGACCTACTTCTCTGAAAAATTGCCCTCGCTTTATAATAGTATTAAAAATACAGCCCTTATAAGACGTGTGGCAGCATCACCTTATAAGACCCACGTTTATGGCTCATTTTTTAAGGGTCTTATAAATACACGAAGTCCCACTGACCAGAAGCATGAAAGGAATCATAAGCCTCCAGAACCAGGCTAGCAGAATTCCATCGGTCAAATTGGTCATCACCAGTGTGGACAGGTGGAGTGAGAGTACACCCCCTGTGTGTGTGTGTGTGTGTGTGTGCACATACATACACACTCACACATGCACACTGTGTGTGTGCATGCACACACACACACAAATGTTTGGTCATGTTGTGTGTGTGTGTGTGTGTGTGTGTGTGTGTGTGTGTGAAACACGTATGTATGTGTGTGTGTGTGTGTGTGTGTGTGTGTGTGTGTGTGTGTGTGCACACACACACTGTCTGTCTGTGTGTTCTTTACTGTCTGTAATTGCACATACATGTGTGTTTTTGTAACAATGTTATGGAAAACCATGAGATCTGATACTACAATTGAAATCGGAATAAAACTAATTTCAAGCATGTACGTGTAACTGTTTAAGTGTTCCCTGGTTGCCTAGTTATTTCAAATTGCCTGGTACACTACAAATACCTCCCTTAAACATGCACACATAGAATTGATTTATGAAATCATTAAGGGATCGTCATCATATAGTAAAAAGCCAAGTAGTAGTAGTAGTAGTAGTAGTAGTAGTGTGTGTGTGTGTGTGTGTGTGTGTGTGTGTGTGTGTGTGTGTGTGTGTGTGTGTGTGTGTCTGTGTGTGTGTGTGTGTGTGTGTGTGTGACTGTGTCTGTGTGTGTGTGTGTGTGTGTGTGTCTCTGAAACACAAAACGGGCCTTATAACTCCGCCGTTTTTTGACCGAATCGCTTCAAATTTGCTGTGAGCCCTAACGGGGCGATGGCAACGGCAACCGAGGCGGCCGTGTCATTTGCGCGGTTTCGCAAATGTGCGAAACGCGTATCTGCCAGACTCTCGGCGCCCGTATCTCCGGCATTTCTGGACCGATTGCCTTCAAAGTTGGCAGGCAGATGACCGGGGACGGTGACTATCGGTGTGCCAAACCGGAAGCGAATCGGTTCAGAAACGCGCGCGCTATACGCCGCTTCCCCTTTTCACGCATAACTCCGCCATTTCTTAACCGAATCGCCTCAAATTTGCTGTCAGGCTTGCTATGGCCCGGGCAAAGCCTGGCAGCAAATTGGAAGAGAATCGGGAGAGAGCATCACTCTCACAGCAGCGCCAACGGGAAACGGGGCCTTATAACTCCGCCGTTTCTTAACCGAATCGCTTCAAATTTGCTGTACTCTGCGTTACCAGTACTTGGCGTTACCGTTACTAGGCGTTACCAGTACAGTGCCTTGCCAGTACTAGGCGTTGCGCTAGTCACCATAATAAAACAAACAACAAAACAAAAGAAAGGAAGCAAATCAACAACAGCAATGATAACAATTTGCAAATTGCATTTGTAGAAAATTGTTTTTTTTGGGGGGTCTCAACTAAGAGACATTTCAAATTATTTTCGTCTATTTTCAAATACAGACAAAGTATTACAAAGATGTAAGTTGTAGAGTAGATGCAACAAAAAATGAGACGGTCAACAGAATGACAACAGCAACATGAAAGATGAAGCATGATTCCAAACTACCGTAAAAACTGGGGTAAAGGTAAAGATGTGCCACCCCCCCTGCATTTCTCGGTTAATTGTATTTTTCCGTTTTTGCCTTTCTTACCATACATAAAGCTGTATTTTAGGAACAGTTTTTAGCTAATAACCTTTTTGGAATACTAACCCTAGCCCTAACCCTAAACCTAAACCTAACCCTACCCCCCACTATGTACTGCAGTACACCGCGGTTTGTCACAGTTGTGGTTCGCTGCGTTTTTCCGTCTTATAGGGTGGGGGGTAGGGTTAGGGTTAGGGCTAGGGTTAGTATTCCAAAAAGGTTATTAGCTAAAAATGTTCCTAAAATACAGCTTTATGTATGGTAAGAAAGGCAAAAACGGAAAAATACAATTAACCGAGAAATGTAGGGGGGGTGGCACATCTTGACCTTTACCAAAACTGGACTATAAGACGCATCTGTATATAAGCCCCATCCCTTAACCCTCTCTAGGACACAGACGCCAAATGTGCCCGAATTTTGTCAACTCATGCAGCCCGTATGCGCCGATTGCGCCCGCTGAACGCCAGGTCTAGTACGTTCACTTTCACTTTCTCCCTACCCACAATGCAATATACTAAGTTAGTTCTTCCTTTACCTCAGTCTCGCTGGTCCAGTTTTTGGTTCTTACAGCAAGGGAAAGCACCCACTAGTCTTTTTGAACGGATTTTTCGAAGTGACCCCAAATTTGTTCTTCTTTCCATGTGACGGTATTGACTCGGCGCGATGCTCGGAGTGCCATTACGGATTTTTTTTATTCCTATTCATGGTTTGTTGTGTGACAGTGTGTTAGCTTTGGAATAATAATATCATCATTGCTATTCAATATGCATCTTTCAGAAAAGAAATGTGAGTTAGACTTTATTCTGGGTGATTTTTTTTAATGAAAAGATTTGGTGTGACGTTCAGAGTTAATTCCCATCTCTCGGGAACTGGGATCGATTCCCGGTTCGATTGGTTGGGAGTCATTGGGTTAAATTAAATTGACCAAATATTAGGTATTCATTCACATGTAAGCCGCACCAGTTTATACGCTGCAGAGAAAATTGTATGTGCACAAACCAACACAAACATAAAAATCATCCTTTCAGAACATAAGTATTTAATGTTCTCAGACACTATTGATTACCAAAACCAGTTTGGAGTCTAAAGAAGTTCAAAATAGGCTGAATAATGTGACCAAAAACAGATGTAATCAAACTGATAAATGTAGAATGGAAAAAAAATCCACAGATAAGCCGCTTCAGTCAGTAAGCCGCATGGGCCAAAGTTGAGGAAAAAAGCAGCAGCTTATAGTCCGCATTTTACGGTAATTCGTTTAGAATACAGACGGAGAGAGTCCTGACTTACCTGCTTGTTGTATTTTTCATTGAGAGCCACGCTCAACATGTCAGTGGCATACTTCGATGAACTGTATGGTTCTTCCCTGGAATCAAAATATTTCCCAATGACGAACACAAAAAGGAAGAGGAAATTCTGACCTGTGGAGTGATCGAGATATTGTGGAGCTTTCAAACGTTGGCTGGTCTCACTCCACAGGTCAGAATGTCATCTCCCTTTTGTTGTTTATCATCTTAACTCATTCAAGTCGTTCTGGACATATATGGCCGGGATTAATAGACAGCTGTCAATTTGATTCATTTGATTCAAGGGAAGCAATTCTATGTGCACATCGTACCTTGGTCACATCTAAACTCTTTTAGATCACAATTTCGCCTCTGACTTTGCTTTTGTAGTGGTTAGTTGTGGGGAAACCAATCGGTGTAGAGTTTTTCTGTATAAAGTCTCTATTTAAAAAAGTCTGATCTACCACTTCCCTATGTCTAAACCTGAAGAAAAAACCTGTAATCTTCTTTCATTTCTCCTTTTGTTTATGTATGTTTCGTTTGTGTGTATGACGAGTGATTTGTGAGGTTTTTTTATATTTGAAAAATCGTTGCGATGCGAATGAGCTAACAAGAACACATTGCAGTCACCGTCTTCACCCAAAACAAAACAGTTCAATACACCGGCATATACTAGTCAATTATTTGAACAACAAAAGTACACAATCGTAATAATCGCATGCAAATTTTTTTTAATTTTGGGTGGCGCGCCTCTGGCTGCAACGCGCTCTCCAGGTGGGAGCAACCCGAATTTCACAGAGACGCCTCTGTGACTATAAAGTACCTAATAATACCTAATACCTACACAGATCCATTATTTGATCATTCAGATTCTGTACATACACCTATGTCCATGCAGCAAGCTGATAGATTCCCTGTACAGAATTTGAAGAAAAAAGCGCACACACATTTAAAAGGGGCTAAGAAAATGCCTTTTGTGCGGAAAACGCCATTTGTAATGGTTTGGATTTTAGTGGAGTGTGAATAGGGTGACGTAACTGTAGTTATCGTGATTTCGTTTCGTGTTGCTCCTTATAATAAGTGCTTTTTTTCTTCTTCTTTTTTTTCTCTCTCAGATATTTAACTTCTTTGTGAAGCGCTTAGAGCCATGTAAGGAGAATAAGCGCTATAAAAATGGTCATTATTACTATTATTTTGCAAATAAACAGTTGTGATAAATTTATGTTCTGAGCAAATATTTTCAAATATTTTATTTTTGTTGTTGTTGCTTTTTTAAATCCGACTACATTTTAAAACCAAAATAAAGAATGTACAAAATCGACACGTTTAAAAATAGAAAATGCCTATTAGATAATTTTGGCAGCGTCTATTCCAAAAAAAAAAAAAAAAAAAATTAAAAAAAAAAAAAGATCAAAAAAGACAAAAGAGAGGAAACATGTGGGAGACAACTGGGGGATTAAAAAATGAGAGAGAGAAAAAAAAATCTAGCAAGAAAGAAAGTGACTAAAACAGACAGATAGCGATGAAGGGGAAAAAATAAAACCATTAACATCACGAGATTGAATGAAACTGGGATTGTGTGTGTGTGAATTTTCAGTTCACATGCAAAAAAAGCGAACATATAAACGGACCGTATTTTTCGGACTAATAAGGCGGACCTTTGTATAAGGCGCACACCCCAAATTTCAGATTTTGTTACTATATTTTCTTACTATACTGGTCTCCAAAAGTTAAGGGCCGGCTTCTGTTTTCAGTAGCTTGATATCTATTTATTGTACACTAAGACAACAATGAAGAAAATGGCAAAACTTAGGCTACTCAATAACTTTCCTTCCTGTTGCACGTGCCTGAACCAGTTTTGCAGACATTGCAGTACAGCAACAGCGTTTTCAGGTACGCTTAAAATGTGGCAAATTCACGAGAATTTCACGAAAGTTTGGTCTCTTTTCGCTGAAGAATCAGGGCTGATGCAGGTTTCTTGCCTATTGCACGTGCAAGGCATGACTGTAGTGAACACTGCTGAGCAAAAGTTAGACACGAATGTGTATTTAAGGGCAGCAACCAGAGCTCTCAATAAGCATGCCTCCAAGACAGGAGAGAAGATCGTTCTTCCGGCCCTTAAATTTTGGAGACCAGTATATTTCATTAGTCACATTATAATGCGCAGGGGTCTGAGTCTGGGAAAAAAAGTATCGCCTTATAGTCCGAAAAATACGGTACACTTGACATTCACTGGAACCTGAACTTGAAGTCAACTCACCCATTTTCATGCTGCAAATCGTCCAAGGAGAAATTTCGTCGCTCGGCATTACTGGAAGAAGTCCAGATGAGCTGTGAAGGACTGTTGGATCCATTCTGACCGCTAGCAGTCCCCAAGCAGGGCTCCAGCTCTTGAAACTACATTGCAAAACACATGATTACGAATGGGTTTTTTTATTTTTTAGGATGTCTTAAAGACCCCCCACGTCACATGTCACATTCCCTCTATGCTAGGAAGATTTCTTACCAGCTATAAGAGGGAAAACACGTGAAAACCGTGATCTTGACACGCGACGTGGTGTGTCTTTAACACTTATCTTCCCCCGTGGGGATACCGGGGGGTCTTTCATACAAATACTTCCCCCACCTTCTGGAAGTTCTGAGCTTGTAACTTCCTCTAATCTGCCACTCTCTTTGACTCTGCCTCTTCCCTTTGCTTTCTATCATCCAGTATCTTTCTGACTTATTGGCCCATTCTCTTGCCTTTTTTTCCAAAAACATTCTTCCAAATAAGAAGAAGAAGAAGAAGAAGAAGATGAAGAAGAAGAAGAAGAAAATCAAGAAAGGGAAGAAGAAGAAGAAGAAGAAGGGGGGGGAAGTCAAGAAGACCAGTGAAGAAAAGAAGAAGAAGAAGAAGAAGAAACGAAGAAGAAGAAGAAGAAACAAGAAGAAGAAGAAGAAGAAGACAAGAAGAAGAAGAAGATACGTACCTTACCCATTATGGCCATGTGGCCTGGGAACGCGGAAGAAGAAGAAAAGAAGAAGAAGAAGAAGAAGAAGAAGAAGAAGAAGAAGAAGAAGAAGAAGAAGAAGAAGAAGAAGAAGAAGAAGAAGTTACCCACCAAAACATAATGTCCGAACAGGTTTGTGGCAAAGACGTTCATGAGGCCATCCTGCGTCTTGCTGTTCTTCTGCACAATGATGCCCTCCCCTGTGGTCAGTGTTTGGACACACTGGCTGCACGAAGCAGTCAAACAAAGGAGGAGTCACTCGTGAACATGTGTTATCCTTTTGGATGAATTTTCAAATGGCACTCCACGACAAATTAATGTGAAATAGCCAACAATTTCCAATTTACTCAGCATCTTGTGATATTTGGTTGTGAAAAGAATGTGAGAACAGATGATGTTATTGACTTGTTATTATTACTGGCAAAATCTTTTATTTATAGATGTAAAATGAAAAAAACAGATACCATTATTTAGGATGTTTGTTCCTATAATGAGATACCGATATAATATTGAACAAGCGCGGATTCGCAATCATTTGTGGCACGCTTTTCTTTCTCTTTTACAATATGTGTGACAATTTTGGACCGACCGACCGACAGACCGACAAAGTGAGTTATAGGTTTGTGGCTTGTGCCACAAACAAAAATACATTGCAAGCATCAATATGATTTATGATGAAACAGTTCAAGCTTGGAATGCCTATACATCATTGTTTGTGTAACTTATTATTAACAGGCACTTGTCACTTTAACTGGTCTTCTTTGGTGTTGTTTTTCCTCCTACAAATATTTATATGGCTTACGTAAATTACGATTATGCAGTGGATTCTTCAATGCCCACTTTAACTTCTCTGTATGTCTTTCTGTCCCTATCTTTCTCACCGTCTGTCTTTCTTTCTTTTTGCTCTCTTAAAAAAAAGGGAAAACATTGAATGTAACAGCAATTTTATTTATCGTCGCTGTCCGACGCTAACCGTGTATTTACACAATCAGTGATTTTACAGGAGCATCAAAAAACATATTGTCGCCTGCTACAAAGTCAATCCCCATTTGATATACGCTTGACCCTTCTTCTTTACCGATGAGTAAACATGTGACACAATAAAAGTTGCATTAACACCCAAAATATTCGTGATAATTCAGTTACACGGTTAGTCACAAAGTTAGTGCATTGTTCTCACAATGGGAGATACGACAGCTGCCGGCAGTTACACGATTAGCGTGACCAGATACACGCTTATTGCGTCAAAACCAGCAACATCCCGCCACATACACGATTATTTCCGTGGTATCATGTGACAAATTTGAACATTTTCATTGGTCGCAGACACAAGATATTTATAGAAGACCTGTGTGAGGTCACTGGAAGGAGTTTCAGTAAAAAATATATTTTTGTCAAATTTTGTAGATACACGGTTAGCGTCGGACAGCGACGTTATGTTTCTTTGAATGTTAATAATTATGCTTAACATGCATGTTATATAAAAAAAAAGATAAGAAAAAGGAGTGACTTTAGCTGAACATTTGTCGCTGTATGTTGTATCATGTGTCTTGCGCTCAAAAGCTAACAGCGACAAACAAGAGCAGCTCATTTCAAGTACAGTGGAACCTCCCTTATAAGACCTTCAAAAATAACCCAAAATGAGGTCTTATAAGGGAGTGGTCTTGTAAGGGAGGTAATTTTAATACTTACAAAGAAGGGCAATGCCTCAGAGAAGTAGGTCTTATATGGGAGGGAGATTTATAATGGGAGGTCTTTTAAGGGAGGTTCCACTGTATAAGGGTGCAGGCCCACTCTCTCTTTCATTCTCTCTCTCTCTCTCTCTCTCTCTCTCTCTCTCTTTCTCTCTCTTCTCTCTCTCTCTCTCTCTCTCTCTCTCTCTCTCTCTCACACACACACACACACACACATACACACGCACACTGAGACAGTCTGTCTTTGTGACGTCATGCATTTGTACTTTATTTTATATATTAGGAAAAGATCTCACCTGCTGCAAATACCTGAAATGACCCTGCTCCAACGAACGCCCCCAGCATGCATCACACCAGCGTTTAAATACAGAAAGTCAATGTGCTTGTACCTGCCACATGAAAAAACAAACATGTGTCATCATAATTATATGCTATGTGTATTATAATATATGTACCATATTTTTCGGACTATGGCTCCAACCCACCTGCGTGCGCATCTCGACCCTTCCAACGGAAGTGTCGCCATCTTAGTCCTTACTTGTGTGTAAACAAAGTGAAAATGTTATCTAAATGTGTAAAGAAAACATCCAGATGTTATAAATACAGTTTAGATAAGTTTCGAATTGGAACAGCCAAATACGCAGCATCGTTCTAGCATTTTTCAAAAAAAGGTAAGGACTAAGATGGCGGTCTCCCATAATATGGCGCTCCTTGTGGCTGGATATGACGACACGTGGGTACCAGCAATAAGACGCACCTTTGTATAATGCACCCCCAAAATGTTTTTACCCAAATTTCAGATTTGGTTACTATATTTTCCTACTATTTCATCAGTCACATTATAATTAACGCCTTTTCGGCATACCTACTTTGGTTTAAATCAACCCATTATCTTTTAAATAGTCAGTTGGGGTTTTTTATATTCAAAATTTTCTTACTGAGAATACGTTAATATGGCTTGTCGTTCTGTTAATCTGACATGGTGTGCAGCATCTGCAAGGTCTAAGGAATGATTGTACCAAGTTTCATTATGATTGGTCAAGTGGTTTAGGCGCTATGGTCTGGAACACATTGTGGTTACACACACACACACACACACTGGACTGGACTGGAACCAATTTATTGTCAGATTAACTATAAAAGCTGTACTGATATTGAAAAAAACACACACAAAAAAAAACACGATTAAATTCAATAAAGAATAGAGAAATTATACAAAAATTGAAAATCTCTCTCTCTCTCTCTCTCTCTCTCACACACACATACATATACAGACACACACACACACACACACACATACTGGATAACACACACCTGTCGTTCCCATCCTAATGTACTCACATTCTGTAATAACCGGGAGTACAAAAAGGAAGTCAGAATACATTCAAATAAGGAAAAGCTTGGAGTTGGAGAGACAAAAAAGAGGAACTAAATAACACAACATTTGAAAATGACAACAAAGATTACACCACATGTGGCAAGAACCTTTGGCATTTCTAGGTTGACAGCAGAGCCTGAATAAAAATATCCACAAATGTTCACTCTGTTAATATCAGGCATCAGAATAGCTAACCTGAACTTCAATCCTCTGAAAACCGTGGTAACATGGACACCAAGGCCACAGACTATAGAGGGACAACACTAAAATCAGTTCCCAACATGACCCAAAAAAGCTTCAGCCAAAATTTACCATTAAACTTACCCGGATAGAGAAAATATTTTGTCTGCAATATTGGGGATTCCCCTTTGACATGCATATAAAATAGGGCCTATCCTTACCTCCCAAACTTAAGAACATAAGGTCACTGGATACCAGACCCTCATTTGATGCCTTTTAGTAACATGGGTATTAAATCATTGTGGTGCCAAGAGGTAACAGTGGTGATGAAAGGGTTAATACTGCGAGAAATCGCTTTAAAATGCTTTGAATTAGAAAAGATAACACTCAATTTAAAGTCAAAACCTCTGACAGTAGGAGCCAATCCTCTGTCAGAAATTTTGAATGCTCTGAAATTTGCAAATTCTCTGACAATTTTAATTCCTGTAATATAAAGAAATGTCAGCCATATCATAAACCAAAAGAAACTGATTAATAGAAATTCAGCACATTGCAAAACATTCTTATCCAGTTACAGTTGTACTGACTTTTATTACTACCCAGTCAACATCAAAAGGAATAGCAATAATAATTAACGTACCATAACCAATAGGAATTGTTCGGAAATAATTAAGGGGAGTAAATTCAATAGGTCAAACAGGGGAAGTCACTCTACCATCAGCTCGTAACCTATCGACTCGTGTGTTTGAGCAGACATACAGCACTTAGAACACTGTGCGTCATTCTAAAAATTGATGTCATTTATATTTTTACGTCACATTTTGCAAGTTTTATCAGTTTGTAGCCACTGGCCACCACTAATTTAAAAAAAAAACTCTGCTGACTCACATCCTAGCTGTTTCAAGTTTTGACGCCATTGTTGCATTGTTACTATGGTATTTGACCCAAGCAACGGAGGTAAACAACTCTAATTTTTACGAAGTGTTCTCCCCTAGTTTTTTTCCGAAAATCGTCCATTGAAACTCACTTTTCTTTCATGATTTTGGCTGCCTCCAGCACAGACTTGACAGAGGAGGTGTCGACGATGACCACATCGATGGAACTGGAAGCGTCAGGAAACAGAGCCAACAGTGATGTTCTGGCATCTTCTGCCCGCTGCTTGTTGCGACAGGCCAGGCAAAGCCTGAGACAAGGGTGAGACGCCAGCAGCTGCTCGCATAATGCTAGGCCAATGCCCCTGCAAACAATATAATAATTATTCTGCATACATTAAAAAAAAATTCCTTTTCAGTTCAATTCAATTCAATTGAAATAAACTTTATTATTTATTGTCCATTAAAAAAAAACAGGTTTTAAAATGGAAAATGTTATTTTACAACATGTGCAGCAGATTAAAACGAATACATTCAATAAATGTAATAATGTCCCTTTCGGTTGTTATTGTTTTTAATTCAACTAATTAATGTATTTTCCAATCCATCCTATCGGAAAAAACACACCTTACTATATAATTATGTTCTGCAAGTGAAGTGCAATGGCAACATTTTTATTTAATACTGGAAGGGTTCCATAGATAAGCTGAATGTGTGTGTGTGTGTGTGTGTGTGTGTGTGTGTGTGTACATGTGTGTGTGTGTGTGTGTGTGTGTGTGTGTGTGTGTGTGTATGTGTGTGTGTGTGTGTGATGCAGCAATTTCCGATGCAGCAATCATAAATTGCCTATTGAAGTTGGAAGACAAGAGAATTACGTATTTGTCGTAATTGCGAAATGGGCGAGATAGGAGATGAATTTCATTGTATAATGGAATGTCCAAAATACAATGAACTTCGTGAAAAATATGTTCCTAAAAAATTTATGAAACCCAAATCCGTTTTCAATTTCTGTAGCATGTTTAAAAAAGGACGACGTATATGTTTAAATTTAAGTAAATTTATAAAATTTGGAAAGATAATTGAAAAAAGAGTGTTTCTTTCACTGCTCACCAAAAACTGACATTTCGCTGTTACTTTTGATTTTTTTGCAGTTTTGATTGAGTTTTATGTTTGTGTTATACTGTTTTTGTATCCTCCATGCTCCAAAAGGGGTCAAAGGATTAAACTTCTTGAATCTTGAATCTTGTGTGTATGTGTGTGTATCTGTGTGTGTGTGTGTGTGTGTGTGTGTGTGTGTGTGTGTGTGTGTGTGTGTGTATGTGTGTGTGTGTGTGTGACCATGTACATCTTTTTGTGTTTACGTTGCATGCATGGGCACATGTGTGTTTATGTGCGTACATTCCCATACAATTCTGTGATAAATTGCCACAAAAGAGGCCCTTTCAACTAATTAACAAACAGACATGTATGAGTAAATATATGTGTGCATGTGAGTGTGTGTGCGCACGTGTGTGTGTCTGTGTGCGCGTGCCTGTGTGTAACTTAAAGTGTGTGTGGTGTGTGCACGAGTCAGTGTGTTTGTGTGTGAGTGCATGTGTGCATTTTTACAATGCACATATGCATACATGTGTGTGTGTGTGTGTACATATATATAAACAACAATCTAAACGATCAAAAATTGAAGAAGAAAAAACAAACACACCATTTAAACTTTCCTCTTATGTATGTATATAATTTGCTTTGATAAGAAAAATTTGGTATCCAATGTCTGTTTTGTAAACCTAAGAAACAAACTCAATTACTTTAACTTTAACTTTATGATTTGTGTTCTGGAAAGAAGAAAAGAAAATCTATTTATTTTATGCATCAAGTACATAGTATCAAGTACATAGAATAGATCTATGTTAAAAAATAATGACCAAAAAAAGTCAAAAGCCTTCATTAGACTACTCCATGTTCACTATTGTGACTCTAGGCATCGGGTGATCGGGCCCAGCTGATCAGCCCATGCCACAGGTGATAAGTCGACCATGTACTATGTATAATGTAGTACTACTAGTAGTTACTAGTGAGAGAGAGAGAGAAAATGGAGTTTTACGTCCTCTTGGTCTGAATCAGACACATATGGGACATTTGTAAATACAAATATGGTGGGAACAATACTGGAGGCAATACCCGGAGGCAGTACGAAACCAGTAAAGTCCCGATTTTTTAAAATTAATACAGATAGCTGTACACACTATCAAGTGGAAAACTTTTTGAACTACTACTAATAGTATTACTGTTACTTGAGTTCCAAGAAGATGCAAATTATATTTATAACACCAAAAAAATTAAAGGGTGTTGTAGACAACTTGAAGACTTATAAACGCTGTTACTGTGTAACTTACTAGGCCTACCATCATGGTGATGTTTAAAACTTACGCGTTAGCTCCAGTCACAATTGCTACAGGACCAGCAGACGACATAATGTTGCGATAGCAAAAGGAGAGATAATAAGGTTGTTTTTTTGTTTGTTTGTTTTGTGTTCTCTCCTCGTCAGAGTTAGTAAAGTTTTAGTTAATAGTAGTAGTAGTAGTAGATAGGGACAAAATAAGCCGTCAAGCTTTTTAGAGAGTCCCGTCTTTTTACAATCAGTATTACATACAAGTAATGGTCAAGGTTTATTGTGGTCAAATGTTCCTAAAATTAGCTACTCATCAAATAGCTTCTAAATAAATTTAAATAATTTGGAGATTTGTCGAGACGATTTTTGAACAAGTTAGTATTAGGTGCACATTTTAATTCGTTAGTTAATTCATTCCAATTGTTAGCAACTCTATTGCTGAAGCAATTTTTCCTTATGTTAGTGTTGAAACGTTTAATAAAGACCTTGCCGTAGGGCTTTCTAGTCACACTGTATTGTGGTTCACTAAAGAATTTCCCCCAAGATAAATCTACATGACCATTAAATATCTTATACGCTTCTATAAGATCTCCTCTTATTCTCCTGCCTTTCAAAGAATGCAAATTTAGATAAACCAGTCTATTTTCATAACTCATATTTTTGCACTCTTTAACAAGTTTAGTGGCTCTGCGCTGAACTTTTTCAATGGCTTTAGATTAGTATTTGAACATTGGAGACCATATGATGTTACCATATTCTAGATATGGTCTTACTAATGATTTATATAATTTAATAAAAAATATCACGGTCGATATTTAGAAATGTCCTTTTGATCAATCCTATCATTTGGCAGGCTTTACTAACGCAATTCTGGATATGTGTATTAAAAGATAAATCTTTATCAAAAGTCACCCCAAGATCTTTTTCGTGATCACATGTTGTTAGTGAGCGTAGCTTGTTGTCCTTTAACATAGTATATTCAACATTAGGATTAGATTTACCAATATGCATAACTTTACACTTGCCCGTGTTAAAATACAGGTTCCACCTTTCCGTCCAAACTTGTAATTTATCTAGATCCTTCTGTAATGAATTACTACCACAAGACCTGTTAAAAACTTTAGTATCATCAGCAAAAAAATTGCAGGATGATTCGACACATTCAGGTAAATCATTAATAAAAATGGTGAACAACGTATAGGTCCTAGGATGCTCCCCTGGGGGATCCCACTAAGTACCTTAGCCTCTGATGAATATATATCACCGACTCTGACTGTCTGTTTTCTGTTGGTCAAAAAATCTTTAATCCAATCATATATGTTCCCAACTATGCCATAAGATTTTAATTTCACTAGGAGTCTTTCGTGAGGCACACTATCAAAGGCTTTCTTGAAATCTAAATATATTATGTCTGCAGGTTCACCATCATCTAATATGGCAGTTAGTTCTTCCATGACCTCCATGACCTTTTATGTCTAAATCCATGCTGGCAAGTTGCATATAAGTTATTACTATTCATATGGTCAACGATTACATCGATCTCTCACAACAGACTCAAAGACTTTACACACAACAGAAGTTAAACTAACAGGTCTGTAATTTCCTGGCTCAAATCTAGAACCTTTCTTGAAAATAGCTGTTACATCTGCCTGTTTCCACTCCGAAGGTACTAAACCAGTCTCTAAAGATTTATTAAATAATATAGTCAGGGGAACAGCTAGTTCTGTTGACAGCTCCTTTGAAACCCTGGGTGGTATCCCATCAGGACCTTGTGCCTTACTAGCATTTATATTCTTTAATTTATTTTCAATCGCTAAGGGGGTCACTCTTACATCAGAAACTGATGCACCATTTGAATTTTCACATTCCGCTAAGTTAGGTACATTTGAAATATCTTCTTTAGTAAAAACACTAGCAAAAAAACTAGGTATTCCCAAATACTTTATATTAGTCTGTCCTCATAGTCCATATATCTCTGGTTCCAATAATTGTTTTCGTAAATCTCCTTTGGACACCTTCTAAATGATCAATATGTTTTCTCAAAAAGGGACACCAGACAGGATTTCCATACTCTAATAAGGGGCGTACTAATGTTTTATAAAGAGGTAGCATAATTTCCTTATAAATGTTGGTAGTCTTCCCTGGATGTCTTCCCTTTACCCCTCTTCCAATATCTAAAAATAAAACGTAATGTCCCATATGGCTTCGGCCGGGAGTGTCGCATGAAAATAGGTACCTATTTTCATGCGACAGGGAGGACGTAAAGAATAATATAAGCCTGCCCGTGGTTACTGCCAACGTACCGACAACAGATAGGCTAGTGTTGGGCCTACAGACCATTTCCGAGTTCCGACTTCTCTCTCTCAACATAATAAGATGCGAGAGAGAGAAAAATAGAGTTTTTACGCTCAAATAAGATGCCTTCCATTGGCAGGCTTATTTAGTTTCACAGCATTCTTTTTTTTCGGAAATAAATGAACTCACTTCTACTTTCGGTTTCGGTTAGCTCCAAAAATAGCACAGGGAAGTTCTTTCTGAGGAATAGGTAGTCTACCGTTTCCAGCGCAGGTATTCCCGAAATCTTCGCCATGATGGTGTGCGGTTAAAAACTGTTATTTCGTTTTGGGCCACAGATTTACAGAGTGGTAAGTCATGCCAATGCCAGAGAGCAACATCAGTTTTTGTTTCCTAGTTTCTGCACAACTGTGAACAACTTGTCCAACTTACTTCCTGTTTTGCGGCAATTTAGCCTATCGTGACTTGACCTGATCACGGACTAGGCTGACAAATCACAGGTCTATAAAGTATAATGGCTGACCTAATCACTTGATATAGGTAGTCAAGGTAATCTTGATCAATTTTACAATCTTTATGAATGATTTGCCTCAATATTTGCAGATGATACTAAACTTTACCAATAACAATACTACTGCAAACTCCACTCCATGTTTAAACTGAAATTGGGCCAAATTTGGCAGTTTGTGGTACAGCTTTGAAAGTTTGGGTACCTGTAGATAAATATTCATAGATTATGTTTCTGTTAGAAACTTAGAAAGCAAGTTGTTTGAGTCACCTGTTGGTCGGATGGAGCCGTTAAAAACTGTTACTGTGAAAGGCATCTGATCATCAATAAGAGTGCACTTGTAAAAGTTCCACCCAAATCGAAAGTTTGCTTTTTAGAATACAATTTTGTAAATTTGTGTACACAAAGACGAACATTGATACATTTGTTTTCTAACATAAAACAAACTGTTAGAATCATCTGTTGGTTGGATGGATGCGTTAAATACAGTTACTGTGCACGAATGTCAATGTTTGTCTATTCACTCTATTGTCAAAGCCTATAAAAAGATCAAATTAGGGGTTTTGAGGGTAGAGTTTCAGAACTTAAGGAAATTGTAGAAGAACTATCCCAGATTTAATACTTGACTGGAAGAAAACTGTCAGCGTCATGCATTGTTTGAATGTGACCGTTAAAAGCGGTGACCCTACAACTGTGGTAACATTAGTCTCCTGCTTGGAACCAGGTTACAGTTTGTGTTTTTCACTATTTTGTCACTTTTAGTACTTTTATTTACATGTTTAGTGTCCCAATATAGACCTTTAGTTTTTGTTCCATCATTCATCCCTTTTCTCATTCCCCTCCCCCATTTTACCCCCTCCCCCTTCAAAAAAGGGTCACATTTTGTCCTCTTTTTTTTCTACATGTTTTTAGTGCCCAAATATAGAGCTTTAGATTTTTGTTCCTTTTTTCACCCCATCCCCCAATTAAAAAAAAAGGGCCATGGACAAAACAGCAACGTCTTGGTGGTTGTCACATTTTGTCCTCTTTTTTTTACATGCTTAGTTCCCAAATATAGAGCTTTAGGTTTTTGTTCCATCTTTCACCCCTTTTTTCACCCCTCACCCATTTTCACCCCTCACCCATTTTCACCCCCCCCCCCCCCCCCCCCCTTTAAAAAAAGGGCCATGGACAAAACAGCAACGTCTTGGTGGTTGTCACATTTTGTCCTCTTTTTTTTACATGCTTAGTTCCCAAATATAGAGCTTTAGGTTTTTGTTCCATCTTTCACCCCTTTTTTCACCCCTCACCCATTTTCACCCCTCACCCATTTTCACCCCCCCCCCCTTTAAAAAAAGGGCCATGGACAAAACAGCAACGTCTTGGTGGTTGTCACATTTTGTCCTCTTTTTTTTTTTTACATGCTTAGTTCCCAAATATAGAGCTTTAGGTTTTTGTTCCATCTTTCACCCCTTTTTTCACCCCTCACCCATTTTCACCCCTCACCCATTTTCACCCCCCCCCCCCCCCCCCCCCCCCCCCTTTAAAAAGGGCCATGGACAAAACAGCAACGTCTTGGTGGTTGTCACATTTTGTCCTCTTTTTTTTACATGCTTAGTTCCCAAATATAGAGCTTTAGGTTTTTGTTCCATCTTTCACCCCTTTTTTCACCCCTCACCCATTTTCACCCCTCACCCATTTTCACCCCCCCCCCCCCCTTGGACAAAACAGCAACGTCTTGGTGGTTGTCACCCTCTTTTTTTTTACATGCTTAGTTCCCAAATATAGAGCCCATCTTTCACCCCTTTTTTCAAAAATTTTCACCCCCCCCCCCCCCTTTAAAAAAAAGGGCCATGGACAAAACAGCAACGTCTTGGTGGTTGTCACATTTTGTCCTCTTTTTTTTTACATGCTTAGTTCCCAAATATAGAGCTTTAGGTTTTTGTTCCATCTTTCACCCCTTTTTTCACCCCTCACCCATTTTCACCCCTCACCCATTTTCACCCCCCCCCCCCCCCCCACCCCCCTTTAAAAGAAGGGCCATGGACAAAACAGCAATGTCTTGGTGGTTTTCACATTTAGTTCATTTTTGTACATGTTTAGTGCCCAAATGTTTAGTGCCCAAATATAGAGCTTTAGTTTTTGTTCCATCATTCACCCCTTTTCTCACACCGCCCTCCCCCCCCTCCCCCTTTCAAAAAGGGTCACAAACAAAAGAGCAATTATATAATTGTTTTCCTTTGTTCTTTCATAGTTTGATAATACGTCATACTCACTGATGAATGTGCACATAAGGTTATCCTTATGCATAGAGTAAAAGGGTGTACAAGAAATAGAGAATGGGATAGATAGTGGGAAATGAAATAATCGGAAGAGAGAGAGAGAGAGAGAGAGAGAGAGAGAGAGAGAGAGAGAGAGAGAGAATGAACTTTTCTACAATATTGTTTGTTTTGGACAATCCAATCTGGTAGATCTTTATTTCATATTAATCGTCGTAAGTTTATTTGTCATCATTTTTACTTAAGTGATGTCACTGTCCACCGTCAATTTTATTATTGCATCACAAGTTGTTTACGTCTTTACGTCATGTGTGTCACTATGTCATATCTATTTTTAGCACTGGACAACGGGTTGAACCCGAAACGTCGTGTTTTGTTTTGCTCTGTGTTTTTTTTAATCATTAAGCCGTTTCTTTTGGGTTTTAATTTTGACTTTGTTTTAATTTGTTGTGAATTTTATTGAACCCAGCAGTCATCTTCGTTTCTTCACATTCTTAAGATATTATAGAACACAAAAATACCCATAACTCAAAATTGAAAAAAAACCCAAGACTTTTGTCTAAAGTTGCAAGCCTGTTTAAGTGTTAGAAACTAGCCCAGCGACTTAATGTCCCTTTTGTGGTGCTGGGTCACATATGGCATTGAAGGGACGTACAAAGAGGGTGAAGAGGGGAGAGGTGGCCTTCAGTTAAGATATCAAACAATTATAAATGATGCAACCACAAATTTAAAGGAAAAAAAGTTTCCTTTTCATTTATTTTCAGCGTCATGGCATCCTTAGCATCCAGTTTTCAGGGCCTCTCTCTGCAGGATGAGATGTGCATCCACGTCACAGTGCCAGAGAAAGAACTTCTGGAAAACAACGATGTCGTGGAAGCCTTCTTTACGAAGCTGCAAGAGAATGGCGTCGAGATTGAACAGGAATCTTTACACACTGAGAGAATTGTCGTCCTCAAAGGCCATCCTGGTAAAGCGAAAGAATGCCTCGCCTGCGTCATTTGCTCAGAATCGGTAGACTTCATCAACGAACCAGAAACGGTTTCTTCTTTGAACGGCCTCCGGGAGAGGTTTACCAAACAGTTTGCCTTTGAGGTCAGTCAGAGTAACAGGGCCCAGGTAGCCTACCTCGCAGGCATCAGAAACGAAGTTGTGGCTGTTCTCAACGAGCTGAAGTACACGAAGAAGTTCTTCCCTCTCCCGAGAGAAATGAGCCGGTTCCTTGAGCATGACCTGCAGAAGTTTGCCACAAAGCTCAACAGCCATTTCCACCCCCCTGTGGAACTGAGCGTGGTTCCGGGCAGCAAGCCTTGCCTCCAGCTGAAGTGTGAGCGCGTGCAGTTTCCCAAAGCTGAGGATGATCTGGTGAAGAGGCTGACCAGGATCTGCTACAGGGAGGTGGAGGTGCCCAAATCCCTCGGGAATTACCTCCAGACCTCTGCAGGCAAGGAGAGCATCCAGGACGTTGAGAAGAAGCATCATTGCGTGCTGAATGTGAAGACCCAGGATAAGCGCATTCTTCTGGTGGTCAGGCCGCCTCAGGGTCATCACGGTCCTCAGGTGGAAGTCTGCGAAGGCAACATGGCCAGTTCAGAGTGCCCCATGATGGTGCTGCCTCTCTGGCATGATCAGAAAGAGTGGCAGCATCCGTACGACAGGATCTTGCAAAGAGGTGGGTGGGCTTTTTCTTTGGTATTTACTTTTGTAACTTAAGAAAATTTGTTAGACAGTTGGCCTTTTTTGATTGTCTTGTTTTTAATGTAGGTTGTGCTATCTTATTCTTGCTGAGGTTGTTGTACAGATCAATTATTGAATATCTATCTGGTTACGGGTAAAGGTCCTAGTGGTCACAAATTACTTTCAAGATATCTATCTGGTTATGTTGGTTGTGTTGTCAAGGCCAGCATCAAAGTCAAACTCATCATTTCAACTCTGATATAGATATCGCTTCTCTTCGACCACTGTGGGAAATTGTGCTTTTTCTACATTATATATATTTAAGATGATCACCCAAAGCACAACACTGTTCATTACAAGCTTTCGTATTTATTACAATACTTCATCAGGCTTCATGATCAATCGACTGCACTTGCACTTCAAATACCAGCAATTTATAGGCAGAAAAAAAGCTCACAATCATTCCATTATTTGGTAACAAATTCACTTCGACCACAACTCCTGTTTATTTACAAATAGAGGGGCCTGTCACACTGACAAAGTACAAGGCATTATACATTATATGTTTAAAAAAACATACTTTTGCTTTCACTATTACGCAGGCGGTTTGAACACTGACCCAAAACACTATCTAAAGAATCTGGGTCTTCCTCCCAAGCCAGTGATCTCCCCTCGCCCCTGCTATGATATGGCCTTGGGACAAACGGTCATCATCATGTACGTTCCTCCGCTTGGTGATCCACATTTCCAAGAGGCAGTCTTTGTGGCCCTGACGGAAGCTCTCAAGTATGCCTGGTCTCAGAACAGGTGACTTTTAAAAGTCTTTGTGTTGCTCTGTCTTCTGTTTGAGATGGTTCCATATTTGTGACCCAGCACCACAAAAGGGACATTAAGTGTCAAACTGACCATTCTGAGAAAATTATACATTTGAAAACGTCAGACAATTCTCTTTCTAATGATGCGAGAACCACTCTTGTATCTTTTTTCCGTTCCCGAGTTATGAGCACTTAAAGTTAGTAGGGTGTGTATCCGCCATTTTGAGAAAACAGTCTAAAGTCTAGCCTAGCTGTAGAAAAAATACATCGACCTACTCGTTTTAAAACACTTAAGTTATAAGACCATTTAGAGACCATAGTAAAGATGGTCCTTTATACTTATAGAGAACACAAAAATACCCATAACGCAAAATTGACAAAGAATTGGATTTTTTGCCTTTGCAAGCTTGTTGTGAGAAACTAGCCCAGTGACTTAATGTCCCTTTTGTGGTGCTAGGTCATATTTTGTTCATTGTTCTTGGCTTTCGTTTGGTTTGGTTGTCACTTGATCAGTGTTTATTGGTGATGTGATGGCTGTGATTTTTGAAGGTGTGTTTCTACATCAGGTAGAAAAAGTGTAGGTAATAGTGTGTGTGTGTGTGTGTGTGCGTGCACATATGTATCCGTGCATGTGGGTGCAAATGTGGATGTGTGTGCGCATGCGCGCGCGTGTGTGTGTGTGAGGGTGCTTGTGCATGCATATGTGCTTATAGGATATACCCATGTAGGGGTGGGGGGTGTACTTCTTTGTCAAATAATATAACAAATTGTTAACCAAGTTGTTACATTTTCTTTTTACCTAACTTGCTGCTTAATTAAGTTTAATTGTCCAGACTCTAAAACGAACTCCGGGGAAGATTTAACAGATTCCATCTATATAGAGGAGTTAGTTAAACAATATCAACCAGCTTTGTGTGAAACAAATCCAGAGATTTCGAGAGTTTACCGATCAAACATTAAACGGCGTTTAACAGGTCAGGAGTAGCTGTGCCACTGAAGCTGTGTGCCAACATCGACTTCAGCGCCATCTGCCAATTAGTGACTGCCGTGTGTCACTGCCATGAGGAAAATGAGCTGCCAGACCTGGTACAGCTGTATCTGGAACCCCGGGAGGCCTGGCCCGGTGACATTGCTGCCTTCTTCCGGAGCAAGGGATGGAGTCCTGAGAGTCAAGCAGGTAGATTATGCGTATTAATCTACCTACCGTAAAATGCGGACTATAAGCCGCTACTTTTTTCCTCAACTTTGGCTTATAGACTGATGCGGCTTATCTGTGTTTTTTTTTTTCATTCTACATTTATCAGTATGATTAAATCTGTTTCTGGCCACATTCTTCAGCCTATTCTGAGCTTCTTTAGACTCAAAACTGGTTTTGGTAATCAATAGGTTCAAATCTCATGCTTAAAGTGTCTGAGAACATTAAATACTCATTTTCTTATAGGAACATTTCTATATTTGTGTTGCTTTGTGCACATAACATTTTTTTCTGTGGCTTATACACTGGTGTGGCTTATATGTGAATAAATACCTAATATTTTTTCAATAGTCGATTTTCGGAAAAAAAACAAGTAGGGGAGAGCACTTAGTGAAAATTAGAGTTGTTTGCCTCCATGACTCGGTCAAATACCATAGCAACAATGCAGCAATGGCGTCGAAGTTTGAAAACGCTACCAGCCGCCAGTGCCCGCTTAGGCTAGAAAAGGTTAATATATATATATCAGGCATGAAAGAATTCCACTTTTCGCGGAAAATCCGCGGAATTTTTTCAAAACTTCCGCCGAAATGTTTTTTCAAAAAATGTTTGTACAGAAGTAAAGGACCGATCTTGCCGTATTCTTATATCTACAAGTCAATATTTGGCGATTCTCAAACTGGTTAACCAGAAGTCGCTTGAGCTCACTCGCTTCATTTGTGCGAAGGAAGGCGAAATGAGTACCTCCCGCTCAACAAAAGTATCGATGTTAGCTGAAAATGTGGGTGGAAGGATATTTGTGCCAACTTTGGAATAGATTAGCCTCTCCCCGCTGAACAAAACTTCTGACGTTAGTTAGCTGAAAACTCGGCTGTAAAATTTTTTTGGGAACGTTCTGCCCCCCCGCTCAACAGAACGGTGAAAATCCGGGTGGAAGGATTTCTCGGCTGAAAAAATCTCCTCTTTTTTTGACCTTCATCCACTTTCATGCCTGATATATACACATATGAAATCTATAGGAGGTGGGAAAAAAAAAAAATTGGAAGTTAAAGTTATGATTTAAAATGGATATAACATTTAATAAAGCTTATTTAGTGATAAATTAAGGTCGATAATTTCCATCAGCATTATCGCTGTTGTAGTTCCCAAACCTTTTAACACAATTGTAACCATATTTCCTGCCTTCAAAACCTGACTGATCAGCAGTAAATGTACTCAAAGCTTCGAAATTCAGTATAGCTCATTCAGTCCTAGTACCTATCTAATCAGTACTACATCTTAAAGTTAACTGTATCACTTAGAGTTTTTTTAAAACATCTTTCCCTATAAAATATAGGTTTTGAGCTGTGAAGTTCGGGATGCAGCTAGTACAATGTATGTCAATGTTAATAACTTTTTAAGCAAAGAAAACTCATATTATGGCTGTTACAAACATAACATTTGTTTTGCAGATAACCATGAAGCTATAAATGCAAGCAATAGGTGAAATTTCAAAAAGGAAGAAGTGGAAAACGTAGTGACGAGAATGGCACTAAATTGCTAAAGGTGGAATAGCTTTTGGCTTGGTTATATAGAATATCGTCGGTGAAATTCAAAAGCCTCGTATCTCAATTTTGGTAGTTTTGAGAAAAATGAAAAAAAAGTTCAAAAAATAAAACTGAGTTGACCACAATATTGATTAACTATGATGAATATGTTGTTCAAGACATTGCAAGTTTAGTCCTGCATTTCGTTAAAATTACTTTAAAACATTTTTTTTAGACTTGAAAAGAACAAAGATACGAGGTTTTTGTCCTTAACTAGATCTAAGTTTGGGACTTCGAGTTTTTCTTCTATTTTCACAACCTCATTTACTTTGAGTTTTTCTTCTATTTTCACAACCTCATTTACCCCAAATAGAAAGTCGTCAGAGATACGAGCTTTTGGTGGAAGGTGGCAGGAAAAATGAGAGAGCTGAGTATGTATCTAACTCAAACCCCCCGGAAATCGAGATACGAGGTTTTTTAATTTCACTGATGATAAATGTCTTTAGCAAAAACAGGTCTGTATGATGCGCATAGAAATATCAGGTATTGTTGTAACCTCTTGTCATTTTTTCTGTCCATTATTTGCAGATACTGAAGGCACCATCTTTGATCAGAGGGTGAAGGTTGTGATCGGCGACATTCAGAATACAGAGGTAATCATATGTTTGCTCGCCTTGGCTAGTCATCTGCGGTATATAAGGCTGTTTCAGACCAATAAAGGCTACATAAAAATGTTATGCTCTGCATAGTTATGTGGGGATTGTCTTTAGCCATGACAAGCTCCTAGCATACCATAACATCATCAATATCCCAAATCCTCCAGTCGGAGTGTGGCTGCCCACGTGACGGGGTAATCAAAAACGGTCACACATGTAATGTCCTCATCCCTGGCTGGTGCATTTGTACCATAGCGTTCAAATGCTTCGGCTGTTGGGATGATCCCTGGAGTTTTTAAGCCAGGGTACGACAACGACAACAACGCCAACAACATTATGTTTGCAAATGCAATGATTCCACCACTCTGCTTTTAAAAATCATTACTAAAAAGAAAAGAAAGTGCATCTTTTTAATCAGCATGGTTAGGATTAGGAAAAGACTTAACAAGTGCTATGCTGTAGCGAAAGAGGGGACACAACAATTTTGATTTCGGTTATTGTGGTGGTGATTGCTAAAAACAATTGGCACAAATTAACTCTTTCACCCCATACTAATTCCTCGTAGCTTTTTACCAGACATACAGTGGAATCCGCTTTATCGGCCTGCGGATAATCGGCCAAAGCCGCTTAATCGGCCAATTTCCTAATGTACGGAATTTTTTCTTCTTAAGCATGTGTTATTTTGTTCGTTTTTACGGCCAAAGCTGAAATCTTCAATTTCGCTTTATTGGCCATTTTGCTCTCTAATTTTTCCTCTTTACCCCCCCCCCCCCCTTTTTTTTTGAGAGGAGAACAACAGACAAACTGACAACACGCTTTTGACGTTTACATGGTTGAGTGTGAAGTTGGAAGGTGAGCTGTTGTCAATTGAAAGACCCTGCATGGCGTTAAAATCACTCAAGAAAACAAAATCATTGTCTTTTACTCGTGCTTCTGTCAAGTTGTAGGATTAATAAAGTGTTCACATACAGTACACATACACTGTACTGTATGAACTCTTGTGTTTTGACAGATTTTATTCATTTCAATTTGTCTCTCACACTGGAAGTCACTTCACACTAACTAAGAACTGACAGCTGACAGCTGACAGGATGGCTCGTTTAAGCGAGAGATTTTAATGAATCTACATGTACATCTGTAATCAAAATAAAATTGTTGTTTTTAACATAGCGATTCGGCTTTAATTACATGTACAGTGTATGTATCCAGACTCAAAACACCCACCCACACACACACACACATACACACACACACACACATCACAAAAAGGGAAAGAATTGGAATTTGAACTGCAACATTTAATTTTGACGTCATTGCTTTTGACTTGCATAATTGCGTCATACAGTATCTCGATGTTCGTTTTATCGGCCGATTCGCTTTATCGGCCACATTTTGCCTTGTCCCAAAAGTGGCCGATAAAGCGGATTCCACTGTACTAAAATCGACAATTTTCAACTCTATTTTTGCTTACTTTGTTTGTATATCAAGTATAATTGTTTGGTATTGTTGGACAGTGCAAGTCTCTGGCTATGACAACATCAAGTGTCTTTGACTATTTGTCTCCATTTTCACACCAGAAATGCAGGAATACAAACATACTTATGTTGTTCCAATGGGTTTTTTTCACTCTCCCTCTTAGCCACTATATTGGCTGCGCATTCAGTTAGTCTTTTTGAAAAGCTGCTTGCAACCAACTTAGCCCAGTTTTGCTCAAGGGAAAGCACTCAGAAAACATAATTGATTGCGCAATATAATTAAGCAAGTTTTTTTCTCCCTTAGGCCATACATATAAGAAGTGCACTGTTCAGAGTCAAAGTCACCACACATAATTATATGCGTGGAGCATACTGAACTGAGGAAGCTTCTACCATACTATTCATATTATGTGTGCCACGTAAAGAAAAAGTTAAAAGGAGGTGAAATGGGCTGCTGTGTCCACCACAGGGTGATGCAGTGGTCAACTCCACCGACCCCAAGCTGGAGCACAAGTTCGGCCAGGTGTCCAAGGTGTTTCTGAAGCTGCTGGGCAGCCGGCTGACCGACCAGTGCGCGGAGCGGTACCCCGAGGGCATGGGCGACTACATGGTGGCGGTCACCGACGCCTTCGACCTCACCCAGTTCAAGAACATCTTCCACGTCGCTTTGCCGCAGGAGCAGTGGAATAAAAAAGTAAGGATGGTTAACCCTCTTATGCGGTGAACGTTCGGGAACGTTCAGAAAAGAATCGGATCGTAAATGCCGAGAACGTTAGGGAACGTACGGATTCCACGTGGCCGGTTTGGGCACTTCCATTTTGTTTCTATTACATGGCAGTCACGTGGGCACTTCATCTTCGCTTTCGCCATAGATTACACTTCCGCCCTGTTGCTTGGAATGGCTTCTAGGCCGATTGGTTTGGAAGATATTAATTTTTGAAAATTATTTACCAACTTCGGCATTTTTGCGATTTTTCCAATATGGATGACGAACAGTTATGGCGTCCATTGACTGAGGAAAGCGATGAATAGTCATATTTTTTTGTGAAAGATGGGCCTTATGAGATCGCGAAGTGATGAGTAAGGAGTGTACTCTGACCTATTTCGACAGCAAGCTTGTTTTTGTTCGATCGATGCGAATTTTTGAAGTCGTGTTACTGACATTGGCATTTTCCCGACTTTTACATCATGGATGATGCATCATTATTGCATCCACTGAGTGATGACAGCGATGAAAATTCCTTTTTTTGTGAAAAATATGAATTATAAGATCGTGAAGTGAAAAGGTAAATGAATGATTTTGATCTACATTTCCATTTCAGTCGTCTTAGGCTTCACTAGTGTGCAAAAAGTAGGCAGTGAATGACTAGTGAAAGCAGTTTGTGACTACACTTTGGCATTTTGATTTTTTTTGTGGAGCCATGCATCCCCATAGCATCTTGAAATTCATTTTGCAAATCAGACAGACATCTCGGCAACACATTTAAACAAAAAACCCCACAAAATCTGCTAGGGTATATTTTATTTTATTATGTTTCTGACGCTAAAACCCCCCCTTTTGTACAGAGTGACGTCCCTTGGGCTAGGATTTCAGAGGTGACTGAGCGCACAGAGTGTCAGGACTTAAAGGGTTAATGTACGCAGGGATGTGGGCGTTATGTATTAATGCGCAGATGTGTGCACGCTTTTCTATTCAGCTATCATGTTGGTCTGCGGCAGGAGTCGCGGAATGAGAAAGTAAGAGTGATTATGTAAGAGTGTGTTTTTAAAAAAAAGAACAAGAAGCGTGTGTATGTGTGTGGTGTGTGTAGTGTAGGAAGGGGAAGTGTGAGGGTATGGGTAGCGAAGTGTGTGTGTGTGTCACTATGATGATGACAATGATTATTACAGTGGAACCTCCCTTATAAGATCGCCCATTATACGACTCGCTCCTACATAAGACCTACTTCCCTGAGACATTGCCCTTCTTTGTGAGTATTGAAATTGTCTCCCTTATAAGACCCCTCCCTTATAAGACCTCATTATGGATGATTTTTGAATGTCTTATAAGGGAGGTTCGACTGTTAATATTATTGCTTTTATCATCATCATCTTTACCATCATCATTATCATCATTGTCATCATCATCCATATCACCACCATCCTCCTCTTCCTCCTCCTCTTTCTTATCACATTACTCTTTTACCACACCCGACAACAACAAAAGTCCAAGGAGCTGCTTCAGGTACTGTGATCCAAAACATCCTCCTCCTCCTCCTCCTCCTCTTCCTCTTTCATCTCCTCCTCTCCCTCCTCGTCCTGGCCAGGTGTAGAGTGGCACAGTGGTAACGTGTTCGCCTAATGCAAAATAAACCCAAGTTCGAACCTGGGTACAAGGGATTTTCCCTTTCACTCTGCAGTAGGCCTTACGGTCTGAACGTGGAGTCTTTCGGATGAGACGATAAACTGAGGTCCCGTGTGTCCCATGCACTTAGCACACGTTAAACCCTGGAGTGGCAACAAAAAAGTTGTCATTTGGTCAAAATTTACCCACCCACCCCTCCCTTTCCTCCCTCATCAGTCACATAAAAGTTGTATGCAAATTAAAAAAAAAAGGTAGTACGCTTCTGGCTGCGATGCGTTCTCCAGGTAGGAGCAACCCAAATTTCACAGAGACGTCTCACAGAGAAGTACCAAATACCATATAATCGTATTGACTCTTTCTCCACACCCAATAACAACAGAAGTCACAGGAGTTGCTACAGATGCTGTGAACCCAAATATCATCCTCCACCTGATTCTTCTCCACTCCCTAATCGTACTTACCGTAAAATGCGGACTGTAAGCCGCTGCTTTTTTCTTCAACTTTGACCCATGCGGCTTAAATAGACTGATGCGGCTTATCTGTGGATTTGTTTTCCACTCTACATTTATCAGTTTGATTAAATCTGTTTCTGGCCACATTCTTCAGCCTGTTTTGAGCTTCTTTAGATTCTAAATTGGTTTTGGTAATCAATAGATTCAAACCTCATGTTTAAAGTGTCTGAGAACATTAAGTACTCATGCTCTGATAGGATAATTTCTATATTTGTGTTGGTTTGCGCACATACAATTTCCTCTGCGGCTTGTAAACTGGTGCAGCTTATATGCGAATAAATACCTGATATTTTGTTAATTTAAGGGATGCGGCTTATACACAGGTGCGGCTTATAGTCCAGTTTTTACGGTACTCTTTCTCCACACCCGACAACAACAAAAATCACAGGAGCTGCTACAGATGCTGTGAACCCAAATATCATCTTCCGCCTGATTCTTCTCCACTCCCTAATCATATTGACTCCTTTACGCATTGGACTGTAGAGGGGAAGTATTGTTTTTTATTTTGATCTTGTTGGGTTTTTTGCTCCTTTTGTTGCCTGCTTTTTACTCCTTTTTGCTATATTTGCTGTTTGCTGTTTAATTGTTTGTCTGTGTTGATAAAGGCTCATTTGCCGAAATATCCAGTAGTTTTTTTTTGTCTCTTGTGAATAAAATAACGTCACTTTACACTTGTCGTGTAGTTGTTTGCTTGTTGTATGTTCCAGTGACGTTGCAGTCTGTTTCAGTTTGTTGTTTTTTTGTACGCCCAAAACAACAGAAGTCCCAGGAGCTGCTTCAGGTTCTGCGTACCCGCGTGGAGGCCTGTCTGGTGCTGGCCAGCCTCAAGGGCTTCAGGAGCATCGTGTTCCCCGCCCTGGCCACCGGCACCCTGGGCTACCCGGCCGCCGTGGAGGCGGGTGTGGTCCTGGAGACCGCCCGGGAGTTCTTCGACCACATGCCCCACTCCTCGCTGGAGAAGGTCATCATCGTGGCCTTCCAGAAAAACCCTGCTGTGGCCAAAGTAAGTTGTGGTTGTTGCTGTTGTTGTTGCTGGCTTACCCTTGGCTAAAAGACTCCAGGGATCATCCCAACAGCAGAAGCACTTGAACACTTATGGTACATTACAGACCTGTTTACTCTACTCTTTTCGAGTAGTATTCTACTCAATTTGGACCTCTACTACTCTTCAAAATTGAAAATAATGCTCTAATTGCTCATTTTTAGTGAACATTGTTTGATGGTTTAATTAATGAAAGGACTACTCATTTCGCACAAAAACTACTCATTTCAGCTATCCAGACTACTCAAGACTTGTGTAGGGGAGTAAACAGGTCTAGTACAAGTGCGTCAGCTACAGATGAGAACATTACGTGTGTGACCGTTTTTTGATTACCCAGCTGCAAGAGCAGCCACACACACATGTGAAGGAAATAATGTAATGACGTGAAAGAGCTAAACAGGGGGCCGTTTCACAAGGGCTAACGTTACGTTGTGCTCACTCAGAGCACAGATTTACTTCCCTTGAAGCAATTGCATCAAACTGACAGCTATCTATTAATTCTGGCCATGTATGGCCGGAACGTCTTGAATGAGCTAAGGATTGCGTTCTTGGATGTGCTGTTTTCTGAATGGGTTCATGTTTTGTACAGATGTCATTGATCATTTTCATATTTTTTTAATCATCAATTAAGCGAAATTTGGAATGTTTTATTAATATCAAAATATGATTTTTGTGATAACAGTTTTGGGTGTATGAGACATTAAATTGCTTATTGTTTATTTGTTGTTTGTTTTCAATTTATTTTTTTAATAGCACTTCATAATCAAGATTATTTTCTATAATAGTTTTGACAAGAAATGTCTTTCTAAGATACCATGCAATGAAAAAATATATATTTCTACTTTATTTTGTTAGCAAGAACATTTCCTGCAAAATAAAGTCATCTCGTTTTAAAAAGCAACATGTTCACATCAAAGAAATCGAAGTAAGTGAAATGGTCTTGCATTTCATTTTGTTATTAAAATCTATTTGTGCATACACAATGACTTAAAAAGCTAGTAAAAAGACTGAATATGAACATGTGCTGTATATGTTTACACCGTGTCATATCTTTATAATAATAATAATAATAATAATAATAGTGAATCATTTATATAGCGCACTCCTCCACCAAATGTGGAGCTCTATGCGCTTAACAACAAAATTAAAAGCAAGAAATTCAACAACAAAACAAATAATCGCTCACACACATACAAATAGGCATACACATACACACACCACCCCCACAGGCACGCACGTACGCACATACATATACACACACACACTCACGCACGCACACACACACACACACCGTTACCATCACCACCACTCACCTCACCCAAGAACACAATACAAAATACAATCAGTTCAATAAAGCATCAACTCTCTCTCTCTCTCTCTCTCTCTCTCTCTCTCTCTCTCTCTCTCTCTCTCTCTCTCTCTCTCTCTCTCTCTCTCTCTCTCTCTCTCTCTCTCTCTCTCTCTCTCTCTCTCTCTCTCTCTCTCTCTCTCTCTCTCTCTCTCTCTCTCTCTCTCTCTCTCTCTCTCTCTCTCTCTCTCTCTCTCTCTCTCTCTCTCTCTCTCTCATATAAAACAGATGTCCAAAGCTGAAGAAAATGTGCAGAGGTATTCCTTGCATTTGGCTGCTGATCCGGGGAAAGGTATGTCTTGCACTTTTATTTTCTGTTTTTTCTTGATCTCACTTCACATCTGTTTCTGAGTCAATATTCCGCTCAATTTGGATCTCTACTACTCTTCAAAATTGATGATAATGCTTTTTAATTCATTCTTGATTGCTACTCATTTTCAGTGAACAGTGTTTGATGGTTTTGATGAAAAAGACTACACATTTCTCACTAACACTACTCATTTCAGCTATCTAGACTACCGTATTTTTCGGACTTCTAGGCGCACCTGAATATAAGGCGCACCCCCCAAATTTAACACAAAATTCAGATTGTGTTATTATATTTTCTTACTATTTTAGTAGTCATATTATAAGGCGCAGGGGTCTCAGTCTGGGGAAAAAGTATCACCTTGTAGTCCTTAAAATACGGTACTCAAGACTCGTATAGGGGGGTAACCAGTAGAGGTGGGGGAAAAAAATGGTTTGAACCGAAAAACCGGTGCTAAACTTTCGCGTTTCGAAAAAAACGGTTCGAGTTGATGTGAATCGTTTTTTTAACTGCAAACTGAAAGTACGTTTTTCTTAGAATAACGCATTCTTTTCGAAGAACGACGCTGATTCTCAGCGCAGATTGGGTGTTTGTAAACCAAGAGTAGCTGTTTCTAGTTTGTGGTGGTGTATGGCTTTGACTTTGACTGAGTGCTAAGTTGAGTGTGAGTGTGTCATAAGTTTCTTTATTGTGTGTGTGTGTGTGTGTATGTGTGCGCGTGCGTGCGTGTGTGTGAATATTCTGACAAATAAATATGTGTTTGCATTGGTGAATTGAAACTAGTGATGCGAGTACTGGTTAAAAAAAACGGTTCGGTAAAACTGGTTCGAAGAGGGATTTTTAAACCGGTTCTCAACTCTAGTAACCAGGTCTGCAAATGAACTGTGTGTGAGAGCGACTGGGCTAATTAGCATCATGATCTGAAATGAACTGCGTGTGTGCACCCGGCCCGTTGTAATGAATGCGATGTGGGCGTTGTTCCATGGGGGGTGCTGGCCAGTGGAGAGACGCTACGAGGTGAGGAACGTGCTGGTTCAGGTCATCAAGGGGGACGCCCTCACCCGCCGCTGCACCACCCAACTCCTCATCTGTGCCAAGAGCCCCTCCTCTGGTAGGGCCATCATCGTCGCCATCATCATCGCCATCATCATCATCATCGTTGTTGTCATCGTCGTCGTCATTAATGTCATCATCATCATCGCCATCATCAACGTCATCATATTGTCGCCATCATCAATGTAATCATCATCGCCATCATCAACGTCATCATCATAATTGTCGTCATCATCGTCATCATTGATGTCATCATCATCATCACCATCATCATCATCATCATATCGTCGCCATCATCAATGTAATCATCATCGCCATCATCAACGTCATCATCATCATTGTCATCATCATCATCGTGTCATCATCATCATCATCATCATCATCATCATCATCATCATTGGCATCATCATCATCATCATCATCATCATCGCCATCATCAATATCATCATCATCGTTGTCGTCATCATCATCTTTAACACTAATAACAGTAGCAGTAGTGGCAGCAGCAACATCATCACTTTCATCATGATGATGTCATCATTATCATCAATCATCATCAGCAGCAGCAGCAGCAGCATCACAGTTATCATCGCCATCATCATCGTTGATGTTTGATGTTGTTTATAGCCCCATCGACTGCTACGGCCATTTCAGGGCTGTCACCACGTCAAAATTTGAGCACATAAGATCACAGTTTAAAATCCGACCACGTATCATCATCGTTGTCATCATCATCATCATCATCATCATCATCATCTTCATCAGAAGCAGCAGCACCATCATTATCATCACCATCATCATTGTCATCATCACCATCATCATGATGATATCATTATCATTATCTTCATCATAAATTTACATAATTGACACAGGGCTTTTTAATGAAACATAAAGCGCTTTACTGTTTCCAGTTCATTGTTGAAACAAACACAAAGAAAACAGACTAAAGAACTTATTTTGTTGGCATAGAGAGGCTCGAAGATAACGACACACACAGTTACACAGACACTATGCCAAAGAAATGCATATTTGAAATGCAAAAACATTGCACAAACTTTAAAAAAAAGAACATAGTCAGACACACACCACAGATGCATAGATGCATGCACTTAACATTCACGTGTGCTAACCTAGTTAGAGACAGGTGACCTTTTAGTATATAGGCTTTAGTTTGGAAGAGAACATTTATATGAATAGGGGAGAGAGAGAGGGGGGGGAGGGAGAGAGAGAGATATGTATGCCCCATGGATGTGTATTTGTGAATGTATGTGGTTTCTAGGAAAATTTGCTGTAATGTTATAAATGTTAAATTTTGATGTTTGCATGTTTGCTTAAAAATGAAAAAAAAACACCTCTTGGTAATCACTAAGTTATTGTTAATAAATGTCCAACCTTCTCATTTCAACACTATTACAAAATCACTCACTCATGCACACTTTCAACTCAAAAGCACAAAGAAACACTCTAGATTGTAAATGGAATTGATTGTTTGACTGATTCATACATTTATTATAATGTACAAATATTAATTAATATGCTTAATATTGAGAAATGCATGTTGATGGATGGGTGTGTGAGAGAATGAAGGAATTGTGGAGTGGAGGGATGAGAGAGGGAATTAAAATATGTTATAAAAGCATTCACGTGTGTAATACAAAATACAATCACTAAAACGTTTAAGATTAAGATTAAAATTATAGCCCCGTTGACTACAAAGGCCATGTCAGGGCTGTCACCACGTTAAATCTTACCACGTATTAAAAAGGGATAAAAAAAAACCACAAGGTTAAAAACAAAGTCAAAGTTTTTTGGTTAAAATACTTTTGTTAAAAAACATTAATCAATCACAAACTTAGCAAGTGAAAACATGACACGTCTAGAATTAATCACTAAAACTCTTCTTCACCGTGAATATTAAACCATTAAAACAAAATCATCATTATTATGATTTTTTTGTCATATCGTATCATGAAGAGAGTAATGTGGGACTTTTGATGCACTTTTGATAAATGTAACTTGTAAATTTTAATTACAATTTGCCAACTTTTTAGCATAGAAGAATATTTTGAATAGGCCAAATGTGACCCAGCACCACGAAAGGGACAATAACTCGCTGGGCTAGTTTCTCACAACAGGCTTGCAAAATCAAAAATATCATTTTGGGGCGATTTTGAATTATGGGCATTTTCGTATTCTCCAACATCTTATCTGTCGCATTTATAAAGAACGATCTTTAATATTGTCTCTAAATGGTCTTATAAGTGCTTTAAACGAGTAGGTTGATGCATTTTCTTCAGCTGGGCTAGACTTTAGACTGTTTTCTCAAAATTACCAGCGCTCACCCTACTAACTTGAAGTGCTCATAACTCTGGAATGGAAAAAGATACAAGAATGGTTCTTGTATTATTAGAAAGAGAATTGTCTGAAGTTTTCAAATGTATAATTTTCTCAGAACGGTCAGTTTGACACTTAATGTCCCTTTCGTGGTGCTGGGTCACAAATATTCAGCTATCACTACAACGGTGATGGTTGTTTTATTTGTTGTTGTTGTAAGTTTTAGAAGCAAATTTCATGTGTGTATATCTGCTTGCGTTGTTGTTGTCATTGTACGCAGGGAAGTTAGAGGATTACCAGAAAAAGAAGGACGCGGACTGCATCATGGAAACGGTGGACAAGGGCAACGTGAAGTACGAAATCCGAGACATCTTGAAGGACGCCAGCGCAGCCTCTGTGCAGATCAACATGCAGACATTTGGTAATTTTTTCTGTCCTCATAAAACTAAGGTACCGTGACTATTAGGCCGGGTTCACATTAGACGCGTAAGTTCCGTACAGAAAACCCTAAATAAGTGGAAGAAAGAAGGATAAATGTTTACGTATATAGGGGAAATTCAGACATGTGCACAAATCTTTTCCCTTCTTTGTTTCACTTATTTATGGATTGCGCATGGGTTTCCGCATGGAATATCCGCTTATGTGTGTACACGGCCTTATGGTGTGTTTTTTTGGTGTGTGTGAGAGCGTGTTAGTAAATGTAAAACTAAGGGGAACAAAAATTTCTTTATCCTCTCACAAATATTTTTTCTTTGCTCTTTATCATCAACAGCGAAGACGTTTAGGAGCCGCCATGACTCAGTGGTTAGATTCCCCCCAGCTCATAATCTAACAGGCTTGCTAGCGCGATGGTTCAAATCCCATTTGGTCCGTGGCATTGTGTCCTTGGGAAAGACACTTCACTCCTATTTCCTGACTGCACCCAGGTGTAAATGGATACCTATACCATATTTTAAAGTGGGTCTTTTTTGTGTTTTGTTTTGTCTTAGCAGCATCTCATCATTCAGCATGAAATAAATCATGAAGAGATTTAGATGAAGATTTGGGCAGTAGTCACAAGAAGACAGAACCAAGTTCATACTAAAAAAAAAGGATGACCCAGATCTTCTTATTATGACTACCCCCCACACAGTACATAACAAGAGTGGTGGAGAGTTGCGCACAAACAAATCAACATACATTCAAGAACGGCATAGCCTTCCATTCAAGAACGGCATAGCCTTCTGGTCTTGAATAATGTTACACTTAAACAACACACAACACAGAACAAACTGGTATGCCTTGATAGAGGTGGGGTTAAACCAAGTTTGCTAGGCGACTAGGTGCCGAAAGAAACTTTGGTGAAAGGAGTTAATCAACTCATTCAACACTGGCCGATTGCTTCCCTTTACAACCGTTCAACACGAATGTACGCTATAGCGTACATAGTGTTCAAACATTCACACTTCACAACTCAGCGAAGCCATGCAACCCAAACTGGTATAAAAGTGTTCCGCTATGGTCCCTTAATAGTTTTCAACCAATGAAATCACTTCTAGTCTGTTTTTAGGACGGCAATGAATGCAAATGAGTCACTAGCCCTCTCTTCGTCTTCTTTGACATGCTTTTTTAAAAATCTGCTAATAATAAAAATTTTACTTTGGAATTATAGCATTTGCTAGCTTTGATTATTATAAACAATACCGCAAATTTTCAAAACTGTGCAGTTAAGCATTATTTTTTAAATAATTTTTAGGTAAGGACGCAAACCTGCCTAGTGTTGAACGCTTGCGCGAAACATGTACGCTATAGCGTACATTAGTGTTGAGAGAGGTAAGAGACTAGAGTTCCTTCCCCTTATTCATTTCACTATAATTATCCTCTCTCTTAGCCCCACTGTTTCCTCTTTATGTCAAAAGAACTACTGTACTAAAGTATTGGTTGAGTCCTTTTCTTGAAGGGAACCTACAACAAATGTTCAGATTTTGTTATTGCACTTTCTTACTATTTTCAGGGGTGCTAATTTTCCGGTATGTGCCGGAATTCTGGTTTTGAGATGACTAAAAAATTAAATCTCCGGTTTTGAGATGACTAAAAAATGTAATCTCCGGTTTTTGAATTAGTTTGGAAAAATAATTCTGGCATCGGAGAAACAGGTGACGATTGCAAGCATCGTACATGTATTGGCCGAAGTAGCAAACCGATTCAAAATTATGTTTATATGGCACAATCTTCATTTCGCGTCTTTTTGGTCTTCCGCTGTTGTAATTTCCAAGATAGCGTCCGCCGAGAACGCATGTATTGAGTTGGCGAAACCAACATGTAAAAAAAAAGCAAAAGTATGTGAAGCATTGGAGAATTGAGTGGCTGCAGAATGTAGTTTGTGGCCGAAGATTCGGCGATGTTCATTCGGAAAGAGACAAAGACAAAGAGAGAGTTTGAAGAGTAGGATGTTAAATAGGAGTACTCCCCCCACTCTACAAAATTTCCGATGCTATGCGGTGAAAAACCAGGTGGAAGAATGTATCCTCCGCTCAACACTGCTGACATTAGCTGAAAATCCGGGTGGAAGGATTTCTCGCTAAAAAAATTGTTCAGGTTTTCAGGAAATTGGAACTTGCCGTTTAGATTGGTTTCAGGTTTTCGGTTTGGGGAATTCCTAGTTTCAGGTTTGGGGACCCTTTGGCGCTAGCACCCCTGTATTTTACTAGTCGTATTCTGAGGCGCAGGGGTCTCAGTCTGGGAAAATGTCTCAGTCTCCGAATATATGGTACTACAACTTATTGCTGACAGAGGCTATAAGCATGCTATGATCGATCCAAGTTTGTGCCATGTGACACATTTACTACAATTAATTGCTGACAGATGCTGAGCATGTTCATACCGTAATTAGTTTGAGTTTGTCACAGGCAACACATTTACTACAATTTGCTGATGACAGATGCTGAACCCGTCGATGCCTTAATATGAGTTTTCCGCAGGCGACGCATTTACAACAATTTATTGTTGACAGATGCTGAGCATGTTGATGCCGTCATTAATTTGAGTTTGTCACAGGTGACACATTTACGACAATTTATTGTTGACAGATGCTGAACCCGTTGATGCCGTAATTAATTTGAGATTGTCACAGGTGACACATTTACGACAATTTATTGTTGACAGATGCTGAACCCGTTGATGCCGTCATTAATTTGAGTTTGTCACAGGTGACACATTTACGACAATTTATTGTTGACAGATGCTGAACCCGTTGATGCCGTAATTAATTTGAGATTGTCACAGGTGACACATTTACTACAATTTGTTGTTGTCAGATGCTGAACCCTGGTATTCAAGGATTTCCTGTTTTTAAATTTAATCGGAAAAGGAATTTCCTTCTTTTCTTTTTTTGGTCAAACAAGATCTTTGTGTGTCTACTGTATTTTTCAAACACTTTAAAATAAGCATTTGTGTAAATCGTGGAAAAAAGCAAACTAAAATACCTTCATAAATCATTTTTTTCTTCAGCTGCAGGGGGACATTACCCCTAGACCCCGGCCTTTCAGGTGTTTTTTTTCATTTGTGTAGTTGCACCTGGTACCCATGCATCGAGGGTTGCCGTAATTAATTTGAGTTTGTTGCGGGCGACACATTTTAGTACAATTTGCTGCTGACAGATGCTGAGCATGTTGAGGCGGTGATCAGCGGCATTGAGAAAGCCAACGCCCAGAAGGTGCAAATCATCCTCATGATCGTGAACACTTCTGACATGTTTCTACGCCTTTGTAGTGAGTAATTAGATGTGTGTTGGTTCTCTCTGCGTGTGTGCTTGTTTGTGTCTTTGAAATAATTTGTATGTACACTTAGATTGTAGATGACACTTGCATGTACCTCTGTGTGTGTGTGTGTGTGTGTGTGTGTGTGTGTGTGTGTGTGTGTGTGTGTGTGTGTGAAAGTCAAAAATACTTTATTATCACGTTAAATGAAATTACAGTGTGGTCTCGTACAAGCACAATACAAGCAAAGAAACACATTTGCAGGCATTAAAAATGGAAACAAAACTAAGGAAAAATAAAACTAAGGAAAACTAAGATATGTTTGATAGTGTGTGTCAGTGTCATTTTTTGTTGTGTGTGTGTGTGTGTGTGTGTGTGTGTGAAGTCAAAATCAAAAGTCAAAAGTACTTTATTATCTCATTGGGAGAGATTACAGTGTGGTCTCGTACAAGCACAATACAAGCAAAGAAACACATTTTCATGCATTTAAAAAAAAGAAAAAAAACTAAAAAAAGAATGGACAACAAATCATGCTTTGCAAGAAGTTGGACATACTTGGAGTCGATGCAAACAATTATATAAGAACTGCCCTCATTCCCAACCGTTTCTTCCCCTGCATTATTTTGTTCCCCACCCCCACCCACACCCCTAATTCACCCAAGAACAAGAGTCGGTGTAACAGACATTTCATTTACATGGACAGCAAGTATGTGTGTATGTGTGTGTGTGTGTGTGTGTTGTGTGCCCGCACAACTGTGCATGCATATGTGTTTATTTGTTAGTGGTGTGTGTATGTGCACATGTGTTTGTGTGTGTGTGTGTGTGTGTGTGTGTGTGTCTGTGTGTGTGTGCTACTAAATAAGTGAGTCAATGAGTGAACGTACAAATGACGTTCTGTCTACACTTGTACTGTTGAAACAAAGAAACCTAGTGTGAATGGATGTAAGAGTCTGTACAAGATGAGGGCTGTTCATTCTAATAAATGAGAAACCTTTTGATTAGCTTTTTTTTCTCTGTCTCAAACGATGGGATCTATTTTACACCACCAGTTGTTTTTTCGAGATACGCTTTATGTAGCGCGACGCTTGATAAAAATAATAAATTCACTACCAGGCAAAGGTATGCCCCTTTTTAGTCATAGTTAGGCATATGCTAAAATACATTTGAAAAGGACCATTTTGTTGGTGTCGTTATGTAGAATTAACAGCCTGCTAAATACTGTATTTTTCGGATCATTAGGCGCTGCTGTGTATAAGGTGAATAGGGCAATTTTCAAGACAAATCTGAACAAAAATTTCAGTAAAAGGTGCCCTCGTTTATAAGGCAAAAGAAAGTCAAAGTTTGAAGCCCGTACACGTCCTGTAATCGCTTACCGACCGCGGTTACTCCTGTCATAAACGAGAGTTGGCTCCCTTCTCAAATAATCGAACTTCCGTTTTTGCGACTTCCAGTTGTTGTGTTTGGACTTTTCTTCACGAAAACTGGTAGAATTATGGCATTTTAAGCTCTACAACGATGCTTTTTACATCCAATGAATGGTTATGGCATCTGTTGGACAGTATCTCGGATGATAATAGGGATTTTGAAGCATTTTAACCCTTTCATCGCCAGCCATATTTCAGCCAAACATTTCCATTAAATTTACCTGGGTAGAGAACAAAATCCATCTGCAGTATTGGGGATTCTTCTGTGACATATAAAACAAGGTCTATCCTTACTTCCCAAAACTAAGACAACAGGGTCTTTGGATAATAGACCCCAATTTGATGCCTTTTTAGTGGCATGGGTGCTAAATCACTGTGGTGCTAAAATGCGACTTTGGCGGCGAAATGGTTAACGTGAGTATTCATCGTATCAGCGACTTGTTACCACTTTCGATGTTGTGACTCACAGTAGACTGTACTGAGTACGGCAACTTCTCACGATTTTGTTCACTAATAGGGCGCCCTTGTTTATTAGGCGCATAGGTCGAAATTAGAGAAAAAAAATATGGCCTTATAGTCCGAAAATTACGGTAGTTTTTTTAAATTTTGTTTTACTTTTGATAAAAAATGAGAAAAAGAAATACTCGCAGGTAGCAAGGTGATGGAAATAGGAAGGATGAGACACCCATTCAATGTTGTCCTGCGCCAAGTATTCCTTTTCGAGTCTCGACTTGCGGGCCGATCGAAGAAGGCAGGTATGTCTATCATGAGTTCGAAATCTGGCCCCTTCCCATCTCTATTTTTTATCTGCATTCTAACCCCCCAAAAATGTGTATTCCAAAGACAGGTATGTCTGTCAATTGTAATAATTTGTCCGTCTCCCTTGCCGATGTTTGATTTACATTCTAACACAGGGGTCGATATTAACTTATTTATTTGAGTGCCAATGGTATTAGGTATTAGGTACTTTATAGTCACAGAGGCGTCTCTGTGAAATTCGGATTGCTCCCACCTGGAGAGCGTGTCACAGCCCGAGGCGCGCCACCCAATTGTGGGTTTTTTTGCTTGCGATTTTTGTGTGACTGATGAAGGATAGGGGTGGTGGTTTTTGAGTGCCCCATTCTGATTTTGAGTGCCAAGATTCACAAGAAAAGTCATCAATGCATGTGATAGGCAAGGTTGAAGACTATGTAATTTTAGAAACAACAAACGCATTAACTCATTCAAGTCGTTAATTCCATGTATGGCCGGAATTAATAAATAGCTGTCAATTTGATGCATTTGCTTCAAAGGAAGTAATTCTATGTGCACACCATACCTTGGTCACATTTAACTCACTTCGCTCCTTTAGACCACAATTTTGCCTCTGACTTTGCTGTTGTAGTGGTTTGTTGTGGGTAAACCAATCGGTGTAGAGTTTTTCTACATAAAGTCTGTATGTAAAAAAGTCTGATGCAAATGAGTTAAAAAAAACCTGCTGATTCTGTGTCATCCATAGCTAGCCATGAAGCCATTTTCTCTTCACTGCAGCTTTTCGGATATTCTGTAGTTGTTGCTTTTCTTTTTACACTGAAGATCAGATACAGCGTAGCGCTGAATCGTAGGGCCTACGCAGGCGACAAAAAGTGCATTCCGTTAGCACATGCGCCTTGAAGTACGAAAACAAGATTTGGCGGCTCTGCATCCAACAAAGTGAGAAGCAGACGATGCTTTTGTTACTGAGGCGGCTTGCGACTCGCCCAGACTGCCGATTATGATTTTTTTTTTTTTTTTTTTGTGCCAGCGGGGCACGCTTGATGAAAAGTTTGCGAGCCCGAGCTAACTTTTTGTAGCATTTGGCGCCGGGCATGCGTTAATTTCGACCCTTGTAACAGAATATGTGTTCAGACCGCACACTGTTCACTGTCTATAGTGACTCGGTCACTGACTGACTTCAAGAGTGATATTTTTGATGACGAGTATTGCTTTGCTTTGCCACCCATACCGGTCACACACGTAATGTTCTCATCCCTAGCTGATGCATTTGTACCTTAGTGTTCAAGTGCTTCTCGCTGTTGGGATGATCCCTGGAGTCTTTTAGCCAGGGTAAGCCAACCAACCAAAATATCTACTAATGTCCCATATGTGTCTGTTTAAGACCGGAGGATGTTAAACAGATTTTTCTTCTCTTCCTTACCTCTCAAACATTTTATTTTTGAAATAAAGTTTTATGTTTGAAGAGATTGTTTTACAGCATTTTCATCCCCGAGTAAAAATTCCAAGACCCTGGCAATGGGTAGAGTTCCTACTCTGTATTCACACTGAAAATATTTTTTTCTCATTGTAGAATGAACAGCCTCTGAATGATCTATGGGTATGAATGTGAACAGGCAAGTAACTAGGCACACACGCATCAAAGACATTGTGATGAAATGTGACTATATTTTTTAAGTTTTTTCTTTCTTACAAATATGTGTAATATTACTGTAATTCGTGGACTATCAGCCGCAACTTTTTTTTTACCCCCCCCTGCGGCTAGTACAGTGCCGCGGCCTAATTGTTACCGAAAGTGAAAGTAAACTCAACTCAGTGGCATCCTTGATTCAGAGCTTTGATCACGGTTAATGACCAAAAAAATCACCTTGATTTCGGTATATTTTTCACAAAATGACGATCTGTTTCGCTGTCCGACACTTTCGTTTTGGCAATCAACACACCCGCGATCAACTCTAGACTCAACCGGAAGCGAGCATCGTGCATCGCCACGCTTCCGCGACTTATGCTTTGACGCAGCTTATTTGTTACTTTTTTCAGATTTGTTTTAAAAAGTAGGGAGTGCAACTTATATCACGAAGTGGCTTCTAGTCTGTGAATTACGGTAGATCATTTTTGTGGGTGGCTTTCAGATGCTTTTATCCAAAATGAATGTTCTGTTTGACTTTTTCCCCCAGTCATTTTTAAAACTCTTAGGATATTTATTTGTTAACCAACTGTTCAGTATGATACAGCTAGCAATCAATGTCTTGACAATATTTACATGTTTGACATCTTATTGCATGATATGTTTTTTGAGGATAGTAGGAACTGAATCTTATGATGATAATTTTTATGTGAAAGTGTATTTTATAATACAGATTTGGATTCTGTTGCAGGTAAATTGTCCCGGAATAGTTCCTACACTTCTGCCACGCACGCAAGTGGCAGAAGAACAGATTATCAGGCTTGTGTTGGCGTTTGTGGATATAAAGACGAAACAAAGGAAGCAGCCGAGAAGGTGTTTTGTCATTCTTTATATCGGTGATGTAGTATAGTGTGGTGTCTCTTTTTTTTCTCTATCTCCGTCTCTGCCCTCTTAACCTTTGCCGGACTTCTGGGGTCGCCCACGACCCCTTGACACACAAAACATGTTATATCTCTAAAACTATTTAAGCAATCTTCATGACATTTCATGACTTTGTCAAAACCGTAAATGGCTTTAAGTGTGTTAAATATCATTAATGTGTATAAAATATAAATGACGTAATATGATGTGTAATTTTGATATACCTGTCCGGATGACGGGGGTCTCCCACGATCCCTACTTTAAAGAGCACTGAGTGCATTGAGTAGGGGTCGTGGGAGACCCCCGCCATCCGGACAGGGATAAACACATGGTGCCTCTTTGACAAGTAGGGGTCGTGGGAGACCCCCGCCATCCGGACAGGGATAAACACCTAGGAATTTGCTCTTTGCTGAGTAGGGGGTCGTGAAAGACCCCCACCATCGTGTCCGTGTAGTCAAAAGCATGATCCGGTAATGGTTAACTCTGTTTCTCTCCCTTTACTCCCTACACCCTCCATCTCTCTTTCTGCTTCCTTCCTGTCTCTCTCTCTCTCTCTCTCTCTCTCTCTCTCTCTCTCTCTCTCTCTCTCTCTCTCTCTCTCTATCTATCTCTCTCTCTCTCTCTCTCTCTCTCTCTCTCTCTCTCTCTCTCTCTCTCTCTCTCTCTCTCTCTCTCTCTCTCTCTCTCTCTCTCTCTCTCTCTCTCTCTATATATATATATATATATATATATACAGTGTGTGTGTGTGCGTGTTTGTGTGTGTGTGTGTGCGTATTTGTGTGCGCGCATTTTTAATGAGCATTTTTAATGTCTTGTTGGTCGATTTTAAGTATAGTCCTTTTGTGTTTTTTCAGTCTCCGAAAAAGCCCGCCAGGGCGAAACGTTGGACATTTTAGAAAATAAAGTGGAGAAATCCTCGAGTTTGTTCGTCGTTCTTTTTCCTGCTATATATATATATATATATATATATATAATATATAAGTGAAAAAATCAACAACAACAAAATATATATATATATATATCTCTCTCTCTCTCTCTCTCTCTCTCTCTCTCTCTCTCTCTCTCTCTCTCTCTCTCTCTCTCTCTCTCTCTCTTCTCTCTCTCTCTGTCATAGGAGAAAATGCTGCTTTTGAAGTTTTTAGTTACTCCATCTCTCTTTCTGCTTCCTTCCTTTCTCCCTCTTCTCTCTCTCTCTCTCTCTCTCACTCTCTCTCTATCTCTCTCTCTCTCTCTCTCTCTCTCACTCTCTATCTCTCTCTCTTCTCTCTCTCTCTCTGTCATAGGAGAAAATGCTGCTGTTGAAGTTTTTAGTTACATTGCTGCCAAGGTTTACCTCAATAATTTGAAATAATCTGTCCAAAACAATTGTGTATGTATTAGAACTACTGATTGTAACTATATTCGCGCTGTTGCATTAGTTTAGTAAATAAAAAAAGCCTTTCAGATATTCCCATTTGCTGCTTTGTTTTCTTCTTTTTTTCTTTTTTGTCCTGGGAAAGCAAACAAATCCATGATCAAAAGAGAGGGGGGAATTCAAAAAATATTTAAAATAAACAGCACAAAAGAGAGAGAGAGAGAGAGAGAGAGAGAGAGAGAGAGAGAGAGAGAGAGAGAGAGAATGAAAATAAACTACAGTGGAGTCCGGATTTTAAGGGAACACAGACTCAGTTCGTTGTATCAGGATTTCGTTATACATGTACATGTACAGTGTATGTTGAAAACAAAAACAGTTCAAACCGAATGATCTGTAGGAAGCCTAGGCCTAGCAGATGACCCAGTGTGAATCTAAATGAGCACGCATGCGCAGTTCATATTTTCCAACTTCCTTCTTCTTGGCTTGGAGTCTGAAGGCCTAGGTTTTTGCAGCGCATCGCACAGGCTGAGTTCCTTATAGGCTATTCTTCCTAGTACATAAAATTAGCCTGAGGCGTAGAACATGTCTTCGTAAAAAGCGGGTGTTCGTTATTTCAAAAGGATTTTTTGTTCGTTATACCCATGGCTTTGCAAGTGACAAATAGAAGGGCATTTGCCGGGAAATTGAAGTCAGTTCGTTAATCTCGAAAGCGAGTTCGTTATAGTTGGACTCCACTGTATTCCTTCTTCTGCGTTCCCAGGCCATATAGCCATAATGAGGTAAGGTATGTATGTGTCCGTTTTTCAGTTTTTCACTGGTCTCCCCCTCTAGCGTACAGCCGACACATTCCGCTTTTGGAGGAAAATAAGCTAATAACATCCCTCAATTCCATCAACAGGTGTTAGCTATTCGGGTGCCTGAGAAGTACGCCCAGGCCGATGATTACAATCTGCATCACAGTTTTGTGGAGCGCGCACAGTACAGCCGGGCGTCGACAGTTGCAGCAGGTAAAATGTTCATCTTTGCGTTTCTCTCTCTCTCTCTCTCTCTCTCTCTCTCTCTCTCTCTCTCTCTCTCTCTCTCTCTTACTAACCTCATTGAACAATGTCATATGAACATAAATAACGATCTTATCACAGGGGCTATATTTGTAGATTTTGCAAAAGCATTTGACACCATTGATCATATCCTTCTCCAAAGAAAGCTAACACTATATGGTCTGTCAACAGAATCGGTTAGTCTCATATCATCTTTTCTATCCAACAGGCGGCAATTGGTCCATCGGGACTGTAAATCATCCTCATTAATATCAGTAAAGTATGGTGTGCCTCAGGGCTCAGTCTTGGGTCTCATTCTTTTTACTATTTATATAAATGATTTACCTTTACACATCTCCTGTCCCTGTGAACTTTTTGCCGATGATACTACTTTACACGACAAGAACAAGACTGCTGACTTAGTACTTACCAACTTACAAAATGACGTGAACAACTTAGTGACATGGACTGAATATAACCACATGGCCCTTCATCCTAAAAAATCAAAGCTTATGCTAATTACCACAAGACAAAAGCGACAGAACATAAAGTCTGATTTACCAAAAATTAAAGTACATGACAAGTTTATAGAAGAAGTGGACTCGCATACTATACTTGGTCTGGGGGTTGACAACAATCTTTCTTGGTCGTACCATGCCTCTATTCTCACTCGTAAGTTATCCAAAAAAATATTTCAACTAAACAGAATCAAGCACTTTCTTGATATTCACACCAGAAAACTCTTCTTTCATGCATATATTCAGCCAGACATTGATTATGTTTCAACTTCTTGGGATCAAGCAAGCAAAAACTGTCTAAGACATTTAGAAAGTATTTATAAACGTGCAATTAAACTAATTCTTCTTAAATCATCAACACTACAAATTTCTGATTATAAAATTGTTAACATACTTCCCTTCCACTCCAAATGCCAATTTAATAAGGGTGTATTTATGTATAAAATCTTAAATGGACTCGCACCTCCTTATTTATGTAAAAGGTTTCCTGTAACTCAGGTGCGGAATAAAGAAACCATACTCCTCCCCCGACCTAGAACAGACTTATTTATGTCATCGTTAACATACTCAGGTGGAAGGTTGTGGAATGAAATCCCCAAGTCTCTATTGAAGCTGAGTCTCCTTTCTTTGATGTCAATGGCCTCGTACCTTGGTCGGAACACACCAGAGCTGGAAAGTGTTTTCGCTCAAATGTACATGTTTAGTCATTCTTCATGTGGGTGCTACTCTTTCATTTTTACACTGATGTCAGTATTTTTTCACTTTTTTTTTTAAATTCTTCCAACAACAACAAAAATTGACCACAAGCGATTTGGGGCGTTTTGAACTTGGTTCTATCTTGGAAGTTTACAAAGGCAATGTAATGATTTTGCAAGGATTATCAGACTCAAGCTGTCTCTGTCTATCATTTTAACTGTCTATCTCGTTATCTCTCTCTCTCTTAACTTGACCCCCCCCCCATGAATCGTCCGACGGGGCTCTGCCCCTGTGACCCTGCCGGGGCCATGGCTCCCTGGACCCCTGCCTTTCAGTTGTTTTTTTCATTTTGGGGGAGTTGCACCCATGATTCTTGTTGTGTGTGTCGTGCAGGCAGGACGTTCATGAATGCTTCCAGCAGACGGTCACAGGGGCCTGTTGCTGGTCCCTCATCTGTGGCCAGTGCATCGACGCTCAGTGCGCAGGTATGTTGAGAGCGAAGATGCTTTCCGGCTGTGGGGTGGTCATACTTTGTGGTGTTCTGGCTCACAGTCATTTGAATAAATAACAGGCATGGGAATTGTCCGCAAGTTCGCGGGAAAAAATTTGAAATTGTTACTAAATACTTCGTTATTGTTACTAAATACTTCAATTGGGGGGCTTTTCAGAGTTTTTTTGTCTCTGACAATTCCCATGCCTGAAATAAGGACAAGAAAAAGAAATTGGAAAATTAAATTACCCTGGGTAATTACCCCCAGTCAAGGTTGACAAAGGCAAGCTTGCAGTGGCTTGCAGAAAATTACCCAAGGTATTTTATTTTCATGGCTTTTTCTTTTCCTTATTTTATTCAAGTGACTTAACGATGAGCAAGAACACCACACAAATACAAGTGTGTTGAGGAGATGTGTTGATTGAAGGATTGATTGATTGATTGATTGATGGGTGGGTGGATGAATGGATGGATGGATTGCTTGATAGACTGATTGGTTGGTTGATTCATTTTTTAATTTAATTTTTTATTTTGATTGATTTGCTGTTTGGTTGGCTGGTGGGTTGTCTGATTCATTTGTTTGTTTGCCTTTCTTTTTTTTTATACTATGGCCCTTTGCTCAAATGGCTTTTACCATTGGTTGACATTAGCCTGTAGTAGGGGCCAACAGTAACACGAGAGCTGTGCAATCGATGGTTTTCTATAGTGATGGAAAATCATGGTACAGTTCAGTCTCTTGTGGAAGACTATGGCTCTCAAACGAGGGGGGGGCTTTGGTACCGGCTCTGATGCTGCAGCCGAAGGAACGGGCTGGCCTTTGGGGACCTTCCCCAGCACCAGCAGTCCTCAAATCCCTTTGGCCGAGAGAGTGGGGATGTACCCTGGGCAAGGCATCTCCACTGTAAACAAAATTCTATCCCAGCCTGCCGGGATAGCATCTGCCCCCCTCTGCTGTCTGGGCAGTCATGGTCGGGAATGACTGACTGGCATACAAATTAAATCAAAGTTGAAATTGAAACCCAAAACAAAAGATTTACTGTATTTTTCGGACTATAAGGCGATTTTTTTATTCTCCAATTTCGACCTATGCGCCTAATAAACGAGGGCGCCCTATTAGTGAACAAAATTGTGAAAAGAGAGGCAACGATTACCATACTCAGTACAGTCCACTGTGAGTCACAACATCGAAAGTGGTCATGAGTCGCCTATATGACGAATTCTCGCGTTAAAATGCTTCAAAATCCCTATTATCATCCGAGATACCGTCCAACAGATGCCATAACCCTTCATTGGATGTAAAAAGCATCGTTGTAGAGCTTAAAATGCCATAACATGCTACCAGTTTCCGCGAAGAAAAGTCCAAACACAACAACCGGAAGTCGCAAAAACGGAAGTTTGATTACTTGAGAAGGGAGCCAACTCTCATTTATGACAGCAGTAATGGTGGTCGGTAAGCGCTTACAGGACGTGTACAGGCTTCAAACTTCGACTTTCTTTTGCGAGGGCGCCTTTTACTTTCTTTTTTTTTCTCTTCAGATTTTTCTTGAAAATTGCCCTATTCGCCTAATACACAGCAGCGCCTAATGATCCGAAAAATATGGTAATCACAGAAACAAAACAAGTCACGACCTTTCTGGCTCAACCCATTGTCCAGAGCATTGACTCAACCCATTGTCCAGTGCTCTGGACAATTGGTCTGGCACTGGTATGGAACTGTCAAGTTGATGCATTTGATTCAAGGGAAGTAAATCTGTGTGCACACCATATCTTGGTCACTTCTAAACCCGCTTCGCTCCCTTAGACCACAATTTTGCCTCTGACTTTGCTTTTGTAGTGGCTGGTTGTGGGGAAACCAATCGGTGTAGAGAAGTTTTCAATATAAAGTCTATATATATATATTATATATAAAAACGTCTGATCTACCACTTCCCTATGTCTGAACCTGAAGTAAAAACTTTCATTTCTCCTTTTCGTTTAGGCATGTTTTGTCTGTGTGTATGGCTGGAGTGATTTGTGAGGTTTATTTTTAGTAGTTCAAAATCGTTGCGATGCGAATCAGTTAAATCTTTTGTTTTGGATTTCAATTTCGACCTTTTATTTGTGATTTTACTGAACCCAGCAGTCATCTTCGTTTCTTCAAATTCTACACGTGAGTGGCATACATTAATTTTGGTTGACTGGCTGATTGGTTGATTCATTTTTTATATTTTTTTCCCCCATCTTGATGGACCAGCTGATAGTGCACAGGTTTATCAAATAGTTATTGAGTTGTTGTTGTCGTACCCAGGCTAAAAGATTCCAGGGATGAGCCGAACAGCCGAAACACTTGAACACTATGAGTACAGATGCATCAGCTAGGGATGAGAACATTACGTGTGACTGTTTTTGATCACCCCGCCACGTGGGCAGCCACACTCTGACTTCAGGGGATTTGGGAGACTAATATTATGTTAGGAGCTTGTCATGGCTAAAGACAACCCCTGCATAACTATGCAGAGCATAACACCATTTTGATGTAGCCTTGGTGTTCTGGCCTATGTTAGTTGGCCTAGCATAGCCTTACGCCAAGGCAAGTTATTCAGAAAATCGTGTGCTTATTCATATTTTTATTATTTTTATTGTATGTGTTGAATAATAGCAGCTGATAGCAGTTACCCACCAACATTCTGTTTTCTTTACTCTTTTTGAGGTAGGTACCATATCTTTCGGACTATAAGGCGCCCCTTTGTATAAGGCACACACCCCAAATTTCAGATTTTGTTACTCTATTTTTTTTCATATTTCATAAGGCGCAGGGGTCTGAGTCTTGGAAAAAAGTATCGCCTTATAGTCTGAAAAATATGGAAGTTTTTGCAGGCTGCCATCCATTTGTTGATCCTTTTTCAATTCTGACGCTATGTCCTTGCTCTTTTGCTCAGGGAGCAGTGGAAGTGGGCATCTCCGCCCAGCTGCTGCAGGCCCATGGAGTGAACATGTTTGAACTGATGGAATCCATGGGGAAAGAGAACGTCTCTTTCAGAATGGAAGACGGCAATGTCAAGTTCAGAACCAGGCGATTCAACGAGGGCCAGTTGAAAACTTTCCTCGGTAGGACATTAGCCGGGCATACCCAGCGCCAGCTGCCCCGTGCCCCTGTCCCTGCGAGCGACGAGACCCAAGGCGTCACTGCTGCTCCTGGTTCTGGCGCCGGCTCTGACGCGTCGTTAGACTGGAGCAACAGCATCATACTTCAGAGCGTGGGCAGTTTTAACATTCCGCCAGCCATCCGGATACAGCAGCCGACCAACAGCGGCACCTACGACAAGAACCTTGCTCAGCAAAGAGGCGGTGATCAGAGTGTGGATCCCAGCCCCCAGTCGTCTGCAGACAGCAGCAGTTTTATGCTGGTGGGGACCTCCGCAGGATTGGCGGACAGTAGCCTAGGAAGCCGAGCTCCGGCGCCGTCCCTCTCCCAGTCTGTCCGAGTTTCTGGCACCACGGCAGCGACTGATGGTCAGGGGCAGGATGCTGGCGGTGATGATGATGATGGTGACGATGGAGGCAGCACGCGTGGGGATGGACAGGCCTTGGGGGATCAGCCTGAGAATACTGTGGTAAGAGGGAACGAATAAATAGTGAAGTAAGGAAAGGTAACTCTCTGTAATTAACTCCCTTCACCAAAGTTATTTTTGGCACCAATTCGCCTAGCAAAGCATAAGCTACAGCCACATTGAGACAGACCCAGGTTCATCCTCAAAAGGGTGATGGTCATTGGTCATAATCCTATTTTTGAAATAGGTATTTATTCACATATAAGTCGCACAAGTTTATAAGCCGCAGAGAAAATGGTATGTGCACCAACCAACACAAATATAGAAATTTTCCTATCAGAACATGAGTATTTAATGTCCTCGGACACTTTAAGCATGAGATTTGAATCTATTGATTACCAAAACCAGCTTTCCAGTGTAAAGAAGCTCAAAATAGGCTGAAGAATGTGGCTAGACACAGATTTAATGATACTGATGAATGTAGAGTTTAAAAAAATCCACAGATAAGCTGCATACAGTCTATAAGCCGCATGGGCCAAAGTCTAGGAAAAAAGTAGAGGCTTATAGTCCGCATTTTGCGGGTAAAAAATGCGTGTAAGCACCAAATTATCCAAATACTTCTACTACTACAGTAGTGGAACCTCCCTTATAAGACCTCCCATTATAAGACTCCCTCCCATATAAGACCTACTTCTCTGAGACATTGCCCTTCTTTGTAAGTATTAAAATTACCTCCCTTATAAGACCCCTCCCTTATATAAGACCTCATTTGGGATGATTTTTGAAGGTCTTATAAGGGAGGTTCCACTGTACTACTACTTCTACCAATGATACCAATACTACTAGTATTACTACTACAGACCTGTTTACCTTTACGATTTTGCCGTAATTTTTTCAGGAAAAAAGTCAAATTACGGCTACGGAAAAAAAATACGGGAAAATAAAATCCTAAATATTTAAAAAAAACCACTATAGTTGCGTCGGTAAGCGAAGCTTTTGAAACGATGCGGTAAAAGTCATTTCGCGCCATTTCCGTTTATATTTCAAAATGACGTCCAAGCGAGTGCATTCCGAAGCTTCTGTATCTTCTGGTCGAAAAAATCAGAAGAAAAGACATCAAAAGTCACTTCAATGGCACAGAAATTCCGGGAAAGTTACCTAAAAATTCCAGGAATATGTCTTCAGCACTAGGTGACGAGCATGTGTTCTGTGTTTACTGCTCGACGAACATTAGTATTGCACACTCGGGTCAGTACGATATCGACGTTCATTCGTCACGCGTTGGATTAGTAGGTTTTTTTCTCTCAAAATTACGTTTTTTTTGTTTCAGAAATTACAACTTTGCATAATAGGGGTAAACAGGTCTGCTACTACTACCACTACTACTAGCTCAGAGCTTAATCTAGAGCGCGGGATTGGTAAAATCCCCCAAAATGTTGTTCCTTCCCGCGATAATCGGCGCGGGGAGCGGGCCGAGTCCCGCACATTTGCAGAACGGCCCGCAGTTTTTACCGATCGATGCGAGAAGACCTTCGTCGTCTGCTAAACCCGTCGTCTGGACTAACTGAAAGTATCGAGCAGGAGTGAAGGATTTCTCGACATTTCATTGGTTCTTGACAAAATGTTAGTGTTAATCAACCAATCGCGTTCTTCTCGTTCTACCGACAGGAAGTTGCGAGAGTTTCGGCCGCCATCTTGAATGTTCTTCAAAATGAAGCGGGCAGGGACCCTGTTTGATTTTGGATTTTCGCGGAGGCAAAGTCAACAACAAAAAATCCTGTTCCAAGCGATTGTGAAGACCTCGAAGAAAAGGCTTCTACATCTAAAACATCGGAAAAGAATGACAACAGTGGCAGTGCAAACGAACATCGGTTCCAAAATGTCTGGTCGAAAAAGTGGCCGTGGCTGACAAAGAAAAGTTAAAGTCTGTGTACATGCATGTGATGTGGGGTTGGATAGGGGGGAGTGCCCCCCTTTTTGTTTGTGGCTCAAGCCACAAACCTATAACTCACTTTGTCGGTCGGTCGGTCTGTCTGTCTGTCTGTCGGTCGGTCGGTCGGTCTGTCGGTCTGTCGGTCGGTCCAAAATTGTCGCACATTTGGACAAAATTGTCGCACTTCAAATCAAGGCTACACTTCAAATTGAGGCCGCTCTTTAAAATGATGTATTTTAAAAGCGTACAAAATAATAAACATACGTAATACAGACACTACAACAGACACGACGAGTATGCGGTGCTTCTTTTGATGAGTATAAGTAGGATACATAGTTTTAAATGTTTTCCAAAAGATATAAAAAGTTACGAAATGGTGCAGAGATAACATTCTGGTTTACAGATTAAAATTATTGAAAAGCCAGGGGAGGTGACTCATGATTGGAGTGGTAAAAATAGACCGCGTGCCACAAACTATTGCGATTTCGCGCTTGTTTTGATATGAGGAGCAATCCTAGATTAAGCTCTGTAGCTTAACTGCTGCTGCTACTTTTTCTGTTCCAGGGCGATGCAACAGCCAGAGGAGGCGGCGGCAGTACGGACCAGGAGGCTGAGAAGAGAGAGTTCAGGACCAGGAAAGGCCTCATAGTGTTCGTCTACACGGATCACATTGCTGAAGTCACAGTGGACGCCATGGTCAATGCCGCTGATGAGAAACTGACCCATCAGGTAAGCAAAAAATAAAATAAAAATAATAATAACTAGAGGCCTTATGTTTGCATTTCAGATTATCCCCCGCAAACATCCGTTTGCAAGTTATTCAATATTAAAATTTGGCCATTTTCATCCCCACTTCTGGTTGGTACTTCCAGTTGGTACTTCCGGTTTGGTTTTATGCTGGAAGTGTTGCAAAGCTGCTCTTTAACAAATACTGAAAATATGAATCCGTTTGGTCGAGCTGTTTGTGAGATATTCAAGTTTAAAATTTGGCAAACTTTTGCCATATTTTGGCACACTTTCCCCCCCAAAAATCTCACCAATGGGTTTAATATTGTAAATATGGCATTAAAATAGTGTCCTCCAACTTTCCTGTAAATTCCTGTACATTTCAGAAAAAATCGGTTAAAAAAACAAGAAATCCCACAAATGGAAATAAGTGAATGTGACACAACCCAATTTACATAAATTTTTTGTATTCGGGCAGTTGTTTGTGGATTTCAGCTTGTTTTAATGTTCATTCACAAACTATTTAACATATCATCAACAAACCCCTTTCAGACCTGGGCCAACATAATGGCTATAATACCCAATTGTTATTTTTGTGAATAAAAGATAAATTTAAAAGATAAACTTGAATTAAACTTTGTCCGCAATGTTCTTAAAATCAAAGTGCCTCTTCCTAGAGTTGATCTTTTTCAAAACTAGTCTTTTGTATTCGGGCAAGGTTGTTTGTGGAATACGATTTCAGCTTGCCTTTAATGTTCATTCAAGTCTCAATGTATTCAAGATAAACTGCCAAAAGTACTTTATGATTAAGCATGACAACAACATCGCCTAACTTCTCTTATGTAGTTTCTGAACTGTATTCCTTTTTTTGGTAAAGGTCAAGATGTGCCACCCCCCCTGCATTTCTCGGTTAATTGTATTTTTCCGTTTCCGTGTTTGCCTTTCTTACCATACATAAAGCTGTATTTTAGGAACATTTTGAGCTAATTACCTTTTTGGAATACTAACCCTAGCCCTAAACCTAACCCTACCTCCCACTATGTACTGCAGTACACCGCAATTTGTCACAGTTGTGGTTCGTTGCGTTTTTCCGTCTTATAGGGTGGGGGGTAGGGTTAGGGTTAGGGCTAGGGTTAGGGATAGGGTTAGTATTCCAAAAAGTTATTAGCTAAAAATGTTCCTAAAATACAGCTTTATGTATGGTAAGAAAGGCAATCACGGAAAAATACAATTAACCGAGAAATGTAGGGGGGTGGCACATCTTTACCTTTACCCTTTTTTTGTTTGTGGCACAAGCCACAAACCTATAACTCACTTTGTCGGTCTGTCTGTCGGTCGGTCGGTCCAAAATTGTCGCACTTCAAATCGAGGCTGACAAAATTGTCGCACTTCAAATCGAGGCTGACAAAATTGTTGCACTTCAAATCGAGGCTGACAAAATTGTCGCACTTCAAATCGAGGCTGCTCTTTAAAATGATGTTTTTCGTCGCACGCCACAAACGATTGCGAATCCGCGCTTGTTTAATGTTTATTTTTCATCTCTTGTCATAATTAATTTGTACATAAATCTTGTATCAACATGAGGGTTGCTTTATGTTTTTTTGTTATTGTTGTTTTTGTTTTGTATTTTTTCCTTCCCTTTACCTTTTTTTGGTGGGGGTGGGAGGGTGGGGGGGAGGGGTTAGATGAGGGAAGATGGCAGAAGAGAGTAATTTTTTGTGTTATACGCTCTCCATACTTTCATAATATATTTTATTTAGATTGATTTGTTTCCCTCTATGAGTTTTCCACAGGAGGGGGGCAAATATTCTTATCATTGGGGGGGGAAAAGACCTTACAAGTGGTATGGTAAGCCTAATGGATAAAACACTTTAAATTGGTTTATGCTGGTGACGAGTGTTAGCAAAAGGCATGAACTGAAAGGAGCTGAGAAAAGCTACTGTGAACCTAACCTTATATATTTTTTATTTAGATTGATTTTTTCCCTCCATGATGGGTGGGGGGGGTGGGGGTGGGGGGGGGGGGGGTGAATGGGTGTATGAATGTGTAGGATGCTATTCTTTCTTTTTTTCTGTTGTTCATTCTTTTGTTTAGAATTTTTTTTTTTTCATAATGTGTTTCTTGATTGTTGTTCTATTTAGTTCAAGTAAATACGGTGGGGGGTGGGGGGGGGGGTCTGGGGCGATGAATGGGCGTGTGAATGCGTATGATGCTTTCATTCTTTATATAAATATCTTGGGTGTTTTGCATGCAGTATTTCCCCCCCCCTCCCCCTTTTCTTGTTCTTTATTGGAAGTTTATTTATGGGGTTTTTTCTTCTTTTGTTCGAGGGCAAGATGTAAACAAGCCCATTGTGTGCATATTCTTTTCCCTCAATCGACAAATTGTTCAAACAAATTGTTCAAATTGTTCAAACACATTGTTCAAATTGTTCAAACACATTGTTCTCTTCTCTCTCTCTCTCTCTCTCTCTCTCTCTCTCTCTCTGTCAGCAATTACCATCTTTCTCTAAGCTAGATTGAACAGTTTTATACATAATACAAGAGGGTTATTATATATACTAAAAATATTCTGTATTCAGGATGGGGTGGCCACTGCCATCGCTACGGCGGCTGGTCCCGACTTGCAGGCGGAATGCAACCAGTATATCATCCAGAATGGACAAATGATGGTGAGCCTGAGTGTCTGTGGATGAGCATGTGTGTGTCCGTGTTTGTGTGTGTCCGTGTGTTTGCTTGTGTTTTACTATGTTTTCTGTTTGTTTGTAAGAAATCTTTGCAAGAAAGATTGTTGTGTTGTTTTAAAGCTTGTAAATTCAATAGGGATGTGGATCACGAGTGATCAGACACATGTGCACGCATGCATGCACAATATGCCGCTAGCCTTCCTTATAAATGCACAGAAAACAGAATTCAAATATCTCTGCTAGTTTTGATTTTACAGTCATTTGAAGACATCTGAGATAAGTCATTTGAAGAGATTTGACATACAAGAAATAATTTCAGCTCTTTGTTTCTGTTGAGTTGGCTTAGAAATGATTAGATGCATGTAGAATGTGGCAGACAATCTACGTCTTGGGACTTTATACACTTGTGTCAAAATGTGTCTACTATAATTAGTCATGTAACTGGTATGTCGATTGATGGCAGTATGATTTTATTTCCAGTATTGTATCTAAGCTTGATTGAGAAGATGAATGTGGTCTATGTTTCTTCTTAGAATGTTCATATTGTAACTATTTTACACTTGTATAATTGTGAGTGTGTGCGTGCATGTATGTGTTCATGTGTGTGTGTGTGTGTGTGTGTGTGTGTGTGTGTGTGTGTGTGTGTGTGTGTGTGTGAGGAAGAAAGAGAACATTGCGTGCAATCATCGTGTTTATTTTACTTTCTAATGATTCATTATTTGTCTGCCTTTACTGTTCTTGCTATCAATGTAAAGCGCACTGAGCTCATGCGAGAAAGAGCGCTATATAAATTCCCATTATTATTAGATGAAAGAAGAAATCAGTTTGTTTTTACATTTTCAAAACTTGTAGAATACATAAAAGTAGACATAAATATGCCCCCCCCAAACAAATTGGATATTTTATGAGTTGTTGACTATTTTTTTTAGCTTTTGATGCAGTGTTGTTCCAATCCTGCACCATCGCTTTTGCACGGTTTCTGTCTGGCAGGTGACAGGGGTGGTGGCAACCACAGGGGGCCAGCTGCCTTGCCAGCACGTGCTGCACGCGGTGGGTCCTCGCTGGGAGGACTACCCTGACAAGGCGCTGTGTCAGCAGCACCTCACGGACACTGTCCTCAACGCCTTGAAGAAAGCCGATGGCTTGGCCTGCGCCTCTGTGGCCCTCAGCTCTGTCGGCTCAGGTGTGTACAAGAAGAGTTGTTTAACCCTTTCGCCGCCAGCCATTTTTCAGTTAAAAAAAACCCCATTATACTTAACTGGGTAGATAAAAAAATTATCTGCAATATTGGGAATTCCCCTGTGGCATGTATAACAACGTTAGGCCTATCCTTACATCCAGACATTAAGAAAATAGAGTCTTTGGATAACAGGTCCTGGTTTGATGCCTTTTAGTAATATGGGTGTTAAACCATTGTGGTGCATGAATGCGACATTGGCGGTGAAAGGGTTAATTCCGTTGTAGCGGCACATGTCTCCGAGTTAAGGGTGCACACCCCACTAATTAAGGGTGTACACCCCACTAATTAAGGGTGTACACCCCACTAATTAAGGGTGTACATCCCGGTAAAGGAGGGGGTCTAATACCAAACCTAAAAGACATCCTAGCACAAAATGTGCTACGTGGGGCTTAAATGTCGCCGAGTGGCAAACATGTCTCAGTGTTAAGGGTGTGCACCCCGCCAATTAAGGGTGTGCATCCCGGAAAACGATTTGCACCCAGTCAAGGGTTTGTAGGTGCATCACCCAAAGTTCACAAGGAGGACGGGGACCTAAGATGTGAGGGGGAAGGGAGGTACAGGGCGGGGCATGTACACAGGGTGTAACCGGCAAAGGACATATCTGCCGCTCGGCGATGCCCTTGGGTTTTTTTTGTGTTTAAAAAACCCCCACCATCCTTTTATGATATGTGGCTTTAACTACAAAACATTGACCACAGCGAACTTTGCCCTCTTTTATATATATATTCTTCACTGGATCCACCAACATGGCATCCCATCTCTTCTACTCTCTTCGAGGGATTGTAATTTTAGAACATTATTATTTTTGTTATTTTGCACAAGATTTTTACCATTTCTTTTGAATTAAGTGCTGGTTTGCTTTTATTGTGGACTTTCAATCTGGTGCAAAGAGGATAACCTTTCTCTTGGAGAAAGTCTTCTAGCTCAGTTTGAATGTTCACTGTGGACATTCTTTGCAGGCCGATATGCAGACTGAAGAGTCTTTCTCAAAGACGAAACAGCTGTCTTTGCATAGGCATTGTCTATCTCCCCCCCCCCCCCCCCCATTGGGAGAAAAAGTAAATCAGCACATTATTTTATTTTATTTTGTTCAGAACACAGAACAAAACGTAACGTCAAAATTAAAGTTATTGAGTTTCTTTCTTAGGTTCACAAACTGATACATTGGACACAAACAAAGTTTTATTAAAGCAAACTAGATATATGAGGAAAGTTTAATGGTGTGGTTGTTTTTTCTTCTTCAATTCTTGTACGTTTATATATATATATATATATATATCACAGGTATCTTTGGTGTGCCACAGCAAGTGTGCGCGGAGAGTTATCTGAAGGCGATGCTGGGCTTTGATTCTTGGTGTGGAGATGACGCGCAGCTGCGTATCATCCATTTTGTGGACGCCAGCCAAGACATGGTCAGAACCATCAGGGACGCCTTCGCTGCTCACTGGGACACCATGTAATATCTACTGAGGCTTTGCTCAAATGTCTCTTGCACTTACGTTTGTAAGCTCTTTCCCTTTCCTTTCCTCATGATGTGAGAAAAACAAAGAAAAAGAATGAAATCATGCTTTTTTAAATGTGTAATCTATTCTATCATCCTTACCATTCCACTACAAAGTGCATATGTAAACATGATTTGCTGATATACCTTCTTATTTTAGATGGTATGTGTGTGTTTATGTGGTATCTCTGTCATGGTTTGTTCCGTGGTTCTCAGAGTAGTGCTTAACCATTACCCACCTCCTTGTTGGTAATCATGCACTTTGTAGTGGAATGGTAAGGATGATAGAATAGATTATTTTTATTAATTCTACTATCTATTTTATCTATATACTTACCATTCCACTACATTTAATTGACCCACCCACCTCCCTCCTAATGGTTTTTGAACGTGTACCTTCCATTATTTTAGATGTTTGCTTTCAAGAAAGTGAGTAGTCTGCTTAACCGGAAGTTACGTGGATTGGGAGTTGTGGTAGTAAGACACTCTTGGTTTTATTTCTGTCTTCCAAGCTAATCTTGTACAAATATGCACTTTGTAGTGGAATGGTAAGTATATAGATAAAATAGATAGTAGAATTAATAAAAATTCCTCAATAATCTCCATGTGTAATGTGTGACCCAGCACCACGAAAGGGACATTAAGTGTCCAACTGACCATTCTGAGAAAATTACACATTTGAAAACTTCATTCAATTCTCTTTCTAATGATACACGAACCATTCTTGTATCTTTTTTTCTTTTTTTTTCCAGAGTTATGAGCATTTAAAGTTGGTAGGGTGAGCGTCGGCCATTTGGAGAAAGCAACAGTCTAAGGTCTAGCCTAGCTGAAGAAAATGCATTGACCTGCTCATTTTAAAACATTTATAAGACCATTTAGAGACCATTATTAAAAATTATCCTTGATAAAATATGAAAGATAAGATGTTAGAGAACACAAAAATATTAATAACTCAACATTGACCAAAAAATGAGATTTTTGACTTTGCAAGCCTGTTGTGAGAAACTAGCTCAGCGAGTTAATGTCCCTTTCCTGGTGCTGGGTCACATATCTTCCGGCTGCTGAACTTAAAAGGGGCCGCTACGCTGCCTACCATATGATCCCAATACGATCCGATTGTGACAATGTCTGTGAGTCATGATTCACATGAAATTGTTCCGTCCAAAGATAATTCTACTATTCTCACTCACTATACTCAAGTAGACACCAATACACGAATCAAATAGATTGTCTGATGCAAAAATATAGTGAGCGTAGCTAAGTAGGATTTCATCAGATTCATTTAGACACTAGAATTTCACAAGAATCATGCCTGACAAATGTCACAGTCGGATTGCATTGGGGTCGAATTGTATGCAGAGTGTAGTGACCCATTAACTCATTCGCATCGCAACGATTTTGACTTGTTAAAAAAAATCTCACAAATCACTCCAGCTATACAACCAAACAAAACGTACATAAACAAAAGGAGAAATGAAAGAAGATTACGGGTTTTTACTTCAGGTTTTGACACAGAAACGTGGTAGACTTTTTTATATATATATAGACTTTATATAGACAAACTATCCACACCGATTGGTTTCCATACAATAAACCACTACAAAAGCAAAGTCAGGGGCAAAATTGTGGTCTAAGGGACCGAAGCGAGTTTATAAGTGACCAAGGTATGCTGTGCAGACAGATTTACTTCCCTTGAAGCAAATGCATCAAATTGACAGCTCTCTATTAATTCCGTGCATATATGTCCGGATCGGCTTGAATGAGTTAAAGTTTCAGTCTATTAAGGACTCTTTCTTTTCCTTTTTTTGTATTTAAACAAAATGAAATCATGCTTTTTCTGTTTACCATTATGCATTTTCGATAATGTCTGTGTCTGTACCATTTACATTTCTGTTAAGCCAAAGTGATAAAGAACTTAGAAAGGTGGTGCATAGTAACTGTCTTATTTCTTACAGAAATTATACAATGAAAAAAGAAATGAGGCATGTACAGGGATGCATCTTGAGCGCGGCATTGCCGCATTGCCGCAAAATTGTTGATGTTCCCGCAAAAATTAAAATATGCTGCGGGAAAATCCCCCCAAATTTTGTGAAATCCCGCAAACGAAAAAATCATTTGAAAATAACTTGTTCAGCACTAGGCCTAGATTGCGAGTCTGCATTTCCTTTCGACAGTAAAGAACGAGCATTTTGATTGAGTCTTAAAAATAGCATAGCCAATCAACGGCTTTCTCTTTCATTTACTATTTCCGGGCGCAGTGTAAGCGAGCCCGCTCAAAAATGGCATCGCTTCTGGATTATTTTACTGTGACTTCTAAAAAGAAAGAAAACAGTGCGACTGTGGAGGGCAGCATTGATCAACAACCTTGTTGTTCCTCATCGGCAGTTAGTGATGACAACGGGGAAAGTTCATCAAATGACGAAGCATCGGATCAGGACTGTGATGTCACCGATGATCCCATTGCTAGTAGTGTCGCTCCACCACCTTTCAAAAAGCGAAAGCATGAGTTCATGGAAAGTTGGAAAGAAAGCAGACCTTGGCTAGAATTTGACAGCAAATCAAAAGCAATGTTTTGTGACTGGTGCTTACAAAGCAAAAAGAACAATGCATTCACCACAGGTTGTAAAACTTTCCGCACTACATCCCTTGATTTATTATTCAGTTTTGAATAAAAACTATTTCCAGATCCCCCCCAAATTTCCACACCAAGGGGGGCAATGCCCCCCAGTTTAGAAATTTCTACATGCATCCCTGCATGTATGTAACTATCAATGTTGTGTTAGATGTAACTAGTCATTTAATGGAACATCATTCATTTTTGTTCATTTGCAGCTAAAGCAAGATATGTTACTGCTGTATGTGTTCAATTTTGGTGTTTTATCTTGTTTGTTTATTTGTTCTTGGGGTTGGTTTTTTGGTGGTGGTTTTTTGCAGTGCCAGTAAGTTTCAAATTTCATTCCATGTTCTGTCATGCAATTTTGTATCTAATTTTTTTCTTTTTCCCTTTTTTTTTAAAACTTGCACAGAAAAATACTGTTTGGATAAATGTGACTTAAGTATTTCAAGATTTAAACTAAGAGACATGTTTATATACTACAGATTTGCTGTTTCACATTGCATGTATTATATTTTGGACAATAGCATCACTTGTAATCATGTGACGACATAAAAGATAAGATGGAGCAACTGAAATTGCATTGCTTGTAGCTAGGTGATGCTGAAAGTTCGTTTAACGTCCTCTGGCCAGGAACAGGCCCATATGGGACATCAATGACTATAAAGATAGTGGGACGATCCTGGAGATACTGCAATACCAGGAAAGTCCCCATTAAAAAAGAATAATCAAGATAGTTGAAATTTCATTAAATCAGAATTTATGTTTGATTGCTTTGAGGTATTGTCAAAGGTGACCATGAGATATACAGCAGGGGTTTCATAAACAAAAAAATAAATTAATACATTTGTTCATTTATACATTAACAGGGCTTCTGATAGGCTGATTTTTGTTTGGGTCCCAGGGACCCCTTCTTCAGATTTCTAATGGGTCCCAGGCTAACTTCAGTGGGTCCCCAGGCCATTGATACCGCATCCAGAAACGTACAAATATACACATACCTCAAAGTCGGCGATTGGCTTCAAGTTGGCGAGTTGATCACCATCACTGACAGTTGCAGATGGGGTTGGTGGATCGACCACTTCCTCCTGAACTTTACGTTTTCCAGACACTTTTAGCCACGAATCCAAAGACATTGTCACGATTGCGTTGTCTAAAGTAGAGCGGAAGGCATTTTCCGGTTAGGCCTAAGCGAGAAGCATTGTGGGAAAGGGGAAGTTTCATAAGGGAAACAACTCTCGCATCGTAGCAGACGATGCCTGTCGCCGACTTGAGGTGTTAGACTCTCTCTTAACTTGATTTTGTATTCGTTTTTCATGATTTTTTTGAGTGTGTCCCCAGGGACCCGTTTGACATGTATTCAATGCGTCCTTTTGACTTTCAATGCGTCAGGTACGCATATTTTTGCATTTTCAGAAGCCCTGCATTAAATAATGCATATCTATGTATATGAATAAAACAAAGTGGAGGCTGTCATAATCAGATTAAGCTGATTGCTGTGATCAGTATTTTTAATCGATGTAAATAAAAGCGTTTTGTTCTTACAATTTATGTACACATTTTAATATAAGAAAGTACTTAATGTTTTTGGCAATGCTTTTACATTAATCGTGCTTAAATTGTGTGTATTAACTTTAAACAGTTAATTGTGTAATGTTCTTCACATCTTTCTTTGTAATAAAGGAATTATTTAAGTAACAAATAATGGGATACGTTGCTACTGAAGTCGCACGCTGTGCAGTTTTGATTGTTGATTGTTTTGATTTCAATTTTGCTTGAAAAGGAAGTTATTGTTGCTGCTGTTTTGTTAATATATTCTTGTTGTTGTTGATACTCTTTATTTACACATACGTTTTTCTTATAAAAGTGATTAAATTATAACTCTATTGTAACGTGTATGGAAGTTTGTTATTCTTCTTCTTGTTAAACATATAATCTTTATTTACACATATTTTCTTACTCTTACGAAAGTGATTGAATAATAACTCTGTTGTAAAGTGTATTACAGAAATTTTTATGAAGCATAAATCAGTTATCTAAACAGGCATGGTAGACCTCCGCGAATCACGGAAAACCCGCGAATCAGTTTGAAACAAAATTATTAAAAAATGCATTGAAATGGCATGAAAAAGTGAAAATCTCACTCTCATTTATTGAATTTGATTGAATTTTCTTCGGCCTCCTGGACCCCCTGCCATTTTCCTTGAAAACCACTTTGCCCCCACTACCATGCCTGTGTTCGTTTTCGTTTACATTGTTATCACTGTGTTAGTTGCACGCCTGTGATGCTTGGCTTCTTGTCTGAAAGGAGAAATTAATGCTTACCGTGTTTTGCAGACTACAAGGCCATACCTTTTTTCCTCAACTGAGACCCCTGCACCTTAAAATGCATTACGCCTAGTGTATGGCTGAAATCTGATCAAACAAATTTGTGATTTCCATTCTTATCATAAATATTGAGATCGACCATCATGCCGAAATCGTGAGTGAAGCCACTGAAGCAGACAAGTCGTAACCTCGGTTTCGACAGCTAAAGGCAATAACAAACCATGGCAGACGTAGGCTACTGAAGACGAAACTCATTGTAGAAATCTACTCCATGTTTTTCAATTCCAACTTTTGTGGGCTCTCTGGCGCAGACTATACGTAAAAATGCTTCTTCATGCTAGTATCCGGATAGCAACGCGAGTGTAATTTTTGTCGTTCTGAAGATTGTTTTGACAGAACTAGGCAAAATTCAGACCTCCTTTGTTTGAGTTGACCTCGTGTTTTCAATAAAAAAATTTGTTTTTGTTCAATTCCATTGCATGCGCCTTAAAATGTGTTGCCGCCTTGTGTATGTTTAAATTCAGATATTTTGCTAAAGTCAGGCCTTATACTTAGAAACGCCTTGTTGTCCGTAAAATATGATAATTCTATTGGATAACTTGAGACAGGCCAGCAACGTAAACTCTTTGTGTGTGAGAGCAACAATTTTTAAGAATTATTACAGACATTTATTTTTAAATTTTTGATTTGAATTACCAATGTGTCCTTATCCCCTTCAGTGCCGCCAATCAGTTGCGCATGCGCCATTGGTTTGCCGCGCAATTTTTTAACGCGGCAAAATCGCTACTTAGAGGCGACGTATATATACGTCAGTGGCAAGTACTGAAGAGCTATAGAGGACATAATATTCGCCGCCCGCATGCAATACAGACGTAAGTCGAATGACGTCACTTCACATGAGGAATGGAAAACTCAATATTTTGGTCATTTCAAGCACTCCACATAACGTCATTTTTTTCTGTTCCTTTAGCGTCACCATCGGTGTTTTATATCTTTTGCAAATTGTATGTTTCCTACAGCTTTGTTAGATGATGCAGCTTGTCTAGATCAACTGGTAAGTCCAACACATCGAAGGTGACCAATTTTGAGTCACGTCTCTTTTGCATGCGGACGGCGATATGTATACGTCGTCGGCACTGAAGAGGTTCAGAAGGTTTGAAATTGATGAGTGCAGTATTCCATGAGACTGCCTGTTTTATGTGTTGTTTGTATATCAAAAACATAGTGAGATTTTGATGTCCTATGTCTATAAAATGTGTGGTGAAGACCAGTTTTGAATGTTGGTGATGTGATTTTTATTTGCACCAGAAAGAAAGGGTAAAGTTTCTTTTCTTTTTTTTGACACTGTGCTTTATTCTTTCTTTTAATTTTTCAAATCCCTTGACTTTACCTTTACTTCAAGTCCCCTTTACACCCTTTTTAAAAAAATACATTTTATCGGATGCTTTATAATGTTGTTCATGCGTTGTAATGTTGTTCATGCGTTGTAATGTTGTTCATGCGTTGCAATGTTGTTCATGCGTTGTAATGTTGTTCATGCGTTGTAATGTTGTTCATGCGTTGCAATGTTGTTCATGCGTTGTAATGTTGTTCATGCGTTGTAATGTTGTTCATGCGTTGTAATGTTGTTCATCATGCGTTGTAATGTTGTTCATGCGTTGTAATGTTGTTCATGCGTTGCAATGTTGTTCATGCGTTGTAATGTTGTTCATGCGTTGCAATGTTGTTCATGCGTTGTAATGTTGTTCATGCGTGGCAATGTTCATGCGTTGTAATGTTGTTCATGCGTTGTAATGTTGTTCATGCGTTGCAATGTTGTTCATGCGTTGTAATGTTGTTCATGCGTTGTAATGTTGTTCATGCGTTGTAATGTTGTTCATGCGTTGTAATGTTGTTCATGCGTGGCAATGTTCATGCGTTGTAATGTTGTTCATGCGTTGCAATGTTGTTCATGCGTTGTAATGTTGTTCATGCATTGTAATGTTCATGCGTTGCAATGTTGTTCATGCGTGGCAATGTTGTTCATGCGTTGCAATGTTGTTCATGCGTTGTAATGTTGTTCATGCGTGGCAATGTTGTTCATGCGTTGTAATGTTGTTCATGCGTTGCAATGTTGTTCATGCGTGGCAATGTTGTTCATGCGTTGCAATGTTGTTCATGCGTGGCAATGTTGTTCATGCGTTGCAATGTTGTCATTACAGTACTATAACAGATGAAGTCAAGGTACTGCGCTAGTTTTGTGCAAATACCATTACTCTAGAAAATTGTCAGAAAAAAATAAGGGAGAGCACTTCGTGAAAATTAGAGTTGTTTATCTCCATTACTCGGTCAAATACTATAGTAACAATGCAACAATGGTGTCGAAACTTAAAACCGCAGGATGCGAGTCAGCGACTTGCAAACAATTTTTAAAGAAAAATTAGGGATGGCCAGTGGCCACAAACTGATAAAACTTGCAAAATGTGACGTAAAAATACAAATGACATCAATTTTTAGAATGACTCACAGTGTTCTAAGTGCTGTATGTCGGCTCAAACACACGAGTCGATAGGCTACGAGAGCTGATTGGAGGGTGACTTTCCCTGTTTGACCGATCGAATTGGGCAAGATCACTCCCACATACCATGACATTACTCCCCTTAATTATTTTCTAACAATTCTTATTGTCTTGACATAGAACTTTTGCTAGTTAAAACCCAAAAAAACATGATAAAAGAAAAGAAAAAGGCTGATTGAGTAAGCCAGAACTCTCCTGTGATTTCCGGGACTTATTATTATTGGGGGGAGGGGGGGAGGGAGGCTTGTCGATGTAGTGCTCTCAGCAACTTGCCAGATTAGGCGCAAGTGGGTGATGCAAAATAGTTTGAGTGAGTCTGCAAGGTGGTTCACTGCTACCTTTTGTTGCTGCCTTATATCAGAAAGATAGTGGATGACAGCAAGCAAAGGGGAAAGGCAGAGTCAAAGAGAGTGACAGATTAGAGGAAGTTACAAGCACAGAACTTCCAGGAGGTGGGGGAACTATTTATATGAAAGATAGTGGATGACAGAAAGCAAAGGGGAAAGGCAGAGTCAAAGAGAGTGACAGATTAGAGGAAGTTACAAGCACAGAACTTCCAGGAGGTGGGGGAACTATTTATACGAAAGACACCCCCCCCCCCCCCCCCCCCCGGTAACCCCGCATGGAGATCGAGACTTGTGGAGGGTGCGGGGTCATCCAGCTCCCCATATGGAGGCACGAGGCATCCACCCACTGCCCCAAAGTTCAGAGATAACAATAAGGGTTCAAAGGGAAAGGAAGGGGTGAAATGGTTGAGGTTGTGGGTGGGGTTGTGGCTTGGAATAAGCTGGGTTTTTGTTTTTATATATGGAAGACCATTTTTTTTCTCACATGATTTTTGTGCCATTCAGTGGACACAGTGTGCCAGTAGTTACTTGATCTAAACGCGCATATTTGAGCCGTTGAACAGCCAGTAAATCAAATTTAACCCTTTCGCTGCCATCATTGTTTCAGCCAAAAGTCGCCATTAACTCATTCGCATCGCAAAGATTTTGAATTATTCAAAAACCTCACAAATCACTCCAGCCATACACACAAACACAATATAATAAACAAATGGAGAAATGAAAGATTACAGGTTTTTACTCCAGGTTTAGACATAGGGAAGTGGTAGATCAGACTTTTTTTTATATATATATAGACTTTATATAGAAACACTCTCTACACCGATTGGTTAGCTCACAGCAAACCACTACAAAAGCAAAGTCAGAGGCAAAATTGTGGTCTAAAGGAGTGAAGCGAGTTTAGAAGTGACCAAGGTATGGTGTGCGCACAGATTTACTTCCCTTGAAGCAAAGGCATCAAATTGACAGCTACCTATTAATTCCGGACATATGGCCGGAACGACTTGAATGAGTTAACCTACCTGGGTAGAGAAAAATCTATCTGCAATATTGGGGATTCCTCTGGGACATGTATAATGTAAGGCCTATTCTTACCTCCTAAAATGAAGAATATAAGGTCTTTGGACAACTGAACCTAATTTGATGTCTTTAAGTGACGTTTAAATCATTGTGGTGCATAAATGTGACATTGGCAGTGAAAGGGTTAAGCAAAATGCTCAGGCATATAATTTTTATAGTTACTCGTTGGCAGTCAAGGGATTAACACGTCTTGCTCCGTGCATTGTTTTGATACTTATCACAAAATTTACTGCACTTTTGTGAGCTGTTTAGCCGTTGGTTGATTAGAAAAAAGTCAAGTAGAGTAGTTTATGAAAGACAGAAAGAAACTCGTCTACTTATGACTGTTTTGTATGCGTTGATTCCATTGAAAGTTTGCAAGATGGCAATGACAATCAGTATTGCTAACTCCAGTATTGATCTGAATGCTAATTCTTCATTAACAAAAAGGGGAGGGTGGAGGGGTTGCTCGTTTTTGGGTGGGTTTTTTTCCGTGAGTATCAAAAGATACTCTGCATTGGTAAATGATTAGAATACTTTGCATAATTTTTGTGCTTGTTTACTTATTGTTTTATAGAAATAATAAATGGTTGATTAGCACGCAATAATTGATTTAGTTTTTTCTGTATGTGGACAAGCAAATGGATTTCAGTTGTTTTTGACCACTGATGTGTCATTGCATGATTGTGTATTCATTGTTTTTGTTTTGTCATGCAATAGGTTCATGAATGTGACTGTTCTTGTTGTGCATACTGCACAGCTGTTCCGTCCCACACAAAATCAAGCTATTTAGTTAAAAGCCTGAATCTACAAATCTTAGATAAAAACTGTACCAAGCTTTTGTCTGTAAAGATATTTTGGCTGTATGCTCTACATAGTAGTTCAAATATATTTCTTCCCTCAGAGTTATGGTAAAAACTTATTTTTGTGAGCAGTATCAATCAACATATCTAGTAGAAATAATATACTTAGTATCACAAACATAAATAAGATTGCCTATGAGTGAAAATCTAGCAATATCCACTGACTATAAGTAATCTTGTCACATACTACAACATATTCTCGCCTGTTATTTATGAAAGTTATAGTTAACTAAAGTTTGCTTGAAAAAACTTATGAAAATATAGATAAACTAAATGTTCCTCCCGAAACAGCTGTGGCTGACAACTTTATCAAGCCGTGGGTGGCAAGGCTGGGCTTTCACAGCTGTTCCGTTGCTCACAAAGTCGAGCTGTTTAGTTAAAATGACTGAATCTAGAAATCTTAGATAAAAACTACAACCAAGCATTTCTTTTTTAATCCATTAGAATTCTGATCGCTTCTCGGCCTTTTGGCTAAGACAGTGATTCAGGAACATACATTTTTGTTTATACCCTGGTTGGTTTGTTCAGCCCGTCGTACATGGTGAAAGCCGATACGCGATGTTAAACTGAACTTCCATCCTTCTTTTTAAAAATATTCTGGCTGCATGTTCTTCGTAGAATTTTTAATACATTTCTTCCATCAGATTTATGGTTAAAAACATACTTTTGTTGAACAGTACCATGCAACTTGTTTAGTAGAAAACGTTCTTAAATAATACAGTTTGTATCGCAAACGTAAATACAAATGCTCTTAAGTGAAAATCTAACACTTTATTGAATATGATTAATTTTCTGACATACTATAGGCCTAACAATATTCTTGACTGTTGTTTATGAAAAGTAATAAATGTGAAGTTGGCTTGAAAAACATAATTAAACTAAAAGTTCCTGCCGTAACAGCTGCGCTATATCAGTGCCATGTTACAGTGTTACTCAGTATTGTAGAAGAGTATTTTTATTTTAATCTAAATCGTTCCTTCTTCTTGCATATTTTTATCCTATAATTATATTATTAGCAAAATTTGTGTTAGGGTATTAACATAGACAATATAATGTTTAACATTTTTACCCTTCTTCTTTAATTTGAAATCAATGGAAGTTTCATGTTTGGTAATTTTGAAATTAAGCATGGCTTCATACTGTCTTTGACTGCAGTGTTGGAGCAAGCATTGAATGCATTTGAAATGCTTTGCCAGTTGCTGATTTATTGTTGATATTGTTGTTATTGTTGTTGTCAATATCATGCCAATCATTTATATAAAAAAATGTTTTTCTCACAATGAAGATTTTGTTGTTGTTGTTGACACTGTGAAATTTTGTTAGTTCACATCAAAATCATATTTAGTTCTCGTCCTTAAAAAAGCCATTCGCAGTTTTCTTTGTTGAGTTGAAGTTTTTACTCGCAGCATTCATCTTTACCTCAGAAACGATTGTCAACTTTGGTTAGAATTCAAGCATGTGTGGCTTCCGTAAATGGACAAATAAATGAATGAATGATGGACGAATGAATGCATGAATGAAGTGAGAAGTATAGAATTGTCTTCAAAAGGGCATTTCCAGAAGAAACTAGAAAACAATCCATGCACATCTCATCAAAATCGGTCCTGTGTCTCTTAATTTGATCGTTATTTTAATCAGGTCACCAGTTACACCCCAATGTTTTCTGTTAATCAATTGAGTTTTGGTCAGAAAGGTAGTCCTTAGTCCTCTTAAATTGCCTGCTTAATTTTGTGCCAGATGTATATGTTATGCCCAATTCGTGAAATTGCCTATTTCATGAAAATTAATGTACAAAATTCTTTGCCCAATTCATTAAATGGACAACGTACATCAAATTTGTCAGTTCCCATTCACATAGGTATTGATTAAGGCTGAATCAGCACTAGCACATTTTTTCTACATTGTATTTTCATCCCCATCCTAGCCCCCAACTCTACTGAATACTACTCTGGTGCATGCCTGAGCCACATGTTTTATTAAACATTTTATCAAATTAAGTCTGAATAAAAGAATTTTAAACTCATCTAGGTGTGATTTGTTGTACCAATTCTAGATCTATGTGTGTTTATAGATGAAAACTATTTTTCATTCACGGTGCTTTTCCAAATAACAAGTTTTAAAGGGTCAATTTCACGAATTGGGCATAACATATGTATTATTAATTTTAGCGTTTTGGTGATGACAAAAGTAGCTATATTACTTAAAACATAATGGATAACCATTCTTCATTACTTCTTCAATTCTTCATTACTTCTTAGTTTTCTTCAATTTTTCTTTAGTGCTAATTGAATTGTTATTTGTATAATTATGTTGCAGTTATTTTTAGAAGTGCTGAACTTGTTCAGTTATTTTCAGAAGACAAATTGCTTGCAATATGGTGACAACAAATGAAATGTGTATATTTTCTTGAGTTCTAAGTGTATGAGTGATTACTGTTTTGTTTACAGCTTTAAATAGTTGATTGAACCACATTTCTTTAAGTGTGGCCGAACATTAATGTAGAAGAGAGGGGAGCCCGCATAATTGATTTGTTGTGAAGCGACAAAGTTTCTCTTTTTTTCCCCCCACCAACGTATTTCACAGGATTACGATACTGTCATGATACTCCTGCAGTTTTACGCAAGGAAGTACGTACCAGGGAGGGGTCAGTTAAGGGTAGACGGATTTCTGAGTAACACAACCAAACACTCGCACACCCACACCAGACCAGACAGAATAATAACATTGACAAGAAAACTTTACTATTTGTTCTCTTTTTCAAACATAAATGTCCCTCGAAGGGCAATCAAAATAAGTAAATTAACTATGAAAACTAATTAGCATAAGCCATAAAGCCTTTACGTCCTCAGTAAGGCTCAACAACGATTCCTTTTAGACAAATAAGAAAAAATGGAAAAGAAGAACTACTTTTACTTTTAACAAAGGAATCTCATTAAACGACAACAACAAAACAAAATGCATTCACCGCGAGTGCGCAAGAACGTTCCAGAGTCCAACTCCACTGGCGAAGTGCAGGGTCCGACGCTGAAGGAGAAGTGGGCTGGGTTGACGATCGGTCCACACTTCCACAGGGGGCTTCGGGTCTGCTGCGCTGACAGGGCCTTAGTTCTTCCTCCCCAGCAAGGAGTCTCAAGTCCGGGACGCAGGCTGAGTCTCAAGGCGTCGTTCAGCTGGAAGTGGGACTCGCAGCTTCGGCCCCTACGTAAAATAGAAAATCCAGGGACTAACCCCGGCGGGGATCAGAATCGTATCCAATTATGCGCCTCGTGGGTTGCGTGTTGTTGCCATAAAATGTTAATGAGATTGAAAAACAATTTTGAAATGGAAACAGAACTGAATTTCCGAAAATAATTATTGCTGAAAAGTTAGGACTTTGTACAGTTTTGACTCGTGCTCCAAGCAGGAAAAACAAATGCTTAAGAGAAAATATAACCTTTCATTTATATTTGTGGCAAAACGCAGTTCACGATGATTTGCGCAAAAGTTCTGAACACCACAACAACGAACAAACCAGTGAACACAAAAGGGACAGTATTGTGTCCTCAAATCCCAAAGGCTGCGCACCAACCTTACATTTCAATAACATACTAAAGCGCTGCCAAAAGAACAATTAATACATAAGCAAAAGAGCGCACTTTTGGGCACACCACATAAACATCATAACTATTAAAACATTCATTAAAATGAATACTGTGCTCACGAAAGTAAATGAGAGTTTATTCAAAGTTCCTCAAAAGGAACAAATACATTTCTTCCTCGCGGTGAGTTCTCTCTCTGAGTCTGGTTAACCAAACTACTACACAACCACGTGAAACGTTTTCAGACTCAGAAGCTAAGAAGATTATTAAAAATTGTAATATAAAATTTAAATGTAACTAAATAAAACTTTAAAAATTAATACAAACAAAATAAGGAAGCTCCCAATGGTCGCCACCGACACAGAAGAACCCCAAACTAAGTATACCTGCAAATGAATATGGGAAATGGGAGAGAACCACTACCGGATTATGGAAATGAAATTAGGCGAAACGGAACCAAAATCGTTAACCAAAAGAAGACACTTTTACCGCTAACATTCTAGAACCAAAAGGAAAGAAAACTACAGGAACCATTATGAATTGAACACCATTTTGACGAGGCAGCGAAGTTTAAAATGTGACTTTCCACCTAGACCTGAGGCTGTACGAAAACCGAGAATAATCTGACAAACTAACAAGCTCCAAAGACTAACACTCACCACAAATCCCGGTGGCTGCTATGTACAAACTACGTTCCCAAGGCCCTTGAGCATCGGCGAAGGAGGCAGTGCAACACCAGTAATGTCGCGATTTTTTTTAACAATACAGATAAGTATATATAAGAAAGAGAACCAATTCAAAATACACATTATCTTCGTCACTACAACAGTTTTGCTTTTGTGGTAGTTGTATCCTATGTATATTTTTTTAAATTATCAATTGCTAATCATTTGAAATGTATTAATTGTTTGACGGTTGATTTTAAAACATTATTAATGATACATTGATGTGCAAAATGTTATTTTTCTTAATTAATGTAACATATATTTTTCAAATAAAAGTTTTAAAGCAATATGCTTTCCGCACTGATGTGAATTTTCAGACATATTTTCCACATTTGTACTTAACAGAAGCGCTTCATATTGTGTATGGCACTGTATACCCTAGAGTAGAAAACTGCTATACGCGGAAACACTCAATAGAAAAGAGAAGGAGATACACTACTGCAAAATTCTCGACTAGACTCCTTTGAAAGGCGCATGTCGACTGTTCATTTCTGGCTGGGTTCGGGGTCAAGATGTGCACCCCCCCTCCCATTTCTCGGTTCATTTCGTTTTTGCCTTTTACCAAACATGAAGCTGTATTTTACGAACATTATCTTTGTACAATAATCAATTGTAGCAGTCGTGGTTCATTGCGTTTTCTCGTCTTATAGGGGGGGAGGGGTGTTAGGGTTAGTATTCCAAAAAGATAATTAGCTAACAAGGTTAATGAAATACAGCCTTATGTTTGGTAAGAAAGGCAAAAATTGAATTAACCGAGAAATGCAGGGAGGTGGCATATCTTTACCCCAGACTGTCCTCTGGAGTGGTTTCATTTTGCATGCGCTGATCTGAAATCAAAGCCCAACCCAGTTTTGCCCTGACTGCGCCTCAACAAGAATCAGCACCAAAAAATAACGTCTGGTGTGTGTGTGTGTTGTGTGTGTGTGTTGTGTGTGCGTGTGTGCGTGCGTGTGTGTACTTGAGACTATGATAATCATGCTATTGCATTAAAAATCACTTAATCAGTATAATGTGCACATCTGTATGTGTGTATGTCAAAAACTACCCTATTTTATGGACTATAAATTGATACTTTTTGCCCAGACTGAGACCACCGCCCCTTACAATGTGACTGATATTGTGATAATAATAGTCAGAAAATAGTGTGACAAAATTTGAATTTTGTGTTAAGTTTGGGCCGAAGCTGTGATGCTTTACTTTCGTTTCCACACGATACTGTAGTATCTCCTGTGTGTTTCTCGGTTCGGTTTGTTAGTCCGTCACCAAGACGGACTATTGCCATGGGCTGGTTTGTATTTTTTTTTTTTTTTTTTCTTTTCTGTCTGTCCCAAGGATATCTCCCGAACCGCTTGACCGAATCGCGTCAAATTTTGTGTGAAGGTGTGCCTCCTTAATAGGAAAAGATCGGCACAAACCATTTTGCCGTCGTGACCTTGACCTTGACGTACGACCTTGAAAACCGAAAATCTATTTTTAGCCATATCTCGGGCACCGATCAACATAGGATGTTGAAACTTGGTATGAAGGTGGTTTGGCTTATGCCCGTTCTGATGATGGCATACCGATCAAGGTCAAGGTCAAAAAGATCGCTGGAGCCTGAAAATCGGAGGGTCATTTTTTTCTCATTCTGTCTGTCCCAAGGATATCTTTCGAACGGGTTGACCGAATCGCGTCAATGTTTGTGTGCTGGTGTGTCACTATGAGAGGAAGGCATCCGCGCTAACCATTTTGCCGTCGTGACCTTGACCTTGACGTACGACCTTGGAAACCGAAAATCTTTCAGGGGCCATAACTCCCACACCGTTAGTGTTAGAGTCTTCAAATTTGGCATGTAGGTACTTTGGCTTATGCCCGTTCTGATGGTGGCATACCGATCAAGGTCAAGGTCACGGTCCGGGAGATCATAGGCCTTGAAAGTGGTAGGGGTCTACAAATTGTGTTTTCAGACATATTTTCCACATTTGTACTTAACAGAAGCGCTTCATATTGTGTCTGGCACTGTATACCCTAGAGTAGAAAACACCCGAGCATAAATTATCGCCATGCTGACCTTGACCTTGAAGTGTGACCTTGAAAACCGAAATTTCCTTCTTTGCGCTATATATTATTGTCCAAGCTGTATCTCGTGAACTACAAGACATAAGCTCTTCAAAGGTTGTGTCAGGATATGAATGAATGAAAATTTGTTTAACGTCCTCCGCCCCGGAGCAGGCACAGAGGCAGACAGACAGACAGAGAGAGAGAGAGACAGACATAGAGAGACAGAAAGAGAGAGAGACACATAGACATACAGAGACATGAGACACATAGAGAGAGACAGACAAAGACAGAGAGAGAGAGAGAGAGAGACAGACAGACCATGAAGAGAGAGAGAGAGAGAGAAAGAGAGAGAGCACGCACGCCCCCCCCCCCCCCCCTCGTTAGTCTTGGAAAGGCCTACTACTTTTGAATCCTGTCCTAAACTATGAAGAGAGAGAGAGAGAGACACAGAGAGAGAGAGAGAGTGTGGTGGGGGGAGAGAGAGAGAGGGGAGAGAGAGAGAGAGACAGACAAACAGACAGACAGACAAACAAAGACACAAAGAGAGACAGACGGACAGAGAGACATAGACAGAGAGCAAAGAGAACAACTGCTTGTCCGGTTGGATGAATGAAAATTTGTTTAACGTCCTTCGCCCCGGAGCAGGCACAGAGGCAGACAGAGAGAGAGAAGAGAGAGAGAGAGAGAGAGAGAGAGAGACAGACAGACACAGAGAGAGACAGACAGACAAACAGAGAGAGACAGACACAGAGAGAGACACATAGACATACAGAGACATGAGACACATAGAGAGAGAAAGACAGAGAGAGAGAAAGAGACACAGAGAGAGACAGAGACAGACAGACATCAGACATAGGCCCTACAGACAAAGACACAGAGAGAGGGTGGGGGGGGGGGGGGGGGGGTGACAGAGACAGAAAGCAAGTCAAAGTCAAAGTAAGTTTATTTCCAAACCCCCCAGGGGGTACATGAAATTGTTACATAATACATGTAACTACTTCCAAATGAAACATTACACACATAACCAGCAGAGAGAAACATAGCGGTATATAGTGCCTCACAAACCAACCTTACACAATCTAGTATACTCTCTCACATACACACACATAAAAAGCTATATATGCATACATCAAATTTAAACATAAAAAATGCAGAGAACTAATTATCCCAATCACTAGTGATGGGATGTAACTACAGAAAAAAAAAAGAACACTGCATGGACATAATATTTGAGAGAGACACAGACAGACAAACATACACAGTGAGCGCGCGCACCCCCCGCCACCCCCCCCCCCCCCCCCCCCCCAGAGGGAAGCTGAGACAGAAGATCAAAGCAACCGTAAGACCACCCGGCTAGCCGTGGAGTTACGGCACGCGGAACGGGAACGTTGCCGGGTTTTTTTCGCAGAGGGGCAGACATGTCCGTCACCAGCAATGCCACGCACTTGCAACACCCCGTAGCATAATTGTCCGTCACCGTAGGTGATCGGACTTTGCCGTGGTCTGGTTTGTATTTTTGTTTGTTTGTTTTTCTGTCTGTCCCAAGGATACCTCCCGAACCGCAACAAGCAACAGACCCCGTGAAAGAAAATACAAACTCTGAGCTTCCCATTCTGGAAGAACAAATCATGGAAGAATCCTCTTCCCCCACAATAAAGGAAAAACCAAAGAGAAAAAAGATCAGAAAAAGATCTCACAGAAAACACTCTGAAAAAACCTCTGAAAGAATTACAGAAGAAAAAGTGGAACAGATGATCTCAAAACAACTGGAAAAAATGACTGAGACAATAATGACGACAATAACTAAACACATGGACAACACACTGACAAAACAAACTCATACAACAACCTCTCAACTCGTAAATCTTAATATCCCCAAAGAAGAAAACAAATCTCTGAAAGAATCTTTCATAACTCGTATTCTACGAAGTCTGGCACAAGCCAGAACTTCCAACCAACCAAAGTCTCTGATCGAGGACTTGTCCTCTTTAATAACTGAATCAGAGGATCTCCCTACTGACCCTAAGAATGCTATAAACATCATGCAACTGGCCGAGATTGCCTGTGGTGCCTCCCCAGCGCCACAGGGTGCAAGACATAGACTGGGTTCGCAGAGAGCGAAACCCAAAGTCCTACCTTAACACTCATATCTAACTAGTCAGTAAAATCCCTTTTTTAATTTTACAGAAACCACTTTTACTGGTGGGGATAGAGTCCCTCCGGTGCGCGGGCCGTATACGTGTCTGCATTCCTGCTCCCTTTCCCCCCTCTCCTTTTTACCAAAATATGTGCCTGATGGGCCGAAGCGACTCTTTTGAGCCCACCATTTTTAAAAAATCCCTTCCCCTATGCAGATGGGTGTCCGGTGCGCGCAACGGGGGGTTCTTTCGTAAACCGTTACGCCTTAGCGCTCGTGCCCCCCCCCCCCCCCTTTTTTTGGGACTGCCCATGCGGTGCCCTGTCACTGCTCGGGGTGGAGAGGAGGGGTCCCTTCCCCTCCCTCCCTCCGTTCCGAGCATACAGGAGTCGTTAACCATCCCCACTCTCATTCTCAACCATCTATAATAATAAGCTTAAAAACATCGTTTTATTTCTCTTAATCTCAGATTCCATCATGACATCAGGGGCGGGAGAGTTTTTGTTGCTACCCCTCCCTGGGATCAGATGGAATAAATAAAACTACTTATAGCAATGGAGGCCTCTGACGGTATGTTCCCCCACTTATTAACAGCATCATACAATACAACTGATCTTGATTAAGATTCGTTAACTTAAATAACTAATCACCAATGGTCAGGTCTCAAGACCAAATTATACATAAAACAAACTAGATTTTAATAGTAACTTTTAATATAAAAATGAATTTCAATATTCATAAACTAACTTTTTACCAAATCTTAACCTACTTTTAATATAATAGAATTTTTTAGAGATATATATTTTAATAAAACAATTTTAGACTATGCATAAAACGTCCCAACAGGACAAGTTCTAGTTATTGACGGACCCAGATTAAAACTGAACTTATACACTTGAAAGATCAACCAGTAGTGGTCAGATCCCATAACTCAATCAAAACAAAAACATACAAATTTTAACAATAACTTTTTAATAAAATGATTTTAACACTTATAAACATTTTTTAATAAATTTACATACTTTCACATATGTGAAAACTACACCATGCCCTGTCCTATGGGACAAGATTAATCAGGTTAAACACTTAACAAATTTAAAAACAGATAAATTACAACTTAACCATATTTTAATAAGTCTCCCTATAAAAACAATAAATATAACTTCACCTATTAAAGGACTAAATAGTTTGTATGTAAAAGTTGTGTACATAATAATAATGCACATATTAATTTTAATAATTGTGGAGTTTGATTACTTCAAAAACCAACAGTAAATAGTTTGATCTCCAAACCTAAATAAAACCTAATTTTAAAAAATAACAAATTTTATCACTACAAACTAAACTCTTAATAAGCCATTAGTTGTATTAAGTCCTAAGGGACAAAACCTAATAGGCTAAATAACTAAAAAACATAACTTAACTAAATAGTTTGTATATAAAAGTTATGTACATAACAATAATGTACATAACATTTTTTAATAATATCTTCTAGGGTTTTTTTAACTGTATATATAGCTTGTATACAGGCAAATGCCTGTCAAAGATTTTAATAATAAAGCTCTTCCCGAGCACAAACACGGATTTTTATAAAATAGCTCAGTTGAGCATAAAACGCATGAATTTTAACTGTAGCCCTGGGTTTTTTTAATCAGACCTCCTCCAATCTGCCAGACTTAAAGCAAACAGCTAAATATCTTTTACAATCAAAATATTTTATCACAAACATAAAATGTTATACTCTAAACTTGTGCGCAATTAAAACTTCTAAAAAACTCTCTTAAAAACAAATAAATTATCCTAAAAATCTACAAAAAAACTCATAAATTTTCAAAACTAGATCTTATCAAACAAAAATCCACTTTTTTCCAGGATCTTTACCATTTTAAATGCCCCAAATAGTCTTTTGACTCAGAAGGCGTAAAATCTCTATTTTTCTCTCTCTCTTTTTACAATTTATGACATGCCAGGTGTTTTTTAATTATTTTTTTTATTGTACACTGGCTTCCAGACGTGAGACCTTACGCACTTGAGTGGGCACCTGTTGTCCATTCTGCAGTGCATATTTGCTTATATATTTTTATGTATTTTAGCTTACTAGTATGTATTTGTTATTCTTTTTTACTGTTTTATTTTAACCTGGACTCGATACATAGAGCGGAATGGCTTACGTTTCCAGCACTGTCTGGAATTATATGCTATAGGGTATAGTGATGGAAGTGTCATGTTATGAATTGTACTACATTTTTTGTTTTCAGGTTGTCTACGTTGTTAAGATTCATGGATTTGTGTTTTGCTATACGTGGTTGAACTTTACGCGGTGACAGTCCTGAGATAACCATATCTGTTGACGGGACTATAATAGACTAACTAACTAACTCACACTCTCTCTCTCTCTCTCTCTCTCTCTCTCTCTCTCTCTCTCTCTCTCTCTCTCTCTCTCTCTCTCTCTCTCTCTCTCTCTCTCTCTCTCTCTCTCTCTCTCTCTCCTTGTGTGTGTGTGTGTGTGTGTGTGTGTGTGTGTGTGTGTGTGTCGCTTCTGACTCCTCTCTCTCTCCAACTTTTTTCCCCAGTAAAGAGTAAGGATAGTCATTTCCCTGGCATTTTGCTTCTTACAGTGACTTGTATTTTGCAATCTATCGGCATAGAAAAATAGCGTCTTATCATAAAGATGGTGTAGGTTGGCGCACACAATCTCGCACGCATGCACCACACACACACACACACACACACACACACACACACACACACGCACACACACGCACGCACACGCACACACACACACCACACACAAGTACCAAATACCTAAGTACCACACACACACAAATATATAATACCACACACACACATACAAAAAATTATATACTTCATAACACACACACATACCTAATACCACACACACACACGCGCGCACGCACGCACGCGCACGCACGCACGCACACGCACACACACACACACACACACACACACACACACACACACACGCACGCCAATCACTTTCTCCACTCCCTGCTTTGTCTGAAGTAGAAGATGAGATTTACGTCCAATTGATCGTAGATCCTTATGGACGTTCTGCTTGAAGGCTGGGTAGTCTTCTCGTTGGGTGGTGATGATGATGATGATGAAGGGGCTCGTACTGTGAAGAAAGTGGAGTTCGTGACGTGGCATACGTCGTCTTTCGATGACTCGAACACGTTGCGCACCCTGGAATCGCGGATAACGCTGTTGGTTGCGGGAACATCTCGGACGGGATCCGAGTCGGGAACTGTTGCGTGATGCAGTTGTTAGCATCGTTGAAATTTTGGTACGTAGATGCGAGCATCTGATGAAGCTTGTCGCTGCCGTTGGCGTTGGCGTCAAAAACTGCTCCTGCTGTAGATGGTCTTCTTCCTCCTAAGGCCGTCGTCAGGACCACAGGGCGACCTGCTCCATACCGGGGAGTCGATGTCGTCGTGGGCGGGCTGGTAGACATGCAGCCAAGTCGAGCCCTCTCTGCAGGCGGATGTGAATACTCCCAGTAGACAGGTGGTAGAGTCCCCAGGTCTCCCGCCCTTCACGTCCACTGGGCATCGGCATACTGCAGAGACGGTCCAAGTTGCTGCTCGTCGATCCATCCCGTCCGCAAGTCGTTCAACTCCCATGGTGAGGGAGGAGATCCGGCGTCGCCCCTCTCGCTGGCTGCCACACAGCAAGACTTCGATGCAACTGCCACCATTGCATCGGTGTCACCGCGTAGCGAGAGAGAGACCCTCTCGCTACGGCTTCCCGGTTGGGAATGTGTGATGTGATTGTCTGAAGTGCATTCAAGGGAATTAAATAGCCGAGAACAGCATTATTTCCCCCTTTACTAATGTAAAGTTGCTTCCCTTTAGTCTTTTGTGGCTAGAACAACGGACTAAAGGAAGGAAGGAAGAGACGAGCGGGATGGGAGTTTTTAAATTTTTATCTTAGGCCTACTTATCTGTATTGTTAACAAATCGGGACTTTACTGGAGTTGCACTGCCTCCGGGTATTGCCTCCAGGATCGCTCCCACCATATTTATATCTACTAATGCCATGTCTGTTCCAGACCGGAGGACGTTAAACAGAGAGAGTGTGTTTCAGTGCATAATAATTATGTAGCACATAAAAACAACAACACTGCAACTCTATTACTGTTGCAATCTTGTTCTAACCAAAACACGTGTGTGTGTGTGTGTGTGCGTACGCGCGCGCGCGCGCGCGTGTGTGTGTGTGTGTGTGAGAGGAGAGAGAGAGAGAGAGAGAGAGAGAGAGAGAGAGGAGAGAGAGAGAGAGAGAGAGAGAGAGAGAGAGAGAGATGTTAGGTTTTACGTCCACGCGGCTGCAAAACAGCACATAATTATGGGACGAACCATCAACCAACCATCATTCAATGCTCTGATCAATCCTGGATCGAGGTACTGCAATACCAAGTCTGACGAGAGAGAGAGAGAGAGAGAGAGAGAGAGAGAGAGAGAGAGAGAGAGAGAGAGAGAGAGAGAGAGAGAGAGAGAGAGAGAGAGAGAGAGAGAGAGAGAGAGAGAGAGAGAGAGTGTTTATTTGATCTTTATAAAATTAAGAGGATGTGTAGAGTCCACCAAAAATATATGGACTATTAACTGTTAGTACTCCTTTTTGTTGTTGTAAAAAACATTATTTAGAAGATCTAAGAAAAAAGGCTGGAGAATGGGCCAATAAGTCAGAAAGATATTAGATGGTAGAAAAGCAAAGGGAAAAGGCAGAGTCAAAGAGAGGCAGATTAAAGGAAGTTACAAGTACAGAACTTCCAGAAGGTGGGGGAACCATTTTTACGAAAGGCTTCCCCCCGGTATCCCCACGTGGAGAGAATCTATTCGTGGAGGGGGCGGGGATGTCCAGCTCCCCGTATGGAGGCACGAGGCATCCACCCACTGCCCCAGGAATTTGAATGGATCAGACGAGTGAAATCACATCGTGAATTCTTTAACCTAATCACATCGACTTGAAGCACGTCATCAGATATTTAGGGCTAATAACGCCATCGGAAGGAGATTAATCTGGTTCAGTGGTTCAGTGGTTGGGTGCTGCATTTATTGGTAATCAGGCATGGCCCTACATGCAATCTCAGTAGGTCAATCATGGGTCGACTCCGAGTTTCTTTAGATAATGGTCGCCGCGCGAATAACTGTTACGCCCAAAGGGGTAAACACCCTAAACGTTGGCTAAGGTCAGATATTAACGCTTACTCTATCATAAGGGAGATGAATCACACCTCTGTCAGTTTGTATAACGTTTTAGAGAGAGAGAGAGAGAGAGAGAGAGAGAGAGAGAGAGAGAGAGAGAGAGAGAGAGAGAGAGAGAGAGAGAGAGAGAGAGAGAGAGAGAGAGAGAGAGAGAGAGAGAGAGAGAGAGAGACTGGACACTGGATACTGGACACTGGAAAACTTTATTTGAGAGAGAGTAGTGTGGGTTGTTGTTGAAGAGAAAGAGAGATGTGTTGTTCGTCTTTAATTAACACATGTGAGTTTACTTTTTTTTTAAAATAATTTAAGTGTGTTTGTGAGTAGGAGGAATGGAGGAGTGAAAACTGTACACATATGTACCGTACCCATTATGACCGTATGTGTTGAGAAGGGAAAAGAGGAAGACAATTAGAGATGACAGTTTGTGAGCGGAGAAACCGGAACTAAGATAAGTAGGCAAGCGAGGAGAGACTTTGACATCGTGTCAGTGTAACCGGAAATGATGAAGTATCAGGAAAAGTCTTGGTATTGCTGGTACCCACGTGTCGTCATATCCGGCCAGAAGGAGCGCCATATTATGGGAGACCGCCATCTTAGTCCTTACCTTTTTTTGAAAAATGCCAGATCGATGCTGCGTATTTGGCTGTTCCCATTCGAAACTTAATCTAAACTGTATTTATAACATCTGGATGTTTTCTTTACACATTTAGATAACATTTTCACTTTGTTTACACACAAATAAGGACTAAGATGGCGACACTTCCGTTGGAATGGTCGAGATGCGCACGCAGGTGGGTTGGAGCCATTGGGGCCAATTTCTATCTTAAATACGTGCAACTTCTATTCCACATAGAGGCCTGCCAAACAGCCGTCACTGCTCAACGTAGCTGTCAGTGAGTGTTTTGATGTTATAGTATACATAAGGTACGGTAAGTATGGTGGTTTCTTTTTAGTTTTAAATTGCTCTACACGTCTAAAACGCTAATCTTTCGATATTTGTTTTGTATAGGGGAAGACGGGGTAAAAAGCTCATGGGCGGGTAAGAAGCCCACCCCAATTATCTCATGAAATGAAGCAAATTTCAGTCTCATTTTGCCCATGAGACGAGTGCTAATGTCTGGCATTCGTTTCATGGGCAACTTTGACTGAAAGTTTCTTTATTTCATGAGATAATTGGGGTGGGCTTCTTACCCGCCCATGCGCTTTTTACCCCGTCTTCCCCTATGAATAATGCTAAAGAAAAAAAAAAGAAAAAAACGAAAACGAAATTTTATTTAACCAGGGAAACATGAGATAAGCAATACACTGCTTTTTTTCCACCAAGCCCTAGGGCAAATAAAACATTCAATAACAAAGTTCACTAACGCATGCACAAAAGTGAAAAGGCAAATGGGTTACACAAAAAAGAAAGAAACGCTTGGGGTAATGACAGGTGAGGGGGGGGGGGGGGTGTAATGAGAGGGAATAAGGGGGAAGGGAGGGTATACTAAAGCATGTCACAACACAGAGAGAGAGAGAGTCAAAAGTCAAAAATAGTTTAATGTTTAGGCCTCTGGCCCATATCAATAGTGACAAACACTTGATTTTTTAAAAACAGAAACACGTCGTGCTCTATTCACACTCTAGAGATACACTGGTTTCTGATTGAGAGAGAGAGAGAGAGAGAGAGAGAGAGAGAGAGAGAGAGAGAGAGAGAGAGAGAGAGAGAGAGAGAGAGACTCAGACTCAGAAACTTTATTTTACAAGGAAAAGAATTTAGGCTGGGCCTAGTCTTCCATTCTGTCCTTGGTTCTAAGCTTACAATACATAACTACTACTATCAATGAACATTGAGACACAGGAAAATCGCCAACACAAAAACCCAACTAACAGTAATATAGCAACAACATTGGTAGGCAGAGCATCAACATCAGCAATAAAAACAAACAGAATAGAAAACTAACCAACCAAATAAACACAAATAGATTAACAAAAAACACCTTTCGCTACAATTTACTTCTTCTACTACCATTACTATACTACTAGTGTAAGACAGGGCAAAAAAAAAGAGAGAGAGAGAGAGAGAGAGAGAGAGAGAGAGAGAGAGAGAGAGAGAGAGAGAGAGAGAGAGAGAGAGAGAGAGAGAGAGAGAGAGAGAGTAAATTAGTGTACATTAATGATCTGCCTGAGAAGCTGACATCATCTCTGACAGGCTCTTCGCAGATGATACTGCTGTCTACAAGGTTGTTGCGGCGCCCCAGGATCATGACCAGCTACAGGATGACCTCCATCGACTCGCTGAGTGGGATAAGAGCTGGGACATGGTTTTCCACCCTGGCAAGTGTAACAACACCTTGAGCGTATCAAGAAGCAGAAAGCCCCGGCAGCATCATTACCAGCTGCATGGCCACAACTTACAAGCAGTCGACTCCATCAAGTACCTTGGAGTGACTCTGACAAAGGATCTGAACTGGAAGAAGGAAAAGATAGCGAAAGCCATGGCTACTACACCGACACCTTTGATATTGAGATAGGCCTACCTCATGCAATTACATGCTACATTTTGGGACAGGGGTAGGTGTTTATGGACAGTGAATCTGAAAAAAGGCAATGACGTCAAATTTAAAAAAAAAGTCAGTCGTGGGAAATTTTACTCCTCTTTTCTCCTCCATTTAATGTTGTCAGTATTGTGTACATGATCATTGTATCGTGCTTGCGGAAATATGTGTATTTTTTCCATATTTTTCATTGCAAAGTGATCTTTCGTTTACACTTTTTGTTTTGCATCGTGTTTGCTTCAGTTGTGCTTCTCATTTATGACGACAGGATGAAAAAAAAAGCTTTGTTTAGCTTATTCCTGTATCGTCAATAAAAGATCATTTGGACTTGACTTGACTTGACTTGACTTGACTTGACTCCCATTCCACACACCCCACTGACGGGTGATCCGTTGGGACCTCCCCCCCTTCCCCGCCCCGGGACAAACTGACCCGCCCCTGCACTGGAAGGTAAAAGGTGTAGACCCTTATATAAGCTTTCAAGATATTGAACTTAAAAAACGTGTCCTCGACGAAAATCCGTTTAACGTCCTCCGGTCTGAAACAGACACATATGGGACATTAGTAGACATAAAGATGGTGGGAACGATCCTGGTGTCAATGCCCGGAGGCAGTGCAACTCCAGGAAAGTCCCGAATTTGTAACGATACAGATGTCTTAATGTGTCCTCCCTAAGGTCCTATATTATATAGTGGATAAGCTTAAGGGCCGGTCACACGTCCACTGAAATCGCACGACTGTACGATACGAGTCGATCACGTGGTCGCGAAGACCAAAATGTGATTCGCGCTTCGAGACCACGTGATCGAGTCGTATTGTACAGTCGCGCGGTTTTAGTGGACGTGTGGCTGGCCATTTACTTGTGTGATAAAGAAAAGCCTCTCGTCAGGGTGGCTCCATCCATTGTGTTCCGCAGCAGCGAAACGATGTGGACACCAGCTCACAACGGGAGCTTTAGGTGGATTAATCTGATAAAAGAGTTGCAGTTTAAAGGGGCACACTGACGGATGAGTTTTTGTATGAAGCACGTCGAGATCACCAGGAAAGCACCACTCACTTTGCTCTGGTTTCCTAGAAATCGAACCATCAAATCGGCGATTCCTAGCTCCTTGGCGGAGGTGCTGGAAGTCAAATTCTTTCACCCAAACAGAAGGCGTGTGCCGTCTCTTTTCTAATGGCCGCCAAATCGTTCGCACGACATTTTCGCAATACAAGCCTTTTTGTTTTTATTTATTTTTAAATGTTATACAGTTTATGTAAAGGAGTTTCGCTCGCAACAAAGGAAATAGCTCCATTTGTGTTTTTTTTACTGCACTACAAAAAAACCACAACCCAAACCGCTTCAACCACAACGAGTGACCTCCACGTATACCCACCCCCTCCAAAATGGTTGCTATCTCCACCAAGGAGGAATCGCCGTTTTGACGGTTTAATTTCTAGGAAACCAGAGCAAAGTGAGTGTTCCGATCCTTGAAAAGGCTGTCTTTCTGGTGATCTCGACGTGTTTCTTGCAAAACTCATCCGTCAGGGTCCACCTTTAAGCGTCGCTTAAGGTCTCTGTGCACGTGAATATTTTTTTCCTTCCTTCCCCATGGCAACACAGGGATAGCGATTCATAATAGGTCTCTGTACACGTGAACATTTTTCACTCTTTCACCATAGCAACTCAGTGACAGCCAAGCATCTTAAGATTATGGCAGCGATTTAATGCTCCAAAAAAAGAGATGATTTTGACCCCCAAAAATGTCTGTGGCAAAAGAAAAGACCATCTACCCTAACCCTATCCCTAACCACGAAAAGAACCAAGAAATAGAGCAGGAGGGTGTAAATCTACATATTTGCCGAGAAATCGATGTACAAAGCCATGCACTTATACTATTTTTTTGCTGGAACCATTCCTTTTTTTGGTTGATACATTTTAAGTCTAAGATTATTTGCATATCACATGCGTTGCCATGAGGAAAGAGTAAAAAATGTTCACGTGTGCAGGTACCTTAATTAACTTGCATATCACTGCGTTGACATGGGGGGGGGGGGGGGGAAGGTCACTACGTGTAAAGAGACCTTTATCAAACTTTGTCATTGCCTTGCTCGGGAAAGAGATAGGCCATAGGGTAATCTCTCTCTCTCTCTCTCTCTCTCTCTCTCTCTCTCTCTCTCTCTCTCTCTCTCTCTCTCTCTCTCTCTCTCTCTCTCTGTGTCTCTCTCTCCCCCAGGCACTGAGTTTGTCACACCTGTTTGTTTTTTGTTGTTGAAGAAAATCAAATCATACAGAATGGACACGACTCCCCCATCGAGTAGCTCACTTCCGTTTCCGGTGTCATGGCGGAGCGTGCTGGTCGCCGCGTGTCTCTGGAGTGCTCTCCCTTCTGATCGTCTGCTCCCAGTCACCGCCAACATGGCCGCGGCCTCCAGTCCAGGGTCGAAGTTCAAGGCCGCGGTGTACGAGCACGCGGCGACCTTACCCCGTGACCCCGAGGAGGTAGTGAGCAGGGAGGAGGCTCTGATAGTGATGGAGGCAAACCTGCACGTGTATAACGAGCAGGCGTCTTAGGCTAGAAAACAGGTGACGTGTACTGCTTGATTGATTGATTAGTTTATTGAGTGAGTCAAGTCAAGTCAAGTCAAAATGATCTTTATTGACGATAACAGAATAAGCTTGCTAAAAGCTTTTTTGCATCCTGAGTGATTGAGCGAGCGAGTGAGTGAGAGTTATGAGGGCAAACGTGTACGTGTATAACGAGGTGGTGATTTATTAATTGATTGATTGATTATTTGATTGATTGATTGATTGATTGATCGAGAGTGATGATGAAATAACAACTGGCACGTGTCTAACGAGCAGGCCGCGGAGGTTGCTTGCTGGATTGATTGATTAATTGGTTGGTTGATAACGAGCAGGCCGCGGAGGCTAGAAGACAGGTGACGTGGGTTGCTTGGTTGCTTGACTGATTGATTGGTTGGTTGACTGAATGATTGACTGGTTGATTAATTGGTTGGTTGACTGAATGATTGATTGGTTGAATGATTTGTTGAGCGTGTATAGCCAGCAGGATGCGGTGGCAGGTGACATGTGTTAATTGACTGATTATTTGATTGGTTGATAGATTGATTATTTGCTTTGTTGATTGATTGGTTTTGGGAGTGATGAAAAAATAAGTCTGGAGGTGTGTAATGTGTAGGAAGCGAAAGCCAAAAACAAGTCATTGATCGGTTGATTGATTGATTGGTTTGTTGACTTATAAAATTGATTTGTTGATTATGTGTGCCTCTGTGTGTGTGCCGCTAGCTCTGTGTGTACCTAGCTCTGTGTGTGTACCTCAGTGTGTGTGTGCCTAGCTCTGTGTGTGTGTGTGTGCACCTCTGTGTGTATGTACCTCTCTGTGTGTGTCTAGCTCTGTGTGTGCCTCTGTGTGTGTACCTCTGTGTGAGTGCCTCTCTCTCTATCTATGAGAGAGAGAGAGAGAGAGAGAGAGAGAGAGAGAGAGAGAGAGAGAGAGAGAGAGAGAGAGAGAGAGAGAGAGAGAGAGGTGTTTTGTGTGTGTGTGTCAATGTGTGTGTGTTTTTTGTGTAAGTTTGCAATTTCATTCTTGTTTAATTTCTCTGTGGTTTACTGAATGGTTTTTTTTATATATTGTCTGTTAAAATGTATTTTCAATGTCGGTACAACTTATTATACTTACCTGACAATAAAGTGGTTCCATTCCAGTCCTCTGTAACTTGTGTAAGCATACTTCCGTAGCTGTGTTTGTAGTCTACCTCTGTGTATGCGCAGGGTGCTGATATCTTGGTGTTCCCAGAGGACGGGCTCTACGGGTTTCAATTCACCTGGCATTCCATGACCCCTTACCTGGAGTTCGTTCCAGACCCCAGGCTGCAGCACTGGGTGCCCTGTGAGGACCCGCACCGGTTCCCGTGAGTAGATTTTTGTTGTTGACATTAGTTAACAATCGTCGGTGAGCATGCCTGAGTCTGAGTCTGAATAGTGTAATTGATTAGGCCACAAGCCTATTTCAATGCCTGGGCGAGCACAAGCATATAGCATAATATATAAAAGATCAAGGATAACAACGGGAGAGAGAGAAAGAGAGAGAGAGAGAGAGGGGCCAGAGGCCCATTTCAACTAGCGAGCACACGCATGCAAACTATTTAAATGATCAAGCATAATATCAAACATTAACAATGGTGAGAGAGAGAGAGAGAGAGAGAGAGAGAGAGAGAGAGAGAGAGAGAGAGAGAGAGAGAGAGAGATACAGAGAGACAGAGAGAGAGAGAGACACACACACACACAGACACAGAGAGAGAGAGAGAGAGAGAGAGAGAGAGAGAGAGAGAGAGAGAGAGAGAGAGAGAGAGAGAGAGAGAGAGAGAGAGAGAGAGAGACGCACACACACACACACAGACACACACAGAGACAGAGAGAGAGAGAGAGAGAGAGAGAGAGAGAGAGAGAGAGAGAGAGGGAGAGAGAGAGAGAGAGAGAAACAAGCAGATAGACAGACAGACTGACAATCAGGCAGAGTGACAGAGAAAGATTGTCTGGTGAGGTATAAATAACTATACTGAAGTGCAACACGCATTGAGCAGAATGGCCCTCTTTATTGTTAGACGATGTATTGTTATAGTGAAACAAAAGTGCAACACACACTGAGATATATAAGGTCAGGAACCACTCTCTCTATATCGATCGTTATGTATTATTATAGTGAAACAGAAGTGCAACACGCACTGAGCTATATAAGATCAGGAACCACTCTCTCTATATCGTTATGTATCATTATAGTGAAACAGAAGTGCAACACGCACTGAGCTGTATAAGGCCAGGAACCACTCTCTCTATATCGTTATGTATCATTATAGTGAAACAGAAGTGCAACACGCACTGAGCTGTATAAGGCCCGGAACCACTCTCTTTATATCGTTATGTATCATTATAGTGAATCAGAGGGCAACACGCACTGGGCTGTATAAGGCCAGGAACCACTCTCTCTATATCGTTATGTATCATTATAGTGAATCAGAAGGGCAACACGCACTGAGCTGTATAAGGTCAGGAACCACTCTCTATATATCGTTATGTGTCATTATAGAGAAACAGAAGTGCAACATGCACTGAGCTGTATAAGGCCAGGAACCACTCTCTCTATATCGTTATGTATCATTATAGTGAAACAGAAGTGCAACATGCACTGAGCTGTATAAGGCCAGGAACCACTCTCTCTATATCGTTATGTATCATTATAGTGAATCAGAAGTGCAACACGCACTGAGCTGTATAAGGCCAGGAACCACTCTCTCTATATCGTTATGTATCATTATAGTGAAACAGAAGTGCAACACGCACTGAGCTGTATAAGGCCAGGAACCACTCTCTTTATATCGTTATGTATCATTATAGTGAAACAGAAGTGCAACACGCACTGAGCTGTATAAGGCCAGGAACCACTCTCTCTATATCGTTATGTATCATTATAGTGAAACAGAAGTGCAACACGCACTGAGCTGTATAAGGCCAGGAACCACTCTCTCTATATCGTTATGTATCATTATAGTGAAACAGAAGTGCAACACGCACTGAGCTGTATAAGGCCAGGAACCACTCTCTCTATATCGTTATGTATCATTGTAGTGAAACAGAAGTGCAACACGCACTGAGCTGTATAAGGCCAGGAACCACTCTCTCTATATCGTTATGTATCATTATAGTGAAACAGAAGTGCAACACGCACTGAGCTGTATGGCCAGGAACCACTCTCTTTACATCGTGGCCAACATTGGAGATAGGCAGCCCTGCCACACCCATCTCCTTCCCTCCTGCCACCATGGGAACGACAGCAGCTATCTCCATGGCAACAACGGCAGTCACCATCACCATGACGACGACGACAGTTATGACGGGCACGTGCAGTACAACACGAACGTGGCCTTTGACCCCACGGGGAAACTCATTGCCAGGTCAGTGAGTTGTCCGTATCTCTTTCTATCCACTCTATGTCTGTCTGTCTGTAGGTCTACTGTATGTTTCTCTTGGAAATATTTCGGCAATCAATATTTAAACACATACAAATGATATTCAGGCAATTTTTTTTTTTTAAAGGTCTATAGCTGTCCCATCTTCTGGGCCGTACAGTGGCGTTGCTCCCACGCCGCTCATGCAGGGGTGTGTGTGTGTGTGGGGGGGGGGGGGGGGGCACATCTTTACCTTTACCCGAGCCCCAATACGCAACCACACCCCGGCTTGTTCAGGTCGCAGAATCCGCAACCAGCAGTCCAAGAGGAGCGAAAGTATGTTAGGCCGTCAGGAGGCAACCAACCGAGGACGCACTGCACTGCTGCTGAGTCACTCCGGTGGAGTTCAGTGGAGCCTGTACGCAGGACAGCACATAGGCCTACTAAGTACTGACGACAATAAGGTCTTAGTCACGGAGTCAGGGTGAGTGAGGTCCTCCTCCGAGGGCGCCACCACGTCCGTCCAACGACAGCTCCCCAGAACATACTGATCCCTATGACTAAGGGTATAAGGGTATAAACTGGACTGGTAATGGAAACTGAGGTCACCAATGAGAGCAGGGTATGCAAGGCCACATAATTCGAGACATGTTTTTTTTTTCTTTTTTGATGATTGATGGAAATGAGGCGGACGACGATGATGATGCTGATGCTATGGAGCTCCGTATCGGTCTGAGACTACGTGGCAGGACTATATTCTACGCTTCCTTTCATAATGAAGGGAGGTGGGTGTTAGTGTGCTGTGTTATGAGTATATGCAATGCATTCTCTAATGTATTCATTTTCATAGATATGTATGGTGAGGATACGTGAACCAGTCTGTTAGAAATGTTTGTACGAATGGTGAGTGAAAAGCGCATTTAGTTGCTTTGCAAGATTATGCGCTATATAAGCATTATTTATGATTGTTATTTTATGATATTCCGGCGTTAACCTAGGCCACTCACTCAGGGTAGGAGTCGGTCCAGGACCGAAACACAAACTCTCGCCTCTGATGGGATTCGAACCCCTGACCTCCCAGTCAGTAGCCCGCGATTTTACCACTACACCACGGCGACTGGTTGGCACTAAGAGAGGTGTGTGTCAAAGTCAAAGTCAAAAGTCAAATTTTTTATTTTCAGATGGAACATTGAATAAGCAATAATGGTTTGCTTTTTTACATCAAGCCATCTATAACACAACAGTTAAAGAAGGAAATAAACATGAGAACACCCCACCACCGCCACCCACCCACACACACAGACACAAACCAAACCAAAACAAACAACAACAAAGACATTAATAAGTTCATGCACGCACACCCCCGAGTACTCGTATACACACACTCTCTCTCTCTCTCTCTCTCTCTCTCTCTCTCTCTCTCTCTCTCTCTCTCTCTCTCTCTCTCTCTCTCTCTCTCTCTCTCTCTCTCTCTCTCTCTCTCTCTCTCTCTCTCTCTCTCCCAATGTGTGTGTGCGTGTGCGTGCGTGCGTGCGTGTGCGTGCGTGTGTGCGTGCGTGTGTGTGTGTGTGTGTGCGTGCGTGTGTATGTGTGTGTGTATGTATGTATGTGTGTGTGTGTGTGTGTGTGTGTGTGTGTGTGTGTGTGTGTGACCTTTGTGCTGTTTGGGGCTAAAGGCCGAGCTACACACATCCAAGTTCGATCGTACGGCTATCCAACTGTGAGGCTTCAGTGAGAAACCATTCTGATGATATCATACTCGTTTCTCTGACTATACAAGGCCCCAATACGTGAATCTGATGGATCAGATTCATGTAAAATACTGACATTTGATCAGATTCGTGTACTGAACTTGTGTTCTGTTTCTTAATCCCTCTTTCTTTTTTCTTTCTTTTCGTGCTTCCTTCCTTCCTTCCTTCCTTCCTTCCTTCTTCTTCTTCTTCTTCTTCTTCTTCTTCTTCTTCTTCTTCTTCTTCTTCTTCTTCTTCTTCTTCTTCTTTCCTTCTTTCATTTAAGTTTTTCTTTTTCACTCAATTTCTTTTTACCGCAGATACCACAAGCAGCACCTGTTCTTTGAACCCCAGTTCGACACGCCCCCGACCCCTGAACTGTCGACCTTTGACACGCCCTTTGGCCGCTGGGCCATGTTCACGTGCTTCGACATCCTGTACCGTGACCCGGCCGTGACCTTGGTGCGTGAGCTTGAGGTGGCCAACATCGCTTTCCCCTCGGGCTGGGTGGATAGCCCCCCTTTGCTTGCCTCGGTGCAGTTCCACTCAGCCTTTGCCCGGGGAATGGGGGTCAACTTACTAGCTGCCAACATTCACCTGCCACGCTTTCGATCCCAGGGCAGCGGGGTCTACACACCCAAAGGCCACCTTCTTCCACAATTCCACTGTCGGCAGTCCCTCCAAGCTCCTGGTCACAGAGATCCATGTCTTGCACAAACCGGAACCCGAGGCAGCAATTCGTACCGGGAATACCGAGTTCTTAGGAAACAGGAAGCCCTCAGCAGAGGAAAACAGGAAGAGGTTTATGGCAACCGAAAACGGGAAAGTTTTGTCGGATGAAAACTGGAGTTCTTTTGTGACTGGGAACAGGAATGAAGGTTTGATTAGCGGTAAGGCGAGGAGGGGAAACACTGAGCGGAGAGAAGCTACGACTCCTCTAACCGGACCTCTTCTGGTCCTGCCCGTTCCTCTGCCACCCCGACAAGCCTCGCGGAGACAGCCTTTGTGTCGGAGCTATCCCACGACCTGTTCAACTTCGTGCTGTTGGGGGAATCTCCCAGCGACACCCTGAGCGTGTGTCAGCGCAACATGTGCTGCCACCTCACCTACAACTCCTCCTCCTCCCTTGCGGGAGACCTCTTCGCTCTGGGGGCCTTTGACGGCCTGCACACCTACAAGGGGACCTTCTACCTGCAGATCTGCGCTCTGGTTCGCTGCCCAGACAGACGCTCGCCATGCAGCTGCGGGCAGCCCACCAACCAATCAGCCACGCTGTTTCACTCGCTGCGGCTGCGCGGAGAAATGCGCACGGAGTTCGTCTACCCGGAAGTGCTGCTGAGCCAAGATGGCGGCCAGCTGGCCCTGGCGGAAGCGGCCGAGTGGAGCTTCCGGGGAGGGGAGATAAGCAGCGAGGGCGGTCTGTCTCGGCCTCTGTTGTCGGCGGCACTGGTCGGCCGGTGGTACGACGGAGATGACGTCATGGATCCGGGTCACAAGGAGTCAGTGACGTCATCGGGTGTGGGGTGAGGGTGGTTGGTAGGAGGGTTGTGGTGGCGTGCATTGTAGTACTACTAGTCGTTTTCTGGTGGGGTTGAGTGAGGTTTTCTACGAAAGTAGAAGCAACATTCTATTAGGGCGTAGATCGATGCACCTGCGCAACAAGCCCTTTGGTGAACTTATATCGATTTAATCAAGGAGGGGTGGCTCTTTTTTTAGGCAGTAGGCCCACATTGCACAGTAAACTCTGTGTGTGTGTGTGTGTGTGTGTGTGTGTGTGTGTGTGTGTGTGTGTGTGTGTGTGTGTGTGTGTGTGTGTGTGTGTGTGTGTGTGTGTGGTGTGTGTGTGTGTGTGCGCGCGCGCGCGCGCGCGCGCGCGCGCGCGTGTGTGTGTGTGTATGTGTGAGGAAGAGAGAGAACGTCGCGTGCAAGCATCGTGTTTATTTTACTCTTTTGTTGTTGTTGTTGTTGTTGTTTATTTTGCTTTCTAATGATTCATTATTTGTTTGTCTTTAATGCTCTTCTTATCAATGTAAAACGCACTGAACTCATGTGAGAAAGAGCTCTATGTAAATTCCCATATTATTATTATTATTATTATTATTATTATCATTATTAATATTATCATTATTACTATTATTATTATTATTATTATTATTATATTATTATTATTATTATTATTATTAATTTGAAGTCAAACTTGATTTCGTTTTAATAGCACACACGGTTTTAAAAAAAACAACCCACCACCACCCCACCAAAAACAAGTAATATGATATAATGTCACCCGTTTATGTGTATGAACGCATGTAACTAATATGTCTTATAATAGTCATCAGATTGTACTAACAACAATGATACGACAATGGTAGTAACGTCAACCTTACTATCACTACTACTCATTTATTAGTGTCTGTGACCTTAATTTTGGATCCAGTAAATTATTGAAGTTTAAATCATGACGATTGTTTGCGGTCAGAAGAGAGAGAGAGAGAGAGAGAGAGAGAGAGAGAGTGAGAGAGAGAGAGAGAGAGAGAGAGAGAGAGAGAGAGAGAGAGAGAGAAGAGAGAGAGAGAGAGAGAGGAGAGAGAGAGAGAGAGAGAGAGAGGAGAGAGAGAGAGAGAGAGAGAGAGAGAGAGAGAGAGAGAGAGAGAGAGAGAGAGAGAGAGAGAGAGGGGGAGAGAGAGAGAGAGAGAGAGAGAGAGAGAGAGAGAGAGAGAGAGAGGGAGAGAGAGAGAGGGAGAGAGAGAGGGAGAGAGAGAGAGAGAGAGAGAGAGAGAGAGAGAGAGAGAGA
>CM065686.1:18678857-18691357 GCA_017654935.2 Phymorhynchus buccinoides | reverse complement strand
ACTAACTTAGTATATTGCATTGTGGGTAGGGAGAAAGTGAAAGTGAAAGTACTAGACCTGGTGTTCAGCGGGACACATCGGGACATCCAGAGAACAGAATAGGCGGGACATGACGGGACATTTATTTTGGGGCTGAAAATGGCTGGCGGCGAAAGGGTTAAACAGTTCACGCGCATTGGTTGTTTAGGCTAATTTACACTGCTACTACCCGCGTTAGCTGTTTAAGACGCAATCGTGAATACCATACCAGGTCCCCCATAGATTCATGTGATGAGGATGATCGTGACCTGTCAGCTTAAAAGGCGAGTCATCTGCGGATCATGCGGGAGTTTCTCGCAATGAAGCCTCCAGACGACACGATTGGAAAATCAAACGACTTCATTAAGTTTGTATTGGTATCTGTCCTTGTCAACTCTTTTTTTTCCTCTCTCATTCGTTCTGTCAGTTACCGCCTCTTTCTCTCTATCTTTCTGTCTCTCTCTGTCTCTCTCTCTCTCTCTCTCTCTCTCTCTCTCTGTCTCTGTCTCTCTCTCTCTCTCTCTCTCTCTCGTCTCTCTCTCTCTCTCTCTCTCTCTCTCTCTCTCTCTCTCGCTCTCTCTCTCTATGTCCCCCCTCTCTCCTCCCTCACACTCTTTTCCATTCCTCTCTCTCTCCCCCCCCCTCTCTCTCTCTGCCCCCCCCCATCCCTCTCTCACATACACTTTTCCTCTCCCTCCTCCTCTCTCTCCCTATCTCTCTCCCCCCCTCACTCTCTGTCCTCCACCCTCTCTCTCCTCACACACTCTTTTCATCTCTCTCTCCCCCCCACTCTCTCCCTATCTCTCTCTCTCCCACCTATCTCTCTCTCTCTCTCTCTCCCTATCTCTCTCTCTCTCCCTCTCTCTCTCTCTCTCTCTCTCCTCTTTCTCTCTCTCTCTCTCTCTCCCTATCTCTCTCTCTCTCTCACACACACACACACGCTCTCTCTTCCTCTCCCTTCCTCCCCCCCCCTCTCTCTCTCTCTCTCTCTCTCTCTCTGTCTCTCTCACACACTCTCTTCCTCTCCCTTCCTTCCCCCTCTCTCTCTCCTCTCTCCCCTTCCTCCCTCCCTCTCTCTCTCTCACACACACTCTCTTCCTCTCCCTTCCTTCCTCTCTCTGGCCTCCCTCTCTCTCTCTCTCTCTCTCTCTCTGTCTCTCTCTCACACACACTCTCTTCCTCTCTCCCTTCCCCTCTCTCTCCCTCTCTCCCTCCTTCCTCCCTCCCTCCCTCTCTCTCACACACACTCTCTCTCTCTCTCCCTCCCCTCTCTCTCTCCCTCTCTCTCTCCATCTTCCTCCCTCCCTCTCTCTCTCTCACACACTCTCTTCCTCTCCCTTCCCCTCTCTCTGCCTCCCTCTCTCTCTCTCTCCTCTCTCTCTCTCTCTCTCTCTCTCTCTCTCTCTCTCTCTCTCTCTCTCTCTCTCTCTCTCTCTCTCTCCATTGTCAGAAGACCTTGTTTGGTAATGACAATAAAAAAATGTCAAATCTCTCTCTCTCTCTCTCTCTCTCTCTCTCTCTCTCTCTCTCTCTCTCTCTCTCTCTCTCTCTCACGACTCTCTCTCTCTCTCTCTCTCTCTCTCTCTTCTCTCTCTCTCCTCTCTCTCTCTCTCTCTCTCTCTCTCTCTCTCTTGGCAGAAGACCTTGTTTGGTAATGACAATACAAATGTCAAATGACGTGGACGGGACATATAATATAAAGGGCGAGTTCTTAAAAGCGCAAGTTTATTTATTACATTGAAAGGATTTAAAATTTATAAAATATAGTATTTTGTGTCACGTGACACTTAATAATTGACTATAGTGATGTAAAATAGATTAATAAAATGCTTTTGTTTGTCTGGCCATAATACAACCCTCCCTGTTGTATTACAATTCAAGGTTAAAATTTCAAAATAATATTTTATTCATAAAAAGCCAAATTTGGCCCTTATTTATTATTAAAAGGGAATATGTACATATATCTATTTCATATTTACAAAATATATATATATTCTTATGGCTATTTACAAAAAATTATATCTAACTAAACATTAATATTTTATTGTCCTACCCGGGGAAGGAGTTTTCTTTCCCCGGGACTTCCCTATCTATATGATAGGGGGAATAATTTACATCACGGACGTTTATGTATGCTCTTCAAAAGACAAAAACTCCCGTAGATTTTATATTAATATTTCTGCCGTCTCGTAAATTATTGCCATAAGACGAGCCAGATTCTCAGATCGAGTTAATTACCATTTATGGAATGTATTTCTGAGTAATGAATATTCATGCAAAATCAGTGTGCCTATAAAATGATGTCGGATTAACTGGATAGTCTGGTTTGTTATTATGGTAGGTTAAGTGTTTTTATTTTGTAGCCTTTTTTCCCCATAAATATCTGGTTATTTCTGGTTTTTTGGGGGGTTTACTTGAGAGAGACAAGGCGAAAGACAGATAGACAAGGCAGACAGACAGACAGGCAGAGACCGAGATTTGTTTAGGTGGTTAGGTATGGCTTCAGCTCTGTGTGTGTGTGTGTGTGTGTGTGTGTGTGTGTGTGTGGTGTGTGTGTGTGTGTGTGTGCGTGCGTGTGCGTGTGCGTGCGTGCGTGCGTGTGCGTGTGCGTGTGTGTGCGTGCGTGCGCGTATGCGTGTGTGTGTGCGTGTGTGCGTGTGTGCGTGTGCGTGAGCAGAGCCTAGAGAGAGAGAGAGAGACGATGAGAGAGAGAGAGAGAGAGAGATGAGAGAGAGAGAGCGAGAGAGAGAGAGAGAGAGAGAGAGAGTGTAGTGTGTGGTGTGTGAGAGAGAGAAAGAGAGAGAGAGAGAGAGAGAGAGAGAGAGAGAGAGAGAGAGAGAGAGAGAGAGAGAGAGAGAGAGAGAGAGAGAGAGAGAGAGAGAGAGAGAGAGAGAGAGAGAGAGAGAGAGAGAGAGAGAGAGAGAGAGAGAGGAGTGTGCGTGCGTGCGAGTGTTGACGGGTTATTCAAAAGTGTGTGTACGTGTGAAGTGTGAACGTCCCCGTAAATAACATAAGCCGCCAACATAATTATGTTTTCTTTTTCTGACTCCCCGTCTCAAATTATATCCTGTCTGTCTGTCTGTCTGTCCATTTGCCTCTCTCTCTCTCTCTCTCTCTCTCTCTCTCTCTCTCTCTCTCTCTCTCTCTCTCTCTCTCTCTCTCTCTCTCTCTCTCTCTCTCTCTCTCTCTCTCTCTCTCCCCCCCCCCCTGGCCTGGCCTAAAATCTCAATCCTTGCGTAATAAAGTTTTAAAGTGTCAAGTCTCTCTCTCTCTCTCTCTCTCTCTCTCTCTCTCTCTCTCTCTCTCTCTCTCTCTCTCTCTCGCTCTCTCTCTCTCTCTCTCTCTCTCTCTCTCTTCTCTCTCTCTCTCTCTCTCTCTCTCTCTCTCTCTCTCTCTCTCTCTCTCTCCCCCCCCCCCTGGCCTGGCCTAAAATCTCAATCCTTGCGTAATAAAGTTTTAAAGTGTCAAGTCTCTCTCTCTCTCTCTCTCTCTCTCTCTCTCGCTCTCTCTCTCTCTCTCTCTCTCTCTCTCTCTCTCTCTCTCTCTCTCTCTCTCTCTCTCTCTCTCTCTCTCTCTCTCTCTTCCTCTATCTAACCGTGACAAACAGATAAATCAAATTAAAAAAACCACGTTCTTCTGGTCAGAACACATAAAAATAAAGAAAGTAATAGCCAAATAAACTAAACAAAATAAGCTTAAAGAACTAACAGAAATAAAACACTTTTTATCAGACGTTTTCCGTACCTGACGAATTTCAATAAATTTCGCCATTCTTCCGCCCATGTCAATCAAGTATTGCGGTAAAGGCATTGTCTTTTCAGAAAGAAAAAAAAAGAAAATAAATTGTCCAGTAGAAGGGACGGGTCATTTCTTTGACTGATCGTTTGGGACACGAAGACTTGTGATAAAGGCCAACATATCACGAACTACAACAATAAAATGGTTAACCATCTTAAAAGAAAACCGATTGAACCTTGTTTGAGTTATTTAGGAGGACTGAGGCTTACCTGATTTGCTTTATTATATCGAGAAACGGACTAGCCAATTGGTCCTTTAATTTCTCCAATAATGTAGCTTTTAAAAAGAAGTGTATTATGTATTTTTTTATGTTTCCATCTTTTGACCTTTGCTAAAGGTTTGGTAATTATACATACGTATTTGTACGTATCCGTTCGTACGTATTTGCTAATTATTAACCACTTACTCATGTTTGAAAGTTACTTTGATTTAATGATCGTTTACTCTTGTATATGGTTGTTCGTAACTCTTCGTTTGAGGCAATTCGTTTCTTTCGAAAATGTCCGCAAAAGCGCACTGAGACACACGCAGGTGAGATACATTATTGTTCCCACATACCACTAGTCCCACAAACTGTTATTTTTGCGTGTGTGCAATGCACATGTATAGTTATATACTGGATGGGCTTGTGTGTGTGAGTGTGTAGGCCTATGTATGTGTGTGTGAGTGTGTAGGCCTATGTATGTGTGTGTGAGTGTGTAGGCCTATGTATGTATGTGTGTGTGTGTGTGTAGGCCTATGTATGTGTGTGTGAGTGTGTAGGCCTATGTATGTGTGTGTGAGTGTGTAGGCCTATGTATGTGTGTGTGAGTGTGTAGGCCTATGTATGTGTGTGTGTGTGTGTGTAGGCCTATGTATGTGTGTGTGAGTGTGTAGGCCTATGTATGTGTGTGTAGGCCTATGTATGTGTGTGTGAGTGTGTAGGCCTATGTATGTGTGTGTGAGTGTGTAGGCCTATGTATGTGTGTGTGAGTGTGTAGGCCTATGTATGTGTGTTTGAGTGTGTAGGCCAATGTATGTGTGTGTGAGTGTGTAGGCCTATGTATGTGTGTGTGAGTGTGTAGGCATATGTATGTGTGTGTGAGTGTGTAGGCCTATGTATGTGAGTGTGTAGGCCTATGTATGTGTGTTTGAGTGTGTAGGCCAATGTATGTGTGTGTGAGTGTGTAGGCCTATGTATGTGTGTTTGAGTGTGTAGGCATATGTGTGTGAGTGTGTAGGCCTATGTATGTGAGTGTGTAGGCCTATGTATGTGTGTTTGAGTGTGTAGGCCAATGTATGTGTGTGTGAGTGTGTAGGCCTATGTATGTGTGTTTGAGTGTGTAGGCATATGTGTGTGAGTGTGTAGGCCTATGTATGTGAGTGTGTAGGCCTATGTATGTGTGTTTGAGTGTGTAGGCCTATGTATGTGTGTGTGAGTGTGTAGGCCTATGTATGTGTGTGTGAGTGTGTAGGCCTATGTATGTGTGTGTGAGTGTGTAGGCATATGTATGTGTGTGTGAGTGTGTAGGCCTATGTATGTGTGTGTGAGTGTGTAGGCATATGTATGTGTGTGTGAGTGTGTAGGCCTATGTATGTGTGTGTGAGTGTGTAGGCCTATGTGTGTGTGTGATTGTGTAGGCCTGTGTGTGAGTGTGTGTGTGTGCGCGTGCGCGTGCGTGCGTGTGTGCGTGCGCACGCGCACATGCGTTTATCTGTGTTTGAGATACACAAATAAAACAAGAGGTAAAGACATTGTGTGGGAATAGCCGTATGTGGGACTAGTATCATAGATGTATAATTACAGCGTGGGACTAGCGGTGTGTGGCAGCAATGGTATGTTCCCCAAACGCACATCATCAGCATGCATACACAGCACTCACAGACACACGTAACAACATTCGTATTTACATAATAATTATATGTACACACTCATGTCTCTGTGTGTGTTTCAATTTCGACTCTGTTTTTAGTTTGTTGTGAATTTGACCCAACCCAGCATACAGTCATCTTCGTTTCGTCAAACTTTGTTGCATCAAACTTGCTCAAAATAAATACAGGAATAAAACCTGCACACAACTCAGATGTTTGCTTCCCAGCTAAGTTATTTACGCAGGTTTCCCACTGCGGACGATTTAAAGACCCAGAGACGCACCACGATTAAGTCCCTTGGGGTTTTGTTTTCTGGGTAGCTGTGACCCACATCCAAATTTCCCCAACTTGAAACTGAGGCTGCTCTTTAAACTGATGTTTCGGTTTGAATTTGGGGCCATTTATATGGGAGTCAGACGTGGTCAAAACAAGATTTCGTTCCAGTTATAAGAGGGAAAACACGTGAAACCCGTGATTTTGACACGCGATCTGGTGGATCTTTAACGATTCTGCTGCATCTGTGTATTCTCAGAAAACTCGAGAAGCCAGGTCAGGTCAGATCAGGTCAGGTAGATTAAGACGACTAGGCCTCGCGGCCTCTCAAGCGTCTTTTCTTTTTTTCTTTTCCTTTTTGGGGGGGGGTTGGCACAGCTGTGACGGTTTTGGTAGACTATTACTATTAGTCATACTGGTATTTAATTTACTAAGGTTTGGGTCTTTGTCCAGGAGGTTTTTGAATTTGTTAGTATCAGGTGCAAGCAGACAGACAGACAGACAGATTGACAGACAGGCAGGCAGAGAGATCACCAGGCAGGTTGACATTCAGAAAGACTGGAAAACAGACAGACAGACAAACACCCAGACACTCACTTAATATGCACTGTCAAGGAAATAAACCCTTCTAGTACCATAGACGAATGCATTCGCCCAGTACATTATAGTAATAATATTGATACTACTACTACTACTACTGGTTATTTATAGAGCGCTGAACTCCCTTTGCAGGGAGCGCAAATCGCTGCACAAAGGCCTAAGCACTAACATACAGATAAACATACACATTGAAGACATTGAAGAGAAGCCAAGAATACTCAACTTGAAGACAAGTATCAATGAATATAAACGTTAAAAATAAGTCAGACTGTTAATACAAAATACATGTATTAATCTCTCTCGCCCTCCCGCCCCCCTCCCCCTCCCACACACACGCACACGCACACGCACACACACACACCACACACACACACACACACACACACGCGCGCGCGCACGCACGCGCGCACACGCACGCACACACACACACACACACACACACACACACACACACACTGCAGGTTAGTATCATCAAGGACTACGTGGATTAGAGGTGAGAGAGCATGAGGTTTCAAAAAGATGAGTTTTCAGAGACGTTTCGAAAGACTGGACAGAGGAAGTGTGGCGAACACTGTGTGGTAAGCTATTCCAGACCGAGGGAGAGAAGAGTACGAGAAAGAAGATTCACCGAAGGATTTAGTTTTAATACACCCACCCCACCCCCTAAATACAAAGACATTTGCTGCCAAGTGGCCTGCCATGTATGTATCTCTTTTCAGAGCTTAATAATAACGATGGCTTGGAGTCAAAACGGACTATCTTTAGATAGTCCATTGACGTATTATTGGATTTATTACAAAAACTAATAACTTGTATCAAAACATGACTGCAGAAATATAAAAAGGGGGTTTTTGCTTTTCATATTCCAGCAGTCATTTTTGTATACATGTTATTAGTTTTTCGCAATAAGTTCAATAATATGTCAATGGACTATCTAAAGATAGTCCGTTTTGACTCCAAGCCATCGTAATATGTCAGTGAGTTCCCCCCCCCCCCCCCCCCACTCCGCTAATGCCATATAGGGGAAGACGGGGTAAAAAGCGCATGGGCGGGTAAGAAGCCCACCCCAATTATCTCATGAAATAAAGAACATTTCAGTCAAATTTGCCCGTGAGACGAATGCTAGACATTAACGCTCGTCTCATGGGCAAAATGAGACTGAAATTTTCTTCATTTCATGAGATAATTGGGGTGGGCTTCTTACCCGCCCATGCGCTTTTTACCCCGTCTTCCCCTACGCGCACTCGAAAAATAGTTACACCGCTTTTGTCGGTTGAGATACAACGGACAACGAAGAACGTCAAAAGTACATGGCGCTAGAAGAGTTAAAATCAACAATAAAATATTCCTTGACGGCTTAGACGCGGGAAAGGGGAGCTTAAGTTGTAACCATGGACACTACATTGAGTGTAGATATAGGATCCGTGTTGTAACCAAGCTGATGATTTTTTTTAAAAAAGGCACAGTTGTAATTTAGAGACCCCCTTAATGTTTACGACCCTCACTCTCAAAGTATGGCTTTTTGCAATTTGAAGAAAGCACCCCTAGGCTGATCCTAGCCTATCCTTTTCCATCCAAAATGGTAGAATATTGATTCTCACTGAACATTTTCGATGCAAAAATGTGAAGGAGGGTGTGTGTGTGTGTGTGTTGGGGGGGGGGGGTGTTAATGTACAAGATAGCCAGGAATGCAGAAAGATAAGCTTGATAGACAGACAGACAGACAGACAGACATGCAGAAGTCTGAAGTATTCATTGAATATGCCTCTTTGCTTGTATCAAAGTGGGTAAAGTTTGTGAAGGGAGAGTTACTTGATACACAGAGAGAGGGAGAGAGAGAGAGAGAGAGAGAGAGAGAGAGAGAGAGAGAGAGAGAGAGAGAGAGAGAGAGAGAGAGAGAGAGAGAGAGAGAGAGAGAGAGAGAGAGAGAGAGAGAGAGAGAGAGAGAAGAGAGAGAGAGAGAGAGAGAGAGAGAGAGAGAGAGAGAGAGGGAGAGAGAGAGATAGAAAGATAGAGAGAGAGACAGAGAGAGAGAGACAGACGGACGGACAGACAGACTGTCGTTGTAGCACTTTTAAGGAGGAGACAAAGTAATTATCGCAGAAAGATGAGAAAGGATACCTTAAAAAAAAACACCCACACCCAATAACGATAGCCTGTTTGGTCGTGAGTGTGTCTTGTCATAAATCTGAGCCAACTAGAGATCGAGAGTTTCTTTCGCCTATTCACTCGACGTGACGCCCTTGTAGTGCTGGGATTCATTTTCAACCGATTGATGTACTGGCTGGGATCATGGTCCGTTGCTTGTTGTTTTTTCTGGTCACGAAGATCGGGCTGCTGTTATCCTTAACCTTTTTGAAAATATGACTAAAAACCCTAAGAATTAGACACCAACCACTTTCAAGTTTGACCTTGACCTTGACCTTGATCGCCACCCATCGTCAGAATGGCCACATGCCAAGTTTTAAGACTCTAAGTCCAATAGTGTATGAGTGATGGCCCGTTACAATTTTGTAGTTTTTCAAGGTCGTGTGGTCAAGGCAAGGTCACGACACTGACAATTATTTTATGCATTCGGGCCTTCCTCTCTTGGAGAGAGAGAGAGAGGGAAAGAGAGAGAGAGAGAGAGAGAGGGAGAGAGAGAGAGAGAGAGAGAGAGAGAGAGAGAGAGAGAGAGAGAGAGAGAGAGAGAGAGAGAGTCGGAAGTCGGAAGTTTAATGAATATGGGCCTACAGCCCCTTTCATGGGGGGAATACATAATACAATAATAACCATGAGCAATGTAACGACAAACACAATTATCCATAACATTACCTGAAATGTGAAAGGAACATAAATACATTCGCAACAATTATGCATAGACTGTCACAAACAGAAACACTAACTGAATCATCATAACTGTATTGAAAAGAAACAGAGATGTAAACATTATGCAATGTTACTATTTGCATAGTTGTCAATGAAATGTTCCCTTATCTTAAAGACTGCCAGTAAATATTTGGCTAGATTTACTATTTCTGTCTTTGAAACGTTTGATAACACCTGAACCAATCTACTGTCATAGTTTTCATCAACATTTGCATTCACCTTTACAAGAAATTGATTTGAGAGAGAGAGAGAGAGAGAGAGAGAGAGAGAGAGAGAGAGAGAGAGAGAGAGAGAGAGAGAGAGAGAGAGAGAGAGAGAGAGAGAGAGAGAGAGAGAGAGAGAGAGAGAGAGAGAGAGAGAGAGAGAGAGAGAGAGAGAGAGAGAGAGAGAGAGAGAGATGTGATGTAACATGTTTATATGATGCGTCACACCATTGATAAGAAATAAGTGCCATTGTGACAAACCAGTCTGTACCACCATTGCTGATTTTGTAAAGAACGGCTGGCCGAGTTGCATTTCTCGTGTCTCCCGTGCTCCACACTCATTTTCTGGCAGGCCACCTTCCGCGCTTTCGTACCATGGGTTTATACGCGCTTTTGAAACATATCCGGTTCGGAAATCCGCGCTTTTGAATGTCGCCCGACTAATCATCACGTGATCACGTGAACTAACTTCATTGACACTTTGGGCGTGGCCTAGCTCTTTGGTTTCTGTTAAACACAAAATTGCTTCAAACACAAATAGGACAAGGCCGATTATCTTCATATTCGAACTCGCGCTCCAGTATCGCATGCTCCATCTTCCTACCAAGTATTGTTGAGATACGTCCAGTAGGTGGTGCCAAAAACGAAGGACAGACAAACAAACAGACAGACAGACAGAAATCCACAAAAACAATACCGGTCAAGGCCGGTAATTATATGCATGATGAAAACACAAGTTTTGAACTTTCGCCTTTTAAAATTCACTGATTCACACCAATCACTCTCACAAACTCTACATAATGTTTTGTTATTTCCACGGCCAATCCGGGAGACCGACCCCCCAAAAAAGAAGACAACAAAAAAAGACAACAAAAAAGAAAGCATGCATAGGCCTAAATGTGAGTTAAAAGAAGAAGGACACGAAAAAAGGTGCCTATATTATTATTATTATTATTATTTGTCTTTGAATCTGAGCAAAAGCGACAGGTCTCATCCGGGAAGGGTTTCTTTGTAGCGCCAGAGATTCCACTGATCGATGATGTACGACTGATGATGGTGGTTATGATGAATGCGAATGGCCCACTGAGGGGTCCGTCTGGTCACAATAATTAAAGGCGTGTTCTTGCTCTGAAGGGCCTGCCACACCACACACGAACCGATCTCAATGCGATGCGATTGTGACGATATCCACGCGCGAAATACGTCCGTCTTTTAAATTAAAACAATTCTGCTATCTTCGCACAGTACACACCTTCTACACGCATTCACTCAAAACGACCCCTTTCCCACAGAGCTGGAAGGAGGAGGGGGTGGGGGAAAGGGAAGGGTAAACGGCTGGGGGGTCTGGCATCACATTCCATTCATAAACAGTCCCGTTAGGGCTGGGTCAAGGGTAAATGACGTACTTTGATGGCGCGAATTGCGGTAAGTCCAAAGTACGATCCCGGAATACCGGTCTCTCGGATTGAAAGGAGTTATTTCTTCCAGAACGGTTTTCCGTTCTCCAGGATTGAAAGGTATTAAGCCTTGAAACCGGAAAACCGGTCTGCAGGATTGAAAGAGCTAAACCCAGGTAGACCCAATACATGAATTTCACTGTGAATGAGGTATTAGGTATTAAGTACTTTACAGTCACAGAGGCGTTGTCGCAGCCAAAAAAGTTGCTCAGTCAAATAAATCGCCCGGCTACTATGAGAGTGTGTATTTGCGACATTTTGCGACATTGAGCATGAACCACCAATTTCACTTTTTTTTCTAGGGTTAGGGATAGGGTTAGGGTTAGGGTTAGGTAAATGGTTCAAGTACAGAAAAAAATGAAATTTCTGGTTGTCGCAAATACACACTCACATAGTAGCGGGCGATTCATTTGACTGAGCGACTTTTTTGACTGCGACAGGCGTCTCTGTGAAATTCGGGTTGCTCCCACTCGGAGAGCGCGTCGCAGCCAGAGGCGCGCCACCCATTTTTTTTTTTGGGGCATGCGATTTTTTGGTCTCCCTTTGGCTCTAATCCACTCATTGCTAGGTGATTCGTAGGCTATCGTAATCAACTTTGGTGGAGGGGAGTTTAGTAAAATGAGAATTCTCCCCCTTTGTTTTATGTCATTCTCAGCGTTGCTTTCCAGCTGGGTAAACATGCAAAACGTCACGACAACGTGACCCACATCGTCAACATCGCATCGCATTTGAAAGCAACTTGTACGTAGTGTAGCAGTCCCTTTATTGTCTGGTGATAGACACTCCTTGATCCCAGACAGGAAATTAGGTACAAGATGTTGTCGCCGAGCGGAAGACATGTCTTTGAGGCCATTCCTCCCCCCCCCCCACCTCCAATTTATTGGATTTAGCACCACCCAAAAACCTGTGATATTAAAGGGAGGGTAATTTTCTGTTTGAACCTCTTTGTTAATTTTAGTTATCACGTTGGCAATACGTTGTTACAATGATTCGTAGTTTCGTAGCAAGTTAGGGGGCCGACCCACACGTCCAATGTCAGTCGTACGACCATCCAACAGGGCTTCTGATTTCCCTTTCTCTTAAAGACCCACCACGTCACGTGTCAAAATCATGGTTTTCACGTGTTTTCCCTTTTATTTGCTGGTAAGAAATCTTAAGAAATCTTTCAAGCGTAAGAGGGAATGTGACACGTGATGTGGGGGGTATTTAAGGGGTACGCTCACCCCCCTGTTTACAGCTTTAAGGGGTATTTTCACCCCCAGTTTCAAATTTTAAAGGGTCAAGACCCTACTTCCTACGTTTACACAGTACAGACACACACGCGCACGTACATGCACACGTGCACACAACACACTCTCTTCGCTCATACACCTGCAGGTCACCATTTTTGTGCTTGTTTTCGTTTTTTGACGAGCAACACGTTTCTTCTTGT
>CM065686.1:18663857-18673857 GCA_017654935.2 Phymorhynchus buccinoides | reverse complement strand
GAGTAATTTCATGGTGTGTGGGGAGTGATCTCGCCTAATTAAATCGGTCAAGCAGGGGAAGTTACTCTACCATCAGGTAAATCACCAGCCCTCGCTTCGTGCGTTTGAGGAGACACACAGCATGTAGAACACAGTGCGTCATTCTATAATTGATGTAATTTATATTTTTTACGTCACAGTTTGCAAGTTCTATCACTTTGTAGCAACTGGACACCCCTTATTTAAAAATAAAAAAATGTTTGCAAGTCGCTGACTGGCATCCTGCGGTTTCAATCTTCGACGCCATGCCGCCATGGTTGCTATAGTTTTGTTTACCGAGTAAGTCGAGGTAATCAACTCTAATTTTCACAAAGTGCTCTCCCCTATTTTTGTTTCTCTCCGAAAATCATCTATTAACTCCCTTCACCAAAGTTATTTTCGGCACCACGTCGCCTAGCAAAGCATAAGCAACAGCCACACTGAGACAGACCCAAGTTCATCCTACAAAAAATGATGACTCAGCAGGACTGCCAGGATAGGGTTAGGAATAGTATTTAAATTTCTGGTTGTTGTTGTTGTTGTTTTCGTACCCTGGCTTAAAGACTCCAGGGATCATACCAAAAGCCGAAGCACTTGAACACTATGGTACATCATTAATCCTGATCGCTTCTCGGCCTTTTCGCTAAGACAGTGATTCCGGAACATAAATTTGTGTTTATACCCTGGTTGGTTTGTTCAACCCGTCGTACTTGGCGAAAGCCGATACGCGACGTTAAACTGAACTTCCACCCCAACACTATGGTACAAATGAGCCAGCAAGGGATGAGAACATTACGCGCGTGACCGTTTTTTGATTACCCCCGCCACGTGGGCAACCACACTCCGACTTCTGATAATTTTGGACTGGTGATGTTATACTAGGAGCTTGTCATGGCTAAAGACAATCCCCGCATAACTATGCAGAGCATAACAACATTTTGACGTAGCCTCGGTGTTCTAGCTTACGTCAATTGGTCTAACACAGACTTATGCCAAGGCGGGGAATTTCTGGTTAGGCTTAGGGATGCAGATGTGGTTCCAGATTGGGATTTAGGGTTTGGATTAGGGATAGGGGTTAAATTTTAGTGTGACATATTATAGACGGATAAATGTTTGATGAGGTGCACCTAGAGACGGGAACTTATGGAGCCGGGGACACACAGCGACGGGGACACATAGAGACTGGGACATAATATATAGAGAGAGACGGGGACACGCACACACAAAAACACCATAGATCAATCAGCCAATCAATCAATCAATCGATCAATTCATTCAACTGTCTCCAAATAGAAGATTTTCTAAAACTTGACCGGGAGACACACACAGACACAATCGGTGACACATAGCGACGGTGGCACATCGCAAGGTAACCCTCCCCTATTTAAAGACACACTGAGGCACCACGATGAAGTCCCTTGGTTTTGTTTCTGGGTAGCTGTGACCGACATACACATTGTCCCCAACTTCAAATTGAGGCTGCTCTTTAAACTGATGTTTCGCTTCCAATTTGAGGGACATTTGAATGGGAGTCAAACCTGGTCAAAACAAGATTTCTTACCAGCTATAAAAAAGGGAAAACCCGTGAAACCCGTGATGTTGACACGTGACCTGGTGGGTCTTTAATTAGCTTTTGGCCAGTGTGCTTTATGTATCGCTGGTCAAAGGTGTTGGCCATTTGAAGGGGGCATGGAGGGAATAATAATAGCTGGAGCAGAGCTTAATCAGGAAAGCCATCTATCACACACAAAAAGCTCACTCACAAGCGCACACCCGCGCGCGCTCACGCTCGCATACACGCACACACAAACATACACACATACACACACACACACACACACACACACACACACACACACACACACACACACACACACACACACACACAGCCAGAGAGAGAGAGAGAGAGAGAGAGAGAGAGAGAGAGAGAGAGAGAGAGAGAGAGAGAGAGAGAGAGAGAGAGAGAGAGAGAGAGAGAGAGAGAGAGAGAGAGAGAGAGAGAGAGACTTGACACTTTGACTGTTTAATGTCATTAACAAAATGTTGAGAGAGAGAGAGAGAGAGAGAGAGAGAGAGAGAGAGAGAGAGAGAGAGAGAGAGAGAGAGAGAGAGAGAGAGAGAGAGAGAGAGAGAGAGAGAGAGAGAGAGAGAGAGAAATTCAGGTTCAGGTTCAGGTTCAGATTAAGATAATTTAATGTGTTTAACAAGTTTAGTAGAAAGTAAACTACGAATGACACATACAAGTTTACAAGACAAGTAATCAATCATGATAACAACAGAGAGAGAGAGAGAGAGAGAGAGAGAGAGAGAGAGAGAGAGAGAGAGAGAGAGAGAGAGAGAGAGAGAGAGAGAGAGAGAGAGAGAGAGAGAGAGAGAGAGATGTTTTCGTGTCTGCATTGTAGTGAAAGTTAAAAAAAAAGATTACCAAATCGTTACAGTTATTAACCCTTTCACCGCCAAAGTCGCATTTTAGCACCACAGTGACTTAACACCTATGTCACTAAAAGGCATCAAATTGGGTTCTAGTATCCAAAGACCCTATTGTCTTAGTTTTGGGAAGTACGGGTAGACCTTATTTTATATATGTCACAGAAGAATCCCCGGTAAAGCTTGACCTTTACCGAATCCCTAATACTGCAGATGGATTTTGTTCTCTACCCAGGTAAATTTAATGGAAATAATTGGCTGAAATACGGCTGGCGGTGAAAGGGTTAAGCGATCTAATTCTAGTAAGTAGGTATACCCTATATGAATAACATGTCCCCCCTCAAACAAACAAAAATGCTGTGCAAAGTTAATCAACATAACTTAGAATGAATTTGCCCCCCCAAACAATGACAAGAAGGTTCATTGCTACACACAAAAAATATTCTTGTTACATGATCTGTTTTCTATGCAACATGCATGCTTCAAATTGTCCAATTAATATGTATTGCCCAATATAATGTTTCTTTAACCCTATCATGCTGGGATGAAAGGAACTCAATTAGTTTGATTTGATTAGAGAGAGAGAAAGAGAGAGAGAGAGAGAGAGAGAGAGAGAGAGAGAGAGAGAGAGAGAGAGAGAGAGAGAGAGAGAGAGAGAGAGAGAGAGAGAGAGAGAGAGAGAGAGAGAGGAGGGGGGGGGGTAATAAAAAAAAGTCAAGAGTTTCGAAGAAGTTTTGTAAAACATTTAGGACAACAGTTTGAAAAACAAAAAAAACAAAATACAAACCAGCCCATCGCAAAGTCCGATCACCTATGGTGACGGACAATCATCGATTCGATTTCATCCGATCTGTAAGCGTTTCTTTTTTTGTGTGTGTGCTTAAAATAAATACACCCTCGAAGAGAAGAACCACAAACAACCCCTATGAAGACACACCTAGCCTTTATGCACACAGATTAAAAGAACAAAATCTCTGTTTACCTTAGTAGAAGTTTTGAAGACCACACCGGGCCGAGTTATCTCTCTTAGCGGATGTTTGCACTGTTGTGATATTTTTTTTTCCTATCCTCTTTTATTCTATGCTTTTTGTTTGTGGCTCAAGCCACAAACCTATAACTCACTTTGTCGGTCTGTCTGTCTGTCTGTCGGTCCAAAATTGTGGCACATATTGACAAAATTGTCGCACATGATGTAAAAGAGAACAAAATACTTGGGCATAAAGTAACATTTCAGTTGTCATATCTACAGTCATTAGGTATGGAAAGCATTGCATACTGAACAGAGCACATGAAACTTCATTTTAAAGCGTACAAAATAATAAACACTAGCGCAACGCCTAGTACTGGCAATGCACCGTACTGGTAACGCCTAGTAACGGTAACGGTAACGCCAAGTACTGGTAACGCTGAGTACAGCAAATTTGAAGTGATTCGGTTAAGAAACGGCGGAGTTATAAGGCCCTGTTTCACGTTGGCGCTGCTCTGAGAGTGACGCGCTCTTCCAATTTGCTGCTAGGCTTTGCCCGGGCCATAGCAGGCCTGACAGCAAATTTGAGGCGATTCGGTTAAGAAACGGCGGAGTTATTTGTGAAAAGGTAAAGTGGCGTATAGCGCGTGCGTTTCTGAACCGATTCGCTTCCGGTCTGGCACACCGATAGTCACTGTCCCCGGTCATCTACCTGCCAAATGTGAAGGCAATCGGTCCAGAAACGGAGATACGGGCGCCGAGAGGCCGGTGGATGCGCGTTCGCAAATGACACGGCCGCCTTGGTTGCTGTTGCCATCGCCCCGTCAGGGCTCACAGCAAATTTGAAGCGATTCGGTCGAAAAACGGCGGAGTTATAAGGCCCGTTTTGTGTTTCAGACAGACAGACACACACACACACACACACACACACACACACACACACACACACACACACACGGACGGACACTTGGCTTTTTACTATATGATGATACATAATACAGACACTGCAACAGACACGACGAGTATGCGGTGCTTCTTTCGATGAGCATAAGTAGGATAAACAGTTTTAAATGTTTTCCAAAAGATATAAAAAGTTACGAAATGGTGCAGAGATAACATTCTGGTTTACAGATTAAAATTATTGAAAAGCCAGGGGAGGCGACTCAGTGTATGTAATGATTGGAGTGGTAAAAATAGACCGCACTTCAAATCGAGGCTGCTCTTTAAAATGATGTTTCGTTTTCAATTGTTGCACGCCTCAAACGATTGCGAATCCGCGCTTGTTTTTTTTCTCGACTGGGTAGATGGTAATATGCGGGTTAAACGAACGGGACGTAATGCTACCCATAAATATATCGCAGGGAGTTTAAGAGAGTCGATTGGGCGAAAAAAGCTGAGCTTAGAGGAGGGAAAAAGCTAAGCTTCATTCTGTACTCGGGATACGATTTATTGTTTTAATCAACAAACTTCATCACAGGAGCCCATGAAGCTAATCTCAAGTTGATGTATGAGACTGGCTGAATGAAGGAATAAATCGGGTGATAACCTCGGCTGGGTGGTGTGTTTCTTTAATAATAAAAAGAAAAAGTTGTTGTTGTTTTGCTGCTTGTTGAGACTTTATTTTTTGGGAGGAGAAGAACATACTTATTATCAATAACTAAAAGCATTAACCCTTTCGCCGCCAGCATTTGTTCAGCAAAATCATTCCATTCAGCTTACCCGGGTAGAGAAAAAAATCATCTGCAGTGTGGGGGGTTCCTCTATGACATGTATAGCGTAAGGCCTATTCTTACCTCCAAAAATAAAGAAAACATGGTCTTTGAATAACAGACCCTTGTTTGAGGCCTTTTCGTAACGTGGGTGTTAAATCATTGTGGTGCTAAAATGCGACATTGACGGTGAAAGGGTTAAACAAGCAAACACGCAAACAGAGAAACAAACATCAACAACAACAACAACATTTAATAAACACGTAAACAAACAAACATGCGGAAAAAAAAAACAATAACAACAACGAAAACGAAAGAAGACATGACCCCTTTCGCAAAAGCGGTCACTAAAACCGTTGCTAAAAACAAACAAAGAAACACAAACAAAAACAAATCAGGCCAAAATGATAATAGGAACGGTGGGTTTTTTCCCATGAATATAAAAGGAAACGTGATTATTTGTCTTGAGTATAATAGACCTATTTGTGCACTTTGTTAGTAACATATTTGCCTGAAAATGTACTTGACCGAACCTGTGTTCTTATTGTCATCACAAGAGCATGGCTAGAGTATTGACGAGTCTGCGAGTCGGTTAGGTCAGTGCGACAACGCCCCCCCCCCCCCCCACACACACACTTGGAATCCTAGAGATTGTAAGGATATCACGTCATGCTTGCGTCATTTTTTTCCAATGACGTTTCTGTCTTCCCGCTACCATTTTTCAACCAAAAGAGACCAACTTTATTGGAGTTAGAAGGTAATATCTGAATCTGTTCATTTTACTAATGGTTTCCTTTACGCACTTGGTGTGGTGCGCAATGACCAATTTGTCATAGTCTTCAGAAATCTGTTTGCTTAGACTACTATAAAACGGTTTCAGTTACAAAGCCGAGCGTTGATACAGTGGAAGCAGAAACATTTAACATACGCTGGTGTGCTCTCTCTCTCTCTCTCTCTCTCTCTCTCTCTCTCTCTCTCGTCTTTCTCTCTCTCTCTCTCTCTCTCTCCCCCCCTCCCTCTCCCTCCTCTCTCTCTCTCTCTCTCTCTCATCTCTCTCTCTCTCTATCTCTCTCTCTCTCTCTCTCTCTCTCTCTCTCTCTCTCTCTCTCTCTCTCTCTCTCTCTCTCTCTCTCTCTCTCTCTCTCCATTGCCTTGATGCGGTTCCCATGTCTTGTGAATAATGTGCATTGCAAATGTTTTGAATCTTGATTTGTGTTTTTCTTTTTTGTGTGTGTGTGAACTGGAGATCCCCAATGTGACGTCATAATTATCACGATAATGCCTTAAAGGGGTACGCAACCCCCTTCAGTACTCTATATACTTGTTGTAATTGTATTGTACGGGTACTTGCCACATTGATTGGGAGGTCGTTTGCTTAACAACCAAAACAACCAAAACAAAGAAACTAACAAACAAACAAACAAACACACAAACAAACAAAAACGCACAATCAAACCAACACATCCAAAACGTACACAAAACAGTTCTGTACATTTTATTCTGGCAGGTGCTCTAATGTTTCACCAACTAAATCGACACCCCAAGAAAAGTTTCATGGCATTAACAATAATAAAGTATGTAGGGGAAGACGGGGTAAAAAGCGCATGGGCGGGTAAGAAGCCCACCCCAATTATCTCATGAAATAAAGAAAATGTCAGTCAAATTTGCCCATGAGACGAATGCTAGACATTAACGCTCGTCTCATGGGCAAAATGAGACTGAAATTTGCTTCATTTCATGAGATAATTGGGGTGGGCTTCTTACCCGCCCATGCGCTTTTTACCCCGTCTTCCCCTACCCATTTCGTGTTGTAGCGAACCAAGGACAGTATTAACTCACATTTTAACTCATATTTCCCATGATGCCAAAATACCATTATTATTATTTTTTCCCTGTGTTGATCCAAGATTTTGAACCTTTTGAAAATGAATTTCTGTCATCGAAATGTCAACTTCATTAAGCGCAAGTTGTAATTTACATTATTGCTGACAGGCTTGTGAAATCCTTCAATTACTATTGGATTCGTTGGTCATTATTTAGGACGATTGATGCTCTTGTCAAATTCAGCATGCAATTTCCACGGGCGAAATTGCAAATTACGCTAGTGCAATTGATTCTTAAGCAATGAAAAAGGTTGTGTTTGGGTCATTTCTTATTCTATGATAAATCCCTATTGAAATCTAGGCCCATTTTATGGTTTCATTTTTGTGAAAAAGTGATTTTGTTTCTTTCTTTTCTGCCTTATAAAAGATGCACACTATTTCCCTCCGAAGTCGGAGTGTGGCTGCTCACGTGGCGGGGTAATCAAAAACGTTCACACACGTGTTGTTCGCATCCCTAGCTGTTGCATGTGTGCCATAGTGTTCAAGTGCTTTGGCTGTCGGGATAATCCCAGGAGTCTTTAAGCCAGGGTAAGACAACAACAACAACAACAACACAACAATATATCTTCCTGAGCTGCTCTTATTTGGCATAGAATGTTTCAACCACATAGGGGAAGACGGGGTAAAAAGCGCATGGGCGGGTAAGAAGCCCACCCCAATTATCTAAAGAAATGAAGCAAATTTCAGTCTCATTTTGCCCATGAGACGAGCGTTAATGTCTAGCATTCGTCTCATGGGCAAATTTGACTGAAATTTTCTTTATTTCATGAGATAATTGGGGTGGGCTTCTTACCCGCCCATGCGCTTTTTACACCGTCTTCCCCTATACATAAAAAAACCACTATGGGTATTTTCGCCATTTCATATAATATAACTGTGATAAAAGTTCTAAAGAGTCCTTGGTTGAAAGAGGGAGGGAACGAGACAGAGGGCAGGTAAAGAGACAGAACACTTGAAAACGTACAACTTTATTTTTCAAGGATACGCAAAGATTTTAGGCTAAGCCTAGGGGGAAGGGAGAGAGAGAGAGAGAGAGAGAGAGAGAGAGAGAGAGAGAGAGAGAGAGAGAGAGAGAGAGAGAGAGAGAGAGAGAGAGAGAGAGAGAGAGAGAGAGAGAGAGAGAGAGAGAGAGAGAGAGAGAGAGAGAGAGAGAGAGAGAGAGAGAGAGAGAGAGAGACATGAGAAAGGATGAGGAGGAGGAGAAGGGAGGAGAGACGAGAGAGGAGAGAGACAGATTCACAATTCACACACAATTCACAAAGTTTACTGATCCAGGCCTTCTGCCCATGTCAGAGGGGAGGGGTTACAAAAGGAAAAACAACAACGATAATAAATCATCAGCACAAATAACTCCATTATAAGCGAACATGAGAGAGGGAGAGAGAGAGAGAGAGAGAGAGAGAGAGAGAGAGAGAGAGAGAGAGAGAGAGAGAGAGAGAGAGAGAGAGAGAGAGAGAGAGAGAGAGAGAGAGGAGAGAGAGAGAGAGAGAGAGAGAGACTTGATCATTTTTAATGCTCAAGACTTTTGTCCATAGCATAGAGTTGAATGAAAACAAAAACAAAAACATACCGCATGTGAACAATATTATTCAAAATGTAAACACATTTTTAAAACCACTTTTCCTCTAAGCTTGCCCACTCCCTTCCCTACACCCATCTGCCCCAGCTACCCCACCCTATCCAATTTTCCTGATCATTGGTATTAATTCATAATGCAGAAGAGGGTAGAGATTGAGAGGGAAGGAGGAGAAGATTGAGAGGGAGAGATGGGGAGAGGAGATGAAGAGACAATCAATCCTACCCCTAGCCCGCTTTTTCATCCCCCACCCCAGACACAGAGAGAGAGAAAGAGAGAGAGAGAGAGAGAGAGAGAGGGGAGGGGGAGAGAGAGAGAGTAATGACGAGTCTGCGAGTCGGTTAGGTCAGTGCGACAACGCCCCCCCCCCCCCCCCTCCCCCCCCCCCCCTTGGAATCGTAGAGATTGTAAAGATATCACGTCATGCTTGCGTCATTTTTGCGGAGAGAGAGAGAGAGAGAGAGAGAGAGAGAGAGAGAGAGAGAGAGAGAGAGAGAGAGAGAGAGAGAGAGACTGGACTGGACACTGGACGTTTTTATTGACAATAAGGGGGTGCATTAGATAACAAAAACATACTAACGGCGAACGAAATTATAAGAAACAAAACTTATAAACATAATGCCTGAAATGAAAGAAAACATGTATTCAAGTAACTGTTTTAACAGCAATCTTTAAAGCAATAATTCACACACACACACACACACACACACACACACACACACACACACACACACACACACACACACACACACACACACACACACACACACACACACACACACACACACACACACACACACACACACACACATGCGTGCGCACTCACACACAACATATAAATTGTTAATTTGATCATCCGACTTCGATCAATGCTCCACATATCTAATTCTATTATTGTAGTTTATAATCTGAGAGAGAGAGAGAGAGAGAGAGAGAGAGAGAGAGAGAGGAGAGAGGAGGAGAGAGAGAGAGAGAGAGAGAGAGAGAGAGAGAGAGAGAGAGAGAGATTGGCGCAGACAGGAGATATAATTAAGGACGGAGAGAGAGAGACCACTTCATTGCAACATTCATTACGAGTGTTCACTTGTTTAAAAAAAACACCAATAGACCTAGTTATCTTTAATGATCTCTTTCAACTACCCCCCTCCCCTCCCGCCGTCTCTCTCTCTCTCTTTTAATCACCATCTTCTTATTAATAAATTTACGAAAACCTTTATGAGATGACTACGACGAGGACAACAACGATGATGACTGTGATGATGACAACAACAACGAAGACGGCAACGATGATGATCGTAAATGAACCATCACGAACTACCCCCCCCCCCCCCCAGCTTCCTGTTATCTCTATTAATCTTCTTCTGCGTTCCCAGGCCATATGACCATAATGGGTAAGGTACGTATGTGTCCGGATTTTAGC
>CM065686.1:18623857-18658857 GCA_017654935.2 Phymorhynchus buccinoides | reverse complement strand
AAGTACTACCCTGAATCAGCAGCTCAAAGCCGACGAATGCAGCCAGCTGCTGCAGCAGCAGATACATCATAATAACAATAATAATTTGTATTTAAAATAGCGCTAAAATCCATACTCGATGCTCGATGCGCTTTACAGTAGCAACAATAAATCAACATTAAAAACATGCATTAGAATCAACAAGATAGTCATACTACCAACATTCCAGTGCAAAGAAATAAAGTAACAAAAATAGCATGATTCTCACTCACAAAGACATCCACCCTCATTCACCAGCTCTGTCACTCTCTGATAACATTTCACCGTCGCAGAAACTAATGAAAATGTTAGCAAGCAGCAGGAAGGAATGCACCAATACATGCGTACACACGGCCCCCTCCCCCCCTCCCTCTCTCTCTCTCTCTCTCTCTCTCTCTCTCTCTCTCTCTCTCTCTCTCTCTCTCTCTCTCTCTCTCTCTCTCTCTCTCTCTCTCTCTCTCTCTCTCTCTCTCTCTCTCTCTCTCTCTCTCTCTCTCTCTCTCTCTCTCTCTCTCTCTCTCTCTCTCTCTCTCTCTCTCTCTCTCTCTCTCTCTCTCTCTCTCTCTCTCTCTCTCTCTCTCTTTCTCTAACATCACACACCGAAAAGGAGCCCAATCTCTCTCTGTGTAAACGTTAACATTATTCTCTCTCACAAAATATTTATTTCCTCATGGCAACACAGTGTTGGGCCTCTCTCTAAAGGTCTGTGTACACTCTACCATTATTCACAAAATATCACCAGTAAAGGTCTGTGTACACGTTAGCATTCTTCACAAAATATCTCTCTTTCCCCTCTGGCAACACAGTGTTGGGCCACTCTCTCTCTCTTCTCTCTCTGTACACGTTACCATAATCACAAAATATCACTTCTCTAAAGGTCTGTGTACACGTCTCCATCATTCACAAAATGTCACCAGTAAAGGTCTGTGTACACGTTCTCATCATTCACAAAATGTCACCAGTAAAGGTCTGTGTACACGTTCTCCATCTCTTCACAAAATGTCACCAGTAAAGGTCTGTGTACACGTAACCATCATTCACAAAATGTCACCAGTAAAGGTCTGTGTACACGTTAACATCATTCACAAAATGTCACCCAGTAAAGGTCTGTGTACACGTTAATATTATTCACAAAATATCTATTTCCCATGGCAACACAGTGTCACCACTCATAAAGGTCTGTGTACACGTTACCATCATTCACAAAATATCACCAGTAAAGGTCTGTGTACACGTTAACATCATTCACAAAATATCTCTATTTCCCCATGGCAACACAGTGTTGGGCCACTCATAAAGGTCTGTGTATACGTTACCATAATTCACAAAATATCACCAGTAAAGGTCTGTGTACACGTTAGCATCATTCACAAAATATCCATTTCCCCATGGCAACACAGTGTTGGGCCACTCATAAAGGTCTGTGTACACGTTACTATAATTCACAAATTAAATATCACTATTTTCCCATGGCAACACAGTGAGTTGTAAGTTATATATTTTTTATTATTATTATTATTATTATTGTGAGTGACCTAGCACTGTGTGGCCATGGAGAAATATATTATATATATATTTTGTGAATATTGTTAACGTGTACACATACCTTAATATGATTTACAACTCACTGTGTTGCCAAGGGGAAAAAGTGATATTTTGTGAATTTTTCCTGTAAATATTGTGTCATCTCTCTACCTGTTATTACTCAGGTAAAGAAACCCGTGTTTGTATGTTTATTTAAAGGGCCACCCTGACGGATGAGTTTTTGTAAGAAACACGTCCAGATCACCAGGAAAACACCCTTTACAGAGATTGCAACACTCACTTTGCTCTGGTTTCCCATAAATCAAACCGTCAAATCGGCGATTCCTCCTTGGCGGAGGTGCTGGAAGTCAAATTCTTTCACCCAAAGAGAAGGCGTGTGCCGTCTCTTTTCTAATGGCCGCCTGCGTTTAGACCAAATCGTTTGCACGAAATTTTCGCAATACAAGCCATTTTTTTTCGTTTCTTTTTTAAATTTATACAGATTATCTAAAGGAGTTTCGCTCACAACAAAGGAAACAGCTCCAATTTTTTTTTTTTTACTGCACTGCAAATAAATCGCTTCAACCACAATGAATGACCTTCACCCACCCCATTCAAAATGGCTACTCTCTCCGGCATCTCCGCCAAGGAGGAATCGCCGTTTTGACGGTTTAATTTCTAGGAAACCAGAGCAAAGTGAGTGTTCCTATCCTTGAAAAGTCTTTCTGGTGATCTCGACGCGTTTCTAGCAAAAACTCATCCGTCAGGGTCCACCTTTAAACAAAGAAAACCCAACAGCTTAACAACGTGGTTCTGTAGTAAGAGCTTACGGTTGACTGTGCTTACGTGCTTACGTCAGGCACTCGATCCTTGGTCATCTCGCGGGAACTAATGACAGGTGAGTGAGAGCAGAAACAAACTGTTGTTAAGGTCGCCAAAAAAAAAAGCTGTTGTTTTTGGTTTGTTTGTTAACCAGTCATTTTTTTCTTCATTCTTAATTAATCCCGTGTGGGCTAAAGCTAAAATATAGAGAAAAAAACGAGAAAAATCAGAATACAATTACATAGTATAGTTTATATTTAAATGTTAAAGGGGTGTGTGTGGGGGGAGATAATCATTGGCAGGAAACAGTTGGCAAACAATTACCATTTTTCTGCGAAAATGTGTATGCACCTCAAAATGGGATTTTTTTCTGCGAAAATGTGTATGCACCTCAAAATGGGATTTTTTTCTGCGAAAATATGTAAGCACCTCAAAATGGGATTTTTTTCTGCGAAAATGTGTATGCACCTCAAAATGGGATTTTTTTCTGCGAAAATGTGTATGCACCTCAAAATGGGATTTTTTTCTGCGAAAATGTGTATGCACCTCAAAATGGGATTTTTTTCTGCGAAAATGTGTATGCACCTCAAAATGGGATTTCTTTCTGCGAAAATGTGTATGCACCTCAAAATGGGATTTCTTTCTGCGAAAATGTGTATGCACCTCAAAATGGGATTTTTTTCTGCGAAAATGTGTATGCACCTCAAAATGGGATTTTTTTTGGGGGAAAATGGCCTATATAAATCTTCTTCATAAACAACAAAACAGTACATTATTAAACAATATGTCTTTTTTTTAAAAAGAATGTTGCTGTCTTTATTTTTTTTTAAATTGGGGGGTTGGGGGGCACCAGTTGACAAAAACAAATGAAAATATTGTCTTTCTTCTTACACAACCCCTCGGTAACACATTAGGCCTAATGCATACAGACACATACGCACGCGCGCGCACACGCACACGCACACACACACACACACACACACACACACACACACACACACACACACACACACCGAGAATCGCTTTTAGTGGAAGGACGTTAAATTGAGTAACACACACACACACACCAAATCCCTTCCATCCCCACAGACACTCACGTGCGAACACACATACATACTCACTCGCAGTGACGCGCGAACACATACACATGCGCGAATAAACACCGCGCTAACGCTTGGTCTCCTGTGCCTTTAAAGGTTTTTTTCGTTGTAATCCCAACTTGACCATCCCCCCTTAACTCACAGTTACAAGTAACCTTATAATTTCTCTCTCTTCACCTGGACACCGAGTCCAAAGAATTCGTCGCTGCCCTACGATTAGAACAACTGAGCTGCTGGTGGAGTTATGACCCTTAGGCCTTGGACACATTAGACGCGGGAGTTATGAGCGCGTAACCCCCTGAATAAGTGGAAGAAAGAAGGATAACAGTGTACGCATATAGAGGAAATTCGGACACGTTCGCAAATCTTTTCCCTTCTTTGTTTCACTTGTTTATGGATTGCGCTCGGGTTTCCGCATGGAATATCCGTTTATGTGTGTACACGGCCTTAGGCCTTGGACACATTAGACGCGGAAGTTATGCACGTAAACCCATAAATAAGTAAAAAGAAAGAAGGGGAAAAAATACGGATTAAGGTTAAGATTAAAATTAAGATTAAAATAGCCCCCGTCGACAACTACGGCCATGTCAGGGCAGTCATCATGTTAAATCTCACCACGTATTAAAATATACGGATTAGGGGGAATACGGACACATGCGCTTATGTTTTTTGCCCTTCTTTCTTTTACTTATTTACGGATTGCGCATGGGTTTTCCGCGTCTACTGTGTACACGGCCTTAGCCTTCAATTAATATCCGTTTGACTTGGCTTGACAACAGGTGGCGTTGCAGTTGAAGGATCCTTGTCAGCTTTCTCCCCGTTCCTCGCTCGCGCGCGAGATTATGCCTTGTACCTGATCAAGGGAACTTATGTACGTAAGTCAGGGAAGCTATCTCCCGTAAGACCGCCAGAAGAGCTCCTTAACGCCCATTCACTCTCGGTACAACCTGAAGTGAACGAGAATCTGAGAATACTACAAAATTATTAAAGTCAGGGATATTATGTCGTCTCGCTCAATATGTTTGCTAAAAATTGATTATTTTGTGTGTGGATGTGTTGGTTACGGCTAAAAACCTAAACAATACCCACCAATCTAGGGTTCAAATTGTTCCTCTTTGGAAGAAAGGGCGGGGGGACTATTGACCTATAAAATCCCTATACCCGACAGAGTACAGTTCTATCGTTCAGTAATTTTACATGCTTTTTGCAACAGGTAAACCAAAGTTAGGTTTTTAATTATTCATGAAGATTTTATTATTTTTCTTTTCTTATTGTTCAGTAGTTAACAAAGCAAAGAAACTATACAGAGAGCTGCACGAAAGAGGGTCTTCAGAGGAAAAAAAGCCCCCACCCCCACCCCTCAATCCAGTGTTTTTGTCCTGAACTCCTTACACTCTAAGGGGACCGGACCATGCCCAGGTTATGACTCTTCTTTCTTCTGTTCAGTAATCAATATAAAATAATTTTGGTGACATTTACGATTTTAAAGACGGTGATGATGAGATTAGCGCCCAATCGGTCAGACGGTGTTTTAAAGACCTATAATCCGGGTTTATATACGAGTCTAATCTATGAAGATAACAAGTGACACAATGTTGTCAATGCTAGCTTTTGTTTGTTTGTTTCAACATACTTAGAAGCCTACAATAGAAAATCAAAATAATTATGCTGACCATTTAGCGCAAGTGAGTTGCGGAGGGGAGGGGGTTGTTGGAGGGTACGATCCTTGTGGCGCTGTCCCCGCACAATCAATGTATCCCGATGTCTGTAAATTGTGATTTCTGAATAGCTCCAGCCCTTTTGAAGAGATTCTCTCAAAGAATGTCATTGCTTTTTAATTTAGCACTTCCACACACATTTAAAGCATCGTTCAGTATGAAACTTTACCATTTATTTCATGATTCCGCCCGGTATAAGGTTTTCATAGGCCGGACTTTCCCCCCTCCCCCAAACATGGGTGTAACTCCCCCAAATGAAAAAAAACCCTGAAAGGCAGGGATCCAGGGACCCATGGCCCCAGCAGGGTACAGGGGCAGAGCCCCGTCGGACGATTCAAGGGGGCAACTTAAGAGAGAGATATAACGAGACAGACATACAGTTAAAATGATAGACAGAGACAGTTTGCGTTTGATAAGCCTTGCAAAATTATTACATTGCCTTTGTAAACTTCCAAAATAAAAACAACTAAGTTCAAAACGCCCCAAATCGCTTGTGGTCATTTTTTGTTTTGTGTGGATGAATTAACAAAAACTGAAGTTCAGTTTCTAGTAAAATTAAAAATACTGAAATCAGTGTAACAATGAAAGAGTAGCACCCATGCCCAAAGAGGGCCGGGGTCTGTGAAAATTTGAACTCTATGTCAAAAAGAAAAAAAACACCTTTAGCAACGATATTGAGCGAAACCATATTTTCACCACATACCAACCTACACTAAAAAGGATTGACACAGTAGGTGCCTCGCACAGAAAGGACTTGGTGTTACTGACGGCTGGTCAGTTTTCTCTGGCGGTGAGTTGAATATACATGTAAAGCTTCGTCTACGATTTGGCTAAGTTTGCCAGAAAATGGTCTAGTTCATTTTCTCATAAAAATAGAATTAAAAAAAACAACAACAATACAGACGCAGAATCATTTTGCTTCATTACGCTTAAACAGAGGAAAATAAATCCAATGCCTTTGGGTAAAATTGCACGTTGAGAGTGCGAAAAAAACTGTGTAGTAACTGAATAATCTCCCAGTTCCTATCAATAACTTTTCACAGAAACTTGATTCACTGTATCATAGCTTTTTTTGTGGGGTACGGAAATTCACACTGAATAAACAAAATGTATGTTTATCAAGGTCATACTTCTTCTTCTTCTGCGTTCCCAGGCCATATGGCCATAATGGGTAAGGTACATATGTGTCCGGTTTTCAGTTTTCACTGGTCTCCCCGCTGCGTACGATCAAGGTCATACAAATGGTAGACTGCGAATAGTTAGGATTCCCCTCGTATAGGCCTCTGCAATTAGGGTTATCAACGCCCTTGACAGTAAGATTTAAGCCCTTGCTGGTCAGTACCCCAAAGGGCAATCACTCTTGCAAAAGGCAGCCATTTAGTGGCCTCAAATAGGATTATCAATCTATCTCCATCAATAAGTTCTGAAATATTAACAATTCCCACTTCTTTTTCCAAATAAAGATGTTTTATAAAAATCATGGATTTCTCTAGCTGTGTCTTCGCCTTCAGTAATTATGCTACTTTTCTTGTTAAGTTTAGAGACGTATTTGCTAACATACTTTCTTTTTTTAAACTGCAAAAGTATTTCGTATTTGTTTCGCCTTCAGTAATCCAACGTGTTCGAGAACGGAGCCCCCCCCCCCCCCCCCCCCCCCCCCCCCCCCCCCCCTCTAAGTGAAATCAATTCAGCTTTATAATGATCTAAGTCATTTTTCTCTGTCTGTTAGCATTTCTTTCTTTTCTAGGTTTGAAATGCATTCTTCTAATGGTATTTCACGTTCATTTCTCCTTCGCTTCAACATTGTAGCATAAAAAATTGTTTTAGCTCGAATTTTCATCAACAAAGTGTCTAAAAGAAGTTGATCACTAATATGAAATTGAATTTCCACTTTTGGTATTTGGTCAATATTTTCACGTGAATATGGTGACAGTGCATATTCACTGATAACGTTTTTCATTTCTTCCTTAATTTCCTTTGCATTAAATTTATTTTTCCTTCAAAAGAGAAGAGTTAAATTTCCATAGCGTTGATCTTTTCGGTTCTACCGAATCCCCTAATTTTAAAGTAATTATTGAATGGTCACTCCTATAACCTGGCATTATATCAGCTTTGACTGATTGATTAAGCAATGTGTCAGACATTTAACAAAATGTCCAATCGACTTTGCTGCAAGGGATTATTGTTTCTCCATGTATACCTCTTTAAATCGGGATTCAGTTCCCTCCAGATATCAACTAACGCCAAGTTCATCATCATAGATTGTACCTGTTATTTTGCTTTCATGTTATTACAACGTTTATAATTGTAACAGTCTAAAGAAAAACCCATGACCAGATTCCAGTCACCACCTATTATTATGTAGTCAAAATGAATATTATTAATTATCTCTTCTAAGTCTATGTAAAAATCCGGGTCGTCTCGAATAGGACCATACAGGCTTATAATTAAGTACGTTTTTCCCTTATATGTCATCAACACAAATAAATAATTACCTCCATCTTCCTTAAGAACGTTGTTAATATCAAATTCAAAATTATTATTAAATAATATTGCAACCCCCCTGGCGTTAGAAGAGTATGGGGCAAAATAGCATTTGTATCCCCACTCAGACCTTACATAGTGGACTAGCTTTGGATCTATGTGAACATCTTGTAAAAGATAAATAGAGAAAGCTTCGGAGAAACGAACAATTCATATGATCACCAGCACTATAATTAACAACCAAACAAAGCACCAAACATTACAATATGAATTGAAATGATGATTAGCTGGGAGAGAGAGAGACAGAGAGAGAGAGAGAGAGAGAGAGAGAGAGAGAGAGAGAGAGAGAGAGAGAGAGAGAGAGAGAGAGAGAGAGAGAGAGAGAGACAGAGAGAGACAGAGACAGAGACAGAGGAGAGAGAGAGACAGAGGTAGGGGGGGGGGGGGGGGGGGAGGCACGAAAGGTGGCGAAGCAATAGGACAGGAAAATAATGTTTGTCAAGGCAGACAATACTGTACTTTTAGTATTTCACATTAATCCATCACACTGTGGGGTCTGAATGGGGGCGGAGAACGGCTATCCAAACACAGGGGTTCAATGGTGTCCATATTGTCCATATTGTCCATATTGTCATCAACTGGGCCATCAAACTCACCACCAGCTGCTGGAAGAGAGTCTCTATTAGTCTCTGGTACAGGGCTCTGAAACCCAGCCTGTTGTTTATCTTTGCAAGGTGTGCCATCGTGAAGTGTGACCAAACTGTTCTGAGAGTGTCTCTCTACACGAGAAGTCTTTTGTGGATCTGACACGTTTGAAAGCTGTATAATACTGTCACCGATACTTTCTGTTGACCCACCCCTCTCTACGTTACCAAAGATATTCTAAAAGGGTAAGATAGATTACTTAAGAGCTCGGCGAACCGGGCTGATAGAGTTATCGTTAGTGCCGACAGTACACCATTCACAGTGCAGGCTATCCAAAAACTCAGACTGGAACTTGAACGGAGAATTCAACTGGCCTATCGACGTGTAAAATGTGTCCTGTTTAAAAGGGACATAACCAATGTTTCTGTCCTCACTACTCATATAGGGAAAAGAGACCGGATGCTTATCTTCCCTTTTACAGTCTTTGACTTTACCCTTTAAAGACCGCGATGACTGTGGCTGGGCTCTGGCTGTTGAAGAACCCGTCCTCGCGGGCTCCAGGTTCCACGCCCTCTGGCTGCTGCCTGCCCCATGGAGTAGCGGTTCTGCTCGTTGTTCGAGACAGGGGGTTCTTTAAGAATCCTGTCAATCTTTTGAAGGTCGCCATCTTCGAATGATGTTGATTATTCCCTGGTTCGAAAGTTTGCAGCATAGCTTCCCATGGAAAGCCCACGCGGAGATAACGGCAGGGTGTTGTTTGATTTTTATCACCCGCGGAGTTTACGGAGCGAAGGTGATATTGTTTTTGTTGTGTAAGTGGCTGTGTGTGTGTATATGTATGTATGTATGTGGGTTTTACCCCTTCGGTGAACCGTGATCGAGTCACGTCCACCATTTTTACTCACGACCGCTGAGAATAACATCGAGGTCGCATTTTCGGTGGATAAAATTCATAGTTTTTTTTCCCACCGAAGATTCTTTCAAATACAACAAAGTTTCAGCATTCTGACCCCTTTGCACGCTTTTGTAATTATTGTTTGTACATTTTAAATGCAATTATGTTCAAGCCTGAACAAAGGAAAAGAGATTAAATCGGCAGATCCGGAAATAGTATTGTTTTAAATGCTCATTACCTTAGTTATAAAACACACACACACCAAAGTGGTTATTATTGAAATGGTCAATGTTCTGATTTATTCAAAAAATAACCAAAACATAATTAATTAAGGGAAAGTAGGGTATGTTGGGCCGACGCTAGTTTAAGAAAAGTATGCAGTGAAAAGTTGAGTTCTCTTGTCTGCAACATTGTCAGCATGCTTAACCTCCCCTTCTAAAAAAAATCAAGGCTGCTCGCGAGAAAGGCTGCAAACGGGAAGCGTTTGGAATATTTTTACCCTACATCCGTAACTCTAGGGTGCTGTTTCTTTAAGGTGTACAACTAAAATATACAAAGGACTGACTTGCTTTCTTTTTAAACACGTTCTAACATCACTGTGAACACTTTTGAAACGAAAACAGGAGTGTTAGGCCGCGCTTTCTCACAAATGCGAGGTTTCAAATGTGAGAAACCTCGCATTTGTGAGAAAGCGCGTTCTTTCCCCTTACGAGGTTTCTCACAATTGTGAAAACCCGCTTGGGGGCCCCACGCGCTTTCTCACAATTTGGGACAAAACCGCGTAATCTCCCCCATATTTTTCTTTAAAATGTTTTTATAAAATTATTTTTGCTTATAATTATCATGTCGTTTATGATGATTAATGTAGGGGAAATCTGAAAAAAAAGTAGAAACAAGTATGGAGAAAAAACGATTGTTGTGTTTTGCTGTTATGCACACTTATACACTCAATCTTGGCTATCTTGGTAACACAGAATAAAATAGCTTGGCACGCTGAGGAGCATATTAACACTATCTTAGCTATCTTGGGAGAATAGTTGCATTATCATGGCTATCTTGGGAACATATTGGCATCGTCTTTGATATCTTGGGAACACAGTAGAACTAACTTGGCACGCTCGGGATCATATGGACACTATCTTAACTGTTGACTGGCAGTGGAGACGAAAATCCTGTTATGATATGCCCCCTTAAACCCCAATATTTGCAATCTGGCAACAGATCGACGTGTGAATATAATACCCGTCAGTTTGTTTCCGAAGTCAGACATGCTGGGCCTAATTATTCCTTGGCACTTTCTCACAATTTGTGAGAAACCTCGCATTTGTGAGAAAGCGCGGCCTAACACAGGAGTTATAGTGTGCTGTGGTAGAGGATTTTTCGTTGCCAAGGTGAAAATGGCCTAAAATGAGCTACCCTGGTGGGGCTAAGTTGGGTCACTGGCTCAATGGTCGACTTATGGCGATGATTTGATCGCCAGGGGGCAGTCAAACCACTAGGGTCTTATCACGATATATTCTTAGTTGGGCGTAGTGAGAGAGAGAGAGAGAGAGAGGGTGGGACACCTCCCTATCGCTCTCGCTCTCTCTCTCTCTCTCTCTCTCTCTCTCTCTCTCTCTCTCTCTCTCTCTCTCTCTCTCTCTCTCTCTCTCTCTCTCTCTCTCTCTCTCTCTCTCTCTCTCTCTCTCTCTCTCTCTCTCTCTCTCTCTCTCTCTCTCTCCCCAACTAAGAATATAGAGAGGCCACTATTTGTATTATTATCTTTATCATCAGAATTCATAACTGTTGTTATTGTCATCGTCATCACTATTGTTGCTACCGTTATTATTGCTGTGGTTGTTGCTATTCATCATACTACAGTCGCCTTCATTTATTATTATTATTATTATTATTATTGCTCTTATTGCTATTGCCCTTATGTCCATTGAGTGGTGTTTGGTGACTATTGTCTTTAACGGTGCTTTCAAAACAACCACTATATTATGTGTGTGCATGTGTATGTATTTTTTGTTTTTGTTTTTGTATGTGCTAATCTTGTAAAATGTAAAAACAAAATGTTCCAAAAAAACGAATATAGAGAGGATTATCCCCACTCGAGCGTGATGCCACCTGGTGGTCAAAAACTCCAGCTAAGCCGCTCATTAAGCCCACCAGGCTCAAATTAAACCCACACCATTAGAAGTTAATAGGGGCTCTTTAGTGAGTAAGTATTGATAGAGTTCGATGTTTCCTTTGTGCCTTTTGAAAGTGTGTGTGTGTGTGTGTGTGTGTGTGTGTGTGTGTGTGTGTGTGTGTGTGTGTGTGTGTGTGTGTGTGTGTGTGTGTGTGTGTGTGTGTGTGTGTGTGTGTGTACCAGGCTCAACTTAAACCCGCACCTTTAGAAGTTAATAGGGGCTCTTTATTGAGTACAAATTGATAGTTACAAATTGATAGTTTGATGTTTTCTTTGTGCTTTTGAAAGTGTGTGTGTGCGTGTGTGCGTGTGTGCGTGTGTGCCTGTGCGCGTGCGCTCGCGTGCGCGTGCATGCGTGCGTGCGCGTGTGTGTGTGCGCGCATGCGTGTGCATGTGCGTTTTCATGCCCTTGCATGTGTGTCTGTGTGTGTCAAATAATTGTTTTTGAAGTGTGTAGCTTTATTGTGGTTATTTTTTAAAGACCCCTAGAGCCAACGAGGTTGATTCTTTTTTTTTTATAGGTTTAAGCAAATAATAAAATAATTTTGAAATTGATTCTATTTAAGCTTAAAAAGGGATGCATTAAAAAATAAACAGAAGAGTTTTATGCTCTGCGTTACGGCCTCTCATTTCTCTTGGTTAAATTGTGATTCAAAACAGGAAATTGTTGCTCATTGAGTTATCTTAATTGTAATTCTTATAATAGCTATGACTTACTGTCCTAGAAGGACTGTAATGAAAGCAAGAAAACTGCAGGTTTATGTTCTGTTAATCAGTATGTGTTATGACCTGTATTATGTTTTGAATACTAAGGACAATCATTTACTCTGAAGTTCAGTTTATGACTTTGTTGGAGCCTTGAGTGCCATTACATAAATTGTATTGAGTGAAACTCAAACAGTTACAACTTTTTTCTGCATTTTAGTGTTTGTAAGTTTATAATAAAGATTAAGTGTGATAAATATTTGCTCAGTTGTTATTAGACATTAGTGTGTTAAGACCTTCAGTGCATTGCAAAGAACTGCAATGAAAGTAAACCATTTGAAGCTTTATGTTCTGTGTTATGTTCTGCTTTATGAACTGTATTTGAATTTGGTTAACCACAATTTGATAAATTCAACCACATAGGCCCTACAGATGAAGACACACATAGATACACATATACAGACACGTGCATGTGCACATACATACACATATTCTCTGTCTGTCTGTCTGCTTGTTTGTCTCTGTCTCTCCTTACCACGCACACACGCACACGCACACACACACACACACACACACACACACACACACACACACACACACACACACACACACACACACACACACACACACACACACACACACACACACACACACACACACACACACACACACACACACACACACACACACACACACACACACACACACACACACACACACACACACAAACAAACACGCACGCGCACGCTCGCACACAAATTGACACATGCACCCCCTTCCCCAAACCACACACACTTGTACACACACTCATACATCTTATATGTAAAATAAACCAGATGTTTTGCTTACGTATGATTAATCATGCATGTTGGCTAAAATGGGCCAGTGGCCCAATATTTACAACCCCCTGGCCCAATTTACCCAACGCGTTGTCTAAATTGAGCTTTTTCAGAAATTTCTTATTTTTTAAAAATATAAGTCTTTTGATAAACGGTAGACGTTTAGTATTTACGCCATATAAAGGTCTTATGGTAAGGCTTACAAATAACATTTAATCTAGTGTGAAATACAATTTGTGGCCGAGAGATTGGATGCAGTTCTTAGGGGGCCCAGCATACCCTACTTTCCCTTATGTGCTTTTGTGTAAGAAACAGGCAACGTGCAAGCTGACAGTTAAACCATACTGTTATAATTATATATGTAGTTTGCTTACGTCACAAAGTAAGCTACTCAAGTTCTTACTGTGTTCTTCTTACTGCCGAAAGATCAGTATTAAAACCTCCCTTTGAATAACGCAACGAATCGATGCCTACCATTTAGCTATACATACACATATTCCCTAACGTCGACGCCACATCAGCATCATCATCACCACCATCACCATCACCATCACCAACGCCCCCAAACCTCACCCTCACCGACAACATTCCTGCCACCGCTATGCCCACCACCACCACCACCACCAACAACAACACCAAGAACGACGATGGCGACAACAACAACGACGACCACAAAGACAACGACAGCGATGAAGGCACCGTCTCCAGGACCGCTGCTCCTCTGCAACTGCGGAAGAACCTGGGTCTTATCTCCAGCATCAGCTACGTGGCAGGGAGCATCATCGGGGTGGGCATCTTCGTGTCTCCCCAGTCCGTGCTGCAGCTCGCGGGCAACTCCGTAGGGGCGGCCTTGTGCGTCTGGGTCTTCTGCGCCTTCGTGGCTTTCTGCGGGGCCCTCTGCTATGCTGAGCTGGGTAAGTGTTGGGACAAAACATGTTAATTAATAATGTAGGCCTACGTTTAAGTAGTTAGCCCCTGGTCAAATGTTTCGCGTTAATCAAAGATCACGATTTTCACGTGTTTCCGTCTTCTCACTGGTAGGACATCTTAAAGGGGCACCCTGACGGATGCGTTTTTGTAAGAAACACGTCCAGAGCACCAGGAAAACACCCTTTACAGAGATTGCAACACTCACTTTGCTCTGGTTTCCCAGAAATCAAACCGTCAAATCGGAGATTCCTCCTTGGCGGAGGTGCTGGAAGTCAAATTCTTTCACCCAAAGAGAAGGCGTGTGCAGTCTCTTTTCTAATGACCGCCAAATCGTTTGCACGAAATGTTCGCAATACAAGCCTTTTTATTTTATTTTTGTTTAATTTTATACAGTTTATCTAAAGGAGTTTCACTCACAACCAAGGAACTAGCTCCAATTTTATTTTACTGCACTACAAAAAAATAAAACGCTTTAGCCACAATCAGTGACCTCCACCCACCCCATCCAAAATGGCTACTCTCTCCGGCTCCTCCGCCAAGGAGGAATTCCCGTTTGGACGGCTTAATTTATAGGAAACCAGAGCAAAGTGAGTGTTCCGATCCTTGAAAAGTCTGTCTTTCTGGTGATCTCGACGTTCTTCTTGCAAAAAAAACTCAACCGTCAGGGTCCACGTTTATTAAGAAATCGTTTTGAGGGAGAGAGGGAAGATACACGTGACGTGGTGGGTCTTTACATTGTTCTCTGAGAAGCAACGTTCTGTCATTTCTTTAAAGGAAAGGGATAGGGTTAGGATTTGTTTTTTTCTCTTTGCATTTCTTTATCTTATCTTTGCATTTCTTTATCTTACCTTTGCATTTCTTTATCTTACCTTTGCATTTCTTTATCTTACCTTTGCATTTCTTTATCTTACCTTTGCATTTCTTTATCTTACCTTTGCATTTCTTTATCTTACCTTTGCATTTCTTTATCTTACCTTTGCATTTCTTTATCTTACCTTTGCATTTCTTTATCTTACCTTTGCATTTCTTTATCTTACCTTTGCATTTCTTTATCTTACCTTTGCATTTCTTTATCTTACCTTTGCATTTCTTTATCTTACCTTTGCATTTCTTTATCTTACCTTTGCATTTCTTTATCTTACCTTTGCATTTCTTTATCTTACCTTTGCATTTCTTTATCTTACCTTTGCATTTCTTTATCTTACCTTTGCATTTCTTTATCTTACCTTTGCATTTCTTTATCTTACCTTTGCATTTCTTTATCTTACCTTTGCATTTCTTTATCTTACCTTTGCATTTCTTTATCTTACCTTTGCATTTCTTTATCTTACCTTTGCATTTCTTTATCTTACCTTTGCATTTCTTTATCTTACCTTTGCATTTCTTTATCTTACCTTTGCATTTCTTTATCTTACCTTTGCATTTCTTTATCTTACCTTTGCATTTCAAACAGTTTATTTCTGGACCCGTGCGGAGTTACGGGTGTAGCCTAACTTGTAGAATGATAATCCGAGAGTCCGTTTAACGTCCTTCGACCTGGAACGTCATGCACATCCGGGACATTACTAACTATAAAGATGGCGGGACGATCCCGGAAGTACTGCACTGCAATACATTGGAACCTCCCTTGCAAGACTTCCCATTATAAGACTCCCTCCCGCATAAGACCTATTTCTCCGAGACATTGTCTTTCTTTGTAAGTATTAACATCACCTCCTTTATAAGACCCCTCCCTTACAAGACCGCATTTTGGATGATTTTTGAAGGTCTTATTATAAGGGAGGTTCCACTGCGTCAGGAATGTCCCCACCCTATAAATTATTATTAGACAAGCAAGACACTGATAATTATAATTATCCACTTTCTATGCAGGCACACGGATACGCAAATCAGGCGGGTCGTATACCTTCATGCGAGCTGCTTTCGGGGACCCCCTGGGATTCGTGTTCCTGTGGACCCAGCTGATTGTGGTCAGGCCCGTGGGTACCGCCCTGGGCGCGCTCACGGCCGCGGAGTACACACTGAGGCCGCTCTTCCTCGACTGCCCGGAACGCGTCCCCACCCCGGGCAAACAGATGCTGGCCTTGTGCCTTCTGGGTGAGTGAGTTGCACCAAGTTTCGGTTGGTGGCATACCCTGGCTAAAAGACTCCAGGGATCATCATCCCAACAGCCGAAGCGCGTGGACACTATGGTACGAGTGGATCAGCTAGGGATGTGAACATTACGTGTGCGTGTGACCGTTTTTGATTGCCCCGCCACTTGGGCAGCTGTGACGAGGTAATGGGTTAAAAGGCTAAGTCCCTAGGGAAGACTTTAGATAATTTGCCTTTAGCCCACTTCTCTAGGGTATGGGAGATGAGCAACTTTCCCGGCCCCTTTTCATCTAATAAATTTATATTTGTGCCCGGGTTCTGGCTCGTATGGTTGTAAGAAATACAAGTGGTTGAATTGCTCTAAATGGCAGACAGAGAGAAGTAGGGTTTTACATGAAATTACAAGACTCCCACTCTCATCTCTGACCAAAGGGTTCAGAATTATTTGACACTTGTATTTTATTTACTCACAAAATCTGCATAAGATTATGCAACAATAATAATAAATAATGGCGAAAACAAAATATGGTTCCACAATGCCGAAAGGATTCACAAGACTTTTGATAAGGTGTCGCCCCATGCCCTAGGGTTACTAATTATCTTCGGTGTCCGTAGGAAAGTTCAAATGATTGGCGCAGTCAGGTGGACTTAGCTGTTTGAAGTTCTGGGCTTGCTCGTCAGGTGAGAGTAGCTCCCAGTCGTTCCGATTACGGCTTCGCGGGATGGCACGGTTCACGTGGTCTCCTCGCGGATTCTGGGTGCATACTTGGCAAATCTTGGCGGGTCGTATACCTTCCGGCGATGCCCTGCTGATAATCACAGGAGAAGGTGGATGTAGATCTCTATGGCTTAGAGACAAGGGGCTTCAGTCGGCAGGGAATTAGTGAATCCTGGCTGAAGACTTCCCTTGTACAATAGCACTACATGATTGAATTTCAGTTAACAAACTGAGATCAGTAAAACATAAAAGGTGATCAAGACAACATCACCGGAAAGGAATGGTATCATAAAGGGCAAGATTGCGGCCCATAGGTTTCCTACTAAAAATAGTGCCGATTGCGGCCCATAGTTTCCTACTAAAAATAGACAAAAGGGTTAGTAGGCATAAACTCCGCTGGTACCAAAAGTTCCTCGAATCTGCCCGGAACGTTTACCATCTTTTCTATAACATATCTATCTACTCCTTATTCATCATGGGGATCTAGATCAAAACTAGATCAAACAAACAACCAGTCTCAATCACCAGTCCAATAAGACTTACTAGTGGGCTATTCTGGCTGGGAGAGGTGTTGCTCTAGTCAGTTTCAGCGTCTTGTGTGAAAAACTTTTTCTCACTACGCCAATTATAGCCTTCACTTTCAAACAATGAAAGCCTGCTATTGGTGGCAGTCCACACGTCACAAGATGCTGTTCTAAATGTACTAATCACGCGCCTATTACATCCTTATCACGTGCCGACATTCAAAATCCTTCTCGTGCTCGGAACGGCAAAACCATCTTCAAAGGGAGATAACCGTGGTTGTCACTTTCTTGTGATGGGTAGATAGATCTTGCTTCAAAGAGATAATTGCCTTATTCGGCGTTCTTTAGATGGTGGGTGGCAATTAACGTGGCGGCCGGACAGAGAAATGAAAAGGAGAGAGGGTGGGGGGGGGTGGGGAGGGGAGAAGGGGGGGTGTGTGTAGATAAGATTAAAGAAAGCGGTCCGCGCCACTTACGTCACAGCAGCTACACTCCGTCTTCGGGGATACCGTGTTTTTAAATGCAGTATTTTCAAGACTGAGATCCCTGCACGTAATGCTTTTTGTTGATTTAATTTGTAATATAATTCATTTTTATAATAAAATCAGATTTTGGTGTAAAACTTGCGGGAATGCGCCTTATAGTCTGCAGTCTGTCTAATAGGCCTAATTCAATAGGAAACTGTCGTACAATAAAGAAAATAAATCTGTGTACATTTTAGAGGGGTGCGCCTTACAATGTACTATAGTATGTAATATAATTATGTAAAACTAATTTAGCAGGAAAACGCTGTAACAGAATCAAACATTTGAGTACGTTTTGGAGGGATGCGCCTTATAATGTAATGTGCCTTATTGTATATAATATATTTAGAAACAGCTTAGTAGTAAAAGTACTTACTATAACAGAATCGGAATTTTATGTAAAGTCTGGAGGGGTGCGACTTATAATGTAGTGCGCCTTATAGTATGTAATATATGTAAAAATAGTTTAGTAGTAAAAGCACTATATAACAGAATCAGAATATTGTGTAAATTCTGGAGGGGTGCGCCTGATATTGTGATGTGCCTTATTGTATGTAATATTATTATGTATAAATAGTTTAGTAGTAAAAGTACTTACTATAACATAATCAGAATTTTGTGTAAATTTTGGAGGGGTGCGACTTATAACGTAGTGCGTCTAATAGAATGTAATATATGCAGAAATAATTTAGTAGAAAAGAGCTATGTAACAGAATCAGAGATTGGTGTACATTTTGAAGGGGTGCGACTTATAGCGTAGTGCGTCTTATAGTATGTATCATTATCCAGAAATAATTTAGTAGAAAAGCACTATATTATAACAGACTCAGCATATCGTCGGTGAAAGTCAGAAACCTCGTATCTCGATTTTGGGGGATTTTGAGTTAGATACATAGTCAGCTCTCTAATTTTTACTGCCACATTCCACCAATAAACTGGTATCCATCTTCTTTCTATCTGGGGTAAATGAGGTTGTGTAAATTGAAGAAAAACTCGTAAGTCAGATCTAGTTAAGGACAAAAACTTCGTAATATCTTCGTTCTTTTCAAGTATAAAAAAAAGAAGTAATTTTAACAAAATGCAGGACTGAACTCGCAATGTCTTGAACAACATATTCATCATATTTAATAACTTGTGGTAAACACGGTTAATTTCTAAAACAGTTTTTTTTTCTTCATTTTTCTCACAACTACTAACATTCAGTTACGAGGTTTTTGATTTTCACCGACGATATGTGCGGCGCGTGGGGAACGTGCGTGCGCTTCTTTTTCCAGGGTTGCTGATATTCCTGAACTGTCTCAGCACCAGATGGGGAGCTAGGATCCAGACCTTGTCCACAGTGTGCAAGGTGTCTGCCCTCCTCCTGCTCAGCGCCATCGGCATCTTTTTCCTCGTCAGAGACGGTAGGTGGTTTTTTGAAAATCCGTTTAACCCTTTCACCGCCAGCCATATTTCAGCCAAGACATTAAATGGACCTGGGTAGAGAACAAAATCCATTTGCAGTATTGGGGATTCTTCTGTGACAGATATAAAATAAGATCTATCCTTACTTCCCAAAACTAAGACAATAGGGTCTTTGGATAATAGACCCCAATTTGATGCCTTTTAGTGACATAGAAGTTAAATCGTTGCGGTGCTAACATTCGACTTTGGCGGTGAAAGGGTTAACGTCCTCCGGTCTGGAGCAGACGCATAATAATGGGACATTAGTAGATATATATAAACATAGTGAGAACGATCCTGGAGGCAATGCCCGGAGGCAGTGCAACACCAGGAAAGTCCCGAATTTTTTAGCAATACAGATGTATCTATGTCTATATCTCAAACGACTGCTCTCCAGCCAGACACGTCCAATCAGAATTTAAAAAATAAATCTAAGCCATTATTACCCGACTGTCTTGTACTCAAGCCCCTCCCCCCTCCTTCCTTTCCTCTTCCTCCCTTCTCCGCTCTTTCAACCTTTTAAAGACCCCGCACGTCACGTGTCACATAGTCCCGTATGGCTATGCCAAGAGGACGTAATGCTTTAACTTCGCACGTGTCACATTCCCTCTTATACTAGTTAGGAAGATTTCTTCAGATTCCTTACTAGCTATAAGAGGGAAAACACGTGAAAACCGTGAGTTTGACACGTGACGTGCGGGGCCTTTAATTCTTGCCTTTCTTAGCCATTATTATTAAGTAGCGTTTTAGCGACTTTTTGAACTTAACATAACACGCGAACGTTCATTAACCCCTTGACTGCCAGAGAAAATTAAAGAAAAAATAATTGGGCAAACCATGCCATGAAAAAGACAACCGATAGTGCTAATCTGGTAAAACAAATGGTCTGGGGATATTACTCTCTTGACTGTGTTAGAGCAAAAACCAGTATATCAGGGTTATTCCTCTCCATCCGATGACATCATCAGTGATGTTATCAGGTCAGTACGTGATGCGTTGGTGGCAGTCAAGGGGTTAATAGCTGATCAGAGAGAGAGAGAGGAGAGAGAGAGAGAGGGAGAGAGAGAGAGAGAGAGAGAGAGAGAGAGAGAGAGAGAGGGAGAGAGAGAGGGAGAGAGAGAGAGAGAGAGAGAGAGAGAGAGAGAGAGAGAGAGAGAGAGAGAGAGAGAGAGAGGGGGGGGGGGGGATAAAAAGTGTAACTAGAAAAATGAAATCATACTCATTTTCGTTCACATGATATGTATGAGCAGAATGGTTTACTTAATTTATATGCTTATCCATGGGTTGTTTTGATTTATGACTTAGTTACTTTTTCATTCTTTGATGCGTTGTGCGTAAAATTAATCAGACAAAGTACTTGAAATAAAATAAAAATTAAAATAAATACAAGCCCACCCCGTAAAAAGAGTAAAGAAAAAAAAGAAAAAAAAGAGACCAAAAAAGGAAGAAAAAAAGGAAGAATTAATAATAAAGAAAAAGGAAGGATGAATGAAAATCCGTTTAACGTCCTCCGGTCTGAAACAAACACATTATGGGACATTAGTAGATATGAAGATAGTGGGAACGATCCTGGAGGCAATGCCCGGAGGCTGTGCAACTCCAGGAAAGTCCCGATTTTTGAACGATACAGATGTATATAAGTATAGCAAGGAAGGAGATTTATAAATCTGCTTAACGTCCTCCGGTCTGGAACAGACACATATTATGGGACATTAATAGCTGTAAAGATGGTGGGAACGATACTGGAGGCAATGCCCGGAGGCAGTGCAACACCAGTAAAGTCCCGATTTTTGTCTAACAATGCAGATAGTTTTGTTGCGATACATTCTTTAGGAATGAGAAAGGAGGGAGAAACAGGAAAGATAAGGACACAAAATAGCATGAAAGTAAAGGTAGTTTTTTTTCTCATTGCTAATTTCTTTGGGTTTGTTGTTGATGCTGTTGGTATATTGTTGTGAAGGTTTATTGTTTTAGGCCCATATATATATATATATATATATATATATATATGTACAAGAATTGAAGAAGAAAAAACAACCACACCATTAAACTTTCCTCTTATATATATTTGCTTTATTTTTTTGTGTCCAATATCTTTAGTTTGTGAACCTAAAGAAACTGAATAACTTTAATTTTAACTTTACAATTTATTCTGTGTTCTCTAATGTGCTGATTTACTTTTCTCTCAATGGGGGAGATAGACAATGCTATGCAAAGACAGCTGTTTCGTCTTTGAGAAAGACTCTTCAGTCTGCATATCGGCCTGCAAAGAATACAGTGAACATTCAAACTGAGCTTGACTTTCTACAAGAGAAAGGTTGTCCTCTTTGCACCAGATTGAAAGTCCACAATAAAAGCAAACCAATTCACTTAATTCAAAAGAAATGATAAAATTTTACTTAAAATAGCAAAAATAGCATGTTCTAAAATTACAATCCCTCGAAGAGAGTAGAAGAGATGGTTGATGCCATGTTGGTGGCATAGTCCATATTGATATATTATATTGATATATATATATATATATTATTATATATTATTGTAATATTATGTTATATATATATATATATATATATATAATTATTATTATATTATTTTGGCTGCATTTCATAATATTTTTCGTTCATGCTATTATTTTATTACTTATTATGAATATATATATTTTAATTATTATTATTGTTGTTGTTTGTTGTTGGTTGTTGTTGTTGTCTTGTTGTGTTGTTGTTGTTATTATTATTATTAATATTATTATTGTTATTATTATTATTTATTATTCTTATTATTATTATTGTTGTGTTTGTTGCTGTTGTTGTTGTTGTTGCTGTTGTTGTTGTTGTTGTTGTTGTTATTATTATTATTATTATTATTATTACTATTATTATTATTATTATTATTACTATCATTATTATTATTATTATTATTATTATTATTATTATTATTATTATTATTATTATCATTAATATTATTATTATTTATTCATTATTTATATTCTGGGTGCTATTATTGCTTATTAATATGAATAAATAAACCCACGTGCAATTGCATTGACGACTCAAAGGCTAAATCTTATTATCACTTTCTTTAAATCCAGGTCTCTCTGAGGATTTGCGAGATCCCTTTGGCTCACACAACCTGTCTGTAAAAGGCATAACCCTTGCGATTTATTCGTGTCGTATGCTTACTATGCTTAAGTCTTGGCTCTCTATGGTCTCCTCCCTCTGAGTCTACCGTTCTCTCTCTCTCTCTCCTCTCTCTCTCTCTCTCTCCTCTCTCTCTCTCTGACTCTCTCTCTCTCTCTCTCTCTCTCTCTCTCTCTCTCTCTCTCCCTCTCTCTCTCTCTCTCTCTCTCTCTCTCTCTCTCTCTCTCTCTCTCTCTCTCTCTCTCTCTCTCTCTCTCTTTAATCAAGGTGTGGGAAATGTACTTGATTTTATGCGAGTACCTCGTGAGCGAATGACTGACTGTTCGTGGCAGAATTTAGACAATCAAATTCAAAACTAATGACAGGTTCAATTTTTACAGAATGTTTTTTCTCTTACATAATATGCTCCTTGCTCTCTAACCATATTGACAAGCTCTTTAAATGTATAATGACAAAGTTTAGATTTCTCATTTCTGATATATCTATATGTCTCATTATTATCGCTACAGACAGACTCATGCTACTAGTTTGACATGTCCTTTATGTCATGATGCTGTTGAAGATGAAATTCACTTTTGTGTTATCATGTCCAGAACTAAGAGACCTTAAGAGAAGAATTTATACCACACGTAAATACTTTCGCGATCCATGCCTTTTTAGATTAGTTCTCCTGTTGTCTTCAAACAATGAAAATACTGTCAAGTCTTTTGTCTATATCTCTAAGAGGGGAAAGGATAAGGGCATTTAAGAGGCTCTCTGCTTGTGTGTATGTTATAATTATCTAACTTTTGGTTGCTTTTGTTGTGTTGTTTGTTTACCCCCCTTCCAAAGGGCTATGGCCTTTATGAATAACATACACATCCGAATCCGAATCTCTCTCTTATTGTACACTAGCGAATTCGTAGCTTGCAGTTATTTTGTGATACAATGTTCTTTCAACAATAGCTCATCTCTCTCCTAAATCTGCAAACGTGTTTTTTGTGTGCTTCCTGTCTGGCTGTCTTGCTGTTTGCAGTCTGTCTGTCTGTCAAAACTCCCCTCTTCCTTATTCAGGTATATTATTATTATTATTGAAATAGGTATTATTATTATTGTTGTTAGGGATATTAATATTATTCATTATTATTATTTTTATTTGTGCTGTTGTCATCTTTTTTTAATTTTTTCTTCCCCCCACTTGTATTACTAAGCCCCCCCCTTGTTGATTGTAACGTTCGTACAAAAGGAAAAGAGAACCTTCATTGCTAAACCCTAACCCCCGCCCCCCCGAAACCCCCCAACCCCAATTCCCCAATGGAAGGGGCAGTCTACCTATCTCTCTTTGTAACCTAACGAACAACATAAGTTACTTCGGTACAAATGCTAGCATTCCATTTCTGGAGGCTGACCTGCAATGTTGTTTGTTACGGAATTCGCTCATTATTTCTGATCATGTTTTCTGTTTTCAGGGATAATCTTACGATGGCCACCGAAGAAGGCTATGGCCTCAAAGGGTACGTCTACAATGCGTTCACACAAACATACACACACGCACTCTCTCTCACGCACTCTCTCTCATCTCTCTCTCTCTCTCACTCTCTCTCTCGCACACTACTCTCACTCACCACTCCCTCCACAATCTCTCTCTCTCTCCACACACACTCACGCGTCGCTCTCCGCACACCTCACTCTCACACACACAAACACACTCACCTGTACTTGTCACGCACGTCAATACACACGATTCTGACGCGTCTGAAGCGTCTCTCAGATCTCGCTCGCTCACCGCATCTCTCTCTCTCTCACTCACTCACTCTCTCTCTCAACACACACACACACACACACTCTCTGGATCTCCGATCTCTCTTTCTCTCCTAGAAACTTAAGAGTCTAATAGACTCTGAATCTCTCTCCTCCGACACCAGAAGGAAAACAATCTCGCTCCCCTCTGCGACGTTTAGTAAATACTTGAACTGTGTCCGAGTACACCAGACATATATGTTTACTAAACAAGGAATTGTGGCAGAATTTAGACCATCAATATATCAATGTTTTGTAGCTATTGAATTGTGTCCTCCGACACCAGGAATATATACAGAAGTGCTGTTGAATTGTGTCCTCCGACACCAGAAATATATGCCTAATTGCCAGGAATTGTGTTCTAGTAAACCAGAAATATATGATGTTTAGTACTATTGAATGTATGTCCTCCGACACCAGAAAGATATGCTTACTAAACAAGAAATAGTGATCTCCGAAACCAGAAAGCTGTTTAGTAGATATCTGATCATGTATTCTCCGTTTTCCAAAAAGACGTAATGTTTACGATATTGACCGAAGTCCTCAAATACCAGAAATAAATGATGTTTAATAGACAGCGGTCCTTCGACACCAGAAATATACACACGTTTAATTGAGCGCGCGCGCGCGCGCCGCACCAGACGCACGCACTTAGTACACACATTTCACACACACCCTATTTGGTACAATACACCACCCACACACACAAGCGCGCTGCGAAATTCGGGCGCTTCACACCTGGACACACACACCAACATACACACACACGCACGCACGCACGCACACACACACACACACACACACACACACACACAACACCGTGGTGCTAGGTGCATGGTTATTTTGCCAAATGACAACTTTTTTGTTGCGCACTGGGTTTATCGTCTCATAGGAAAGATTCCACGTAAGGCCTAGTGGGCAGAGTGAGTGAAAAAAAAATTCCCTGTACCCAGGTTCGAACTCGGGTTTATTGTACTATATGAGGCGAACGTGTTCCCTCAGTTCAAGAAAAAATGGTGTTTTACGTCCTCTCGGTCTGGAACAGACACATATGGGACATTTGTAGATACAAAGATGGTGGGAACAATACTGGAGGCAATGCCCGGAGACAGTGCAACACCAGTAAAGTCCCGATTGTTTTAACAATACAGATAGGTGTAGCAGTAACCACGCCTCGGTTAAACCTCATCGGCTATGGTACCGCCACAAACATTAGTATAATGCGTTCCCTCTGTTGCGAGAGAGAGAGAACAATTGGTGCTTTGACGTCCTCTTGGTCTGGAACAGACACATATGGGACATTTGTAAATGCAAAGATGGTGGGAACGATACTGGAGGCAATGCCCAGAGGCAGTGCAACTCCAGTAAAGTCCTGATTTTTTAACAATGCAGATAGGTGTAGCGGTAACCACGCCTCGGTTAAACCTCATCGGCTATGGTACCGCCACAAGCATTTCAACTGCAATATAATGTATTGTTCCCTCTGTTGCCTCTGTACACCCTATTTATATATATACAGGAACATCCCTCTGGCCACGCTGCTAGGCGTGGGGCTGACAGCGGTGCTGTACCTGCTGGCCAACGTGGCCTACCATGCCGTGCTCACTGTACCACAGATCGTGTCCGGAGTGGCTGTGGCGGCTGTGAGTTGAGTTCGATGACATTTTGTCTTCTCTCCCCCCCCCCTCCCCCCCCCCCCCCCTGGATACGGAGGGAGGGGAGAGGGGGAGGGGGTCTTTTCGTACAAATAGTTCCCTCACCTTCTAGAAATTCTGTATCCCTCTAATCCGTCATTCTCTTTGACTATTTTCCCTCTTGGATGGAAGTTCAGTTTAACGTCGCGTATCGGCTTTCGCCATGTACGACGGGCTGAACAAACTAACCAGGTTATAAACAAAAATTTATGTTCCCGAATCACTGTCTCAGCCAAAAGGCCGAGAAGCGATCAGAATCTGCTTGACTTTGTCATATATACTATCTTTCTCAGCCTTTGCCTTAACTGCTCCCATTCTCAGGAGATTTCGTCCAGAAACTCTTACAAAAAGATTTTCTCCAACCGAAGGCGGATATAATTTATGCCGGGCGTAACTATTTCTTTAGTTAGGCGCATAACGCTAGCATGACGCATCTGCGCTCATATGACAAAGAGCGTGTCTGGGCAATCGACGAAGGAAGAGTACCACCGTACCACCGTGCACCGTACCACTAAGGCGATTCAGGCAAAATGCTTGAAGTGGGTGTGTCTTGTCAAATACACATTGCTGGGTAGGGTTTGATGCTACACTTAGCTTTACACACACGCTTTATTGTTTGAACTACAAGGTGTTAAGATTGGTTGCAATGCTGACAGGTGTTCACGGCGCTTTATTGTTTAAACCAAAAGGTGTTAAGATTGGTTGCAATGCTGACAGATGTTCACAACGCTTTATTGTTTGAACCAGAAGGTGTTAAGATTGGTTGCAATGCTGACAGGTGTTCACAACGCTTTATTGTTTGAATCACAAGGTGTTAAGATTGGTGCAACAATATACCACAAGGAGTTAAGATTGGTTGCAATGCTGACAGGTGTTCACGGAAGTGACTGTGCCTCCACTGATGTGGGTCCTGGTGCCCTGTATCGCCATCTCCGCCATGGGCCTCGTCAACGCCACCATCTTCGCTTCCACCAGGTATCCTACTAGAGTCAGTGGGCCATTGCTTTAACGTCCGTCTGTGTGTAGGTGTCAGCAACTCATTGTTGATTCCACGCAATACTTGTTTTTCCAGCGGTACTCTTAGTGCAAGTGTCATGACAAGACTCAAGACAATCTTTTTGTTCCCTTTTGAATGATCTAGCGTAACTGTGTTCTTTGCTAACGATCGTTTAGCCACTCGTTAAAGTTTTCGCGCCTCCTGGGCATCGTTGACTACATTAACAGTCATGCTCTATGCTTCTTGATGCTCGTTACTCACAGTTATTGAGAAGAAAAAGGGAAAAAAGGAACATAAATACATTTGCATATTTTTTTAAAACTAAAGATTCTAATTCAAATTCTAACATTTTACTATCAATAGCAAACATAGCTCATAAGCCTAAGGGAAGTACAAGCATAACAAAGAAACTTTAAAACCAATGGCGAAAAAATAAAATAAAATAAGAGACCATCGTTGACTAAAGATTCTATAGTAGTATGAGCTGGGAAAGCTACTTCCCTAAACTTAGGCTTATTCCTCACTCGCTCTGTCCAACAAGCGTCGCTCCAGAAGACCTTTTGTGACGCATAAAATTAACCCTTTCACCGCCAGCCATATTTCAGCTAAAAATGTCCATTACATTGACCTGGGTAGAGAACAACATCCATCTGCAGTATCGGGGATTCTTCTATGACAAATATAAAATAAGGTCTATCCTTACTTCTCAAAACTAAGACAATAGGGTCTTTGGATAATATACCCCAATTTGATGCCTTTTAGTGACATAGGTGTTAAATCACTGTGGTGCTGAAATGCGACTTTGGCGGGGAAAGGGTTAATGAATCCGTGCATTTTGTTCTCAGGGTAAACTTCATTGGAGGACGTGATGGGCTGTTTCCAGAATTCCTCAGCATGGTCAACGTGTCCAGAAAAACGCCCCTGGTCTCACTCCTTGTTCTGGTCAGTTATTTAGGAAAAGGGGCAGGAGGTGGGGAGGTGTGTGTGTGGGGGGGGGGGGGGGGGGGGAGCGGGGTGGAAGATCAGGGCAAAATCAATATATTGACTTTACTTATTTTTATCTGAATGTTTTTTCATGTTTTCAGTGTAAAAAAAACCATCTGCGTTAAGTAACCGGGGTAACAAGCCAATGTGTTATAAAGAAAACTTACTCTCATAGAATAGGCTTATCCGTCATGTTGTTGTACCTGATACGAATGTCTCTAATTTTAAGAAAATTAAGTTTATTTGACTTGACCTCTAATTCCAGGGACTGCTTACTACACCAGTGGTGCTGCTAGCCGATGACATCAGCTCTGTACTGGGGGCCTACTCCCTGCTCAGAACTTTGGCAGAAACCGTGGCCATCCTGGGCATGTTCCGACTGCGCCGTAAATACCCTGCCACCCACAGCACTTATGTGGTGAGTGTACATGTTCCGACTGCGTCGGAAGTACCCTACCACTCAAATCATGTATGTGGTGCCGTGTCGCGTGCAAATTTGCAGCTCGTGCAAATTTGCAGCTCGTGCAAATTTGCAGCTCGCTACTATGAGAGTGTGTATCAAAACACTATCTGAACGATCTTAGACGGAAAAAGTCTCTATAGGGGATTTGAAGAATGAAAATATCACTTTTTCCGTAAAACAATTAACTAATATTTTCTGTCCCGGATAGTACACTTGACACTTGGAGCGCAAGTGAAGTTATAGTGCGCGTGCACTACAACTGCACTTGTAGAACTGCAGATTTGCACGAGCTGCAAATTTGCACGCGACTCTCTCTCTCTCTCTCTCTCTCTCTCTCTCTCTCTCTCTCTCTCTCTCTCTCTCTCTGTGTTGTGCCCAGGCCCCCACAGTAATCCCCATCATCTACCTGGTCATCATCATCAGCCTGCCCATATTCATTCCTCTCTCTCTCTCTCTCTCTCTCTCTCTCTCTCTCTCTCTCTCTCTCTCTCTCTCTCTCTCTCTCTCTCGACGACGACGAAAATGGTGTTTTACGTCCTCTTGGTCTGAATCAGACACATATGGGACATTTGTAAATACAAATATGGTGGGAACAATACTGGAGGCAATGCCCGGAGGCAGTACGAAACCAGTAAAGTCCCGATTTTTTAAATTAATACAGATAGGTGTAGCGGTAACCACGCCTCGGTTAAACCTCATCGGCTATGGCACCGCTACAAGTATAGTGTAATGCAATCTTATATATATATATATATATAACTCTCTCTAATGAATTGTCTGAGAGGGCAGTTATTTCTCCATCGAGCTGTGCTATTTGTTTATAGTGGAGATGCTTTACCCAGGATCCACTCTCTTGACCTGTTCCTAGGGGAGATGCTTTATTTGTTTATAGTGGAGACGCTTGGCCCAGGTTACACACTCACTCTCTTGGCATTATCATAGTGGAGATGCTGAATTTGTTTATAATGAAGATGCTTTACCCATGATACATGCCCACTCTCTTAACTAACGGGTCTTAAGACATCTGGCGTTAGTTCTACATAGTTTGGAAGTGATAACTACAAAGATGGACAGAGCGGACATGGATATGAGAGAGAGAGTGAGAGTGAGAGAGAGGGTGAGAGAGAGAGTGAGAGAGAGAAAGAGAGAGAGAGAGAGAGAGAGAGAGAGAGAGAGAGAGAGAGAGAGAGAGAGAGAGAGAGAGAGAGAGAGAGGAGACTGTACTGGGGGATTCTTTCTTTTATTATTATTTTTTTATTTATTATGTGGACTCAATAGTCCAAACGAATTATCAAACACACACACACACACACACACACACACACACACACACACACACACACTGCAACACAATCTAATTATACACACAGAATGTGGGTCACAACAATGACGTCAAGAAAAGTTACGTGTTGTATTTGTTACGTCAAGTTTGTTCTACTGTCTGTCCCGCGTCCAAGGCCAAAAGCCGAAATATTGGGAATAGTCTACATTCTTTCTTGTTAGTTTTCATTCTCTTTTTTTGTTCTGCTATATATATATGTATATATATAGTTTGCTTTGATAAAGCTTTTCTGTGTCCAATGTCTTTATTTATGAACCTCAGAAACAAAACCAGTTAACGTTAACTTTGAGTAATGTTCCGTGTTCCCAAAAAATAAAATAAAAATAAAAATATAATATATATATAAAAATATAAAAAAATATATAAATTGTGCTGATTTACTTTTTCTCCCAATGGGGAAGGGGACAGTGCCTTATGCAAAGACAGCTGTTTCGACCTAAGAGAAGGTCTCATCAGTTTGCATGATCGGCCTGCAATTTGACTGTCCAGTGGATGCCAACCTGAGCAAAAAAGACATTCTACAAGAGAATGGTGTCCTCTTTGCATCAAATCGAAAATCCATAATAAAAGCAAATCAGCACAAAGTTAAACCAGAAATAGTAAAAATCTTATGAAAATCTTATGTAAAATGAACAAAATAATAATGTTCTGAAATTTTAATTTCAAAACCTAATAGACATGACTAGGGAGGGCTAACTACTGAGATGGTATCCAAATTAAGGATAAAAATAGCATGAAAGAAAAATCTCAGTGAATAGCCAGCTCCGTACCCCTACTCTGAAGGACTGAAAAGTTAGTGCATTTGAAATGCAGAATATATATATATATCATTCTTTCTCGCTCTCTCTGTGTGTGTTGTGCCCAGGCTCCCACAGTAATCCCCATTATCTACGTGGTCATCATCATCAGCCTGGCCATGTTCATTCTTCTCTCTCTCTCTCTCTCTCATTCATTTTTTTCTCTCTCTCTCTCTCTCTCTCTCTCTCTCTCTCTCTCTCTCTCTCTCTCTCTCTCTCTCTCTCTCTCTCTCTCTCTCTCTCTCCTCTCCTCTCTCTCTCTCTCTGTTGTACCCAGGCTCCCACAGTAATCCCCATTATCTACGTGGTCATCATCATCAGCCTGGCCATGTTCATTCTTCTCTCTCCATCTCATTTTCTCTCTGAGATGTGTAGAAATATCGTATGATTTTTGTGTTCCTCGACCCTGTTTCTATGGGCCAGTGGCCTAGAGAAAATAAACCGTTGTTCATTGTTCATTGTTGTTTTCTCTCTCTCTCTCTCTCTCTCTCTCTCTCTCTCTCTCTCTCTCTCTCTCTCTCTCTCTCTCTCTCTCTCTCTGTTGTACCCAGGCCCCCACAGTAGTCCCCATCATCTACCTGGTCATCAACATCGGCCTGGCCATATTCGCCATCTCCCTCAACACTGCCCGGGTCATCGTCCCTCTTGTCTTGGCCCTGTGCGGAATCCCCGTCTACTACCTGTCTGCATCGCGTGCCTTCAAACAGGGACCTCTGGGGAAAATCAACGGTGAGCCAGAATGTTAGAACTATCTATCAGAACACAAAGCTATCTTGATTTATATATACTAGCGCAACGCCTAGTACCGGAAATGCTGAGCAGCAGTTTTTTGGGGTCCACGAAATATTATATTATTACTTTTGTGTCTCTCCTTCTTTCCATCTTCTTCTCTCATCCTGCTCTACCCACCACCCCACCCCCTCCCCCACCATCCCACGCCCTCCTAATCGTCCCATTATCTTTATAGTTATTAATGTCCCATAATTGTATGTGCCTGTTCCAGGCCGGAGGACATTAAACAAACTTTCATCAAATCAACGGTGAAACGTTTGTGCTTGTTAGGCTGCATGCATATTTACGAAACCTTCCGTACAGAAACCCATCCATAATCTGCAAATAAAGTATTTTTTCGTGAACCAGCCACCGTGGTGTAGTGGTTAGCGTCGCGGACTACTGGCTGGGAGGTCACGGGTTCGAATCCCATCAGAGGCGAGGGTTTTTTCGGTCCTGGACCAACTCCTACCCAGAATGAGTGGCTATGGTCTCAATGGGAAGACTGAAACCACACAGTCGAGCTTCATCCGCTTAACGGATGCGATTCTGAGAGTGTTGCTATGATTTCAAGACCGACACTGCAGATGTCTGCAGTTCTGAGGCCTGGTTAACGCCGGGATATCATTATGAAAGGAAGCATAGAATACAACCCTGTTATGTAGTCTCAGACCGATGCGGAACTCCATAGCATCATGATCATCATAGTCATCCGCATCATTTCCGTCAAGCATTAAAAAGAAAAATGTCTCAAATTCGGTGGCTTTGCATGCCCTGCTCTCATGGTGACCTCAGTTTCAGTTTCTAATCTAGTCTATGCCTTGGTGTGTTCGGGTCAAAGTCATGGGCATCAGTGTGTTCTGAGGAGCTGTCGGTGGACAGTCGTGGTGGCGCCCTCGCAGGAGGACCTCACTCACGCTGGCTCCGCGACTAAGAGAATAGTGTCGTCAGTAGGGGGCTTAGTAGGTGGTGTCCTGAATAGGCTCCACTGAACTCCACCGAAGTGACTCAGCAGCAGTGCAGTGTCTCCTCGGTTGGCTGCCTCCTGACGGCCTAACATATATTCGCTCCCCTTGAACTGCTGGTCTCGGATTTTGCGATCTGAGCAAGCCGGGGTGTGGCTGCGAATTGAGATACGAGATGAGCGGCGTGGGAGCAACGCCACTGTAGACGAGACAGAAAGGAAATAAACAAGAATAAAAAGAGAACACTTTACATATACTGCAAGTGCAATAAAACTCACCCCACTACTTAAAACAACAAATAATGCGTATCATTGTGTGTGGATGGGATAAATGATAAAAACAAAGTTGAGAGAGAGAGAGAGAGAGAGAGAGAGAGAGAGAGAGGAGAGAGAGAGGGACAGAGAGAGAGAGAGAGAGGATCACATCATATGCCTAGTAACGCTGCTTAAATATTGCTTTGCTCTTGTTTCAGATTTCTTCGTACGCATCAGCCGGAGACTGCTGCTAAGCGACTTTGCTTCCAAAATAATTAACTAAGTACATCCATATTGTTTTGTCTTTTACAACAATCTGTTCAAACGAGAGACATATGGTTTTTGTTTGTGGCTCAAGCCACAAACCTATAACTCACTCTGTCGGTCTGTCGTTCCAAAATTGTCGCACATTTTGACAAAATTGTCGCACTTCAAATCGAGGCTACACTTCTGGCCGCTCTTTAAAATGATGTATTTTAAAAGCGTACAAAATAATAAACATATGTAATACAGACACTACAACAGACACGACGAGTATGCGGTGCTTCTTTCGATGAGTATAAGTAGGATACATAGTTTTAAATGTTTTCCAAAAGATATAAAAAGTTACGAAATGGTGCAGAGATAACTTTCTGGTTTACAGATTAAAATTATTGAAAAGGCAGGGGAGGTGACTCATGATTGGAGTGGTAAAAATAGACCGCGTGCCACAAACTATTGCGATTTCGCGATTGTTTTTCTATACAGTAAAGAGATTTGGGGTAAAAAAACGAAAATAAGTGAGCATGCAGGGAAGACAGAAAAATGGAGTAAGAAAAGACAAAAAAAGAAAGATAAGAAGAAAGAATAGGAGGGGGGTGGGGAGTAAGGAGGAAGGGAATGAGAGGGAGGGGGTACAGAAGGAAATAGTAGAGCGAGACAGGAACGACAGAAACGGGAAGCTGAGGGTGAAAGAGTGAGAGGTGTAAAGGAAGGAGGGGAGAGATGGAAGGAGGGAAGACAGAGAGAGAGAGAGAGAGAAGAAGAGAGAGAAGGAGAGAGAGAAGGAGAGAGAGAGAGAGGAGAGAGAGAGAGAGAGAGAGAGAGAGAGAGAGAGAGAGAGAGAGATAAAGAGAGAGAGAGAGAGAGAGATAGAGAGAGAGAGAGAGAGAGAGAGAGAGAGAGAGAGAGAGAGAGAGAGAGAGAGAGAGAGAGAGACATAGAGAGAGAGAGAGAGAGAGAGAGAGAGAAAGAAAGAGAGAGAGAGAGAGAGAGAGAGAGAGAGAGAGAGAGAGAGAGAGAGAGAGAGAGAGACAGACATAGGAGAGAGGGAGAGAGAGAGAGAGAGAGAGAGATAGAGAGAGAGAGAGAGAGAGAGAGAGAGAGAGAGAGAGAGAGAGAGAGAGAGAGAGAGAGAGAGAGAGAGAGATACAGACATACAGATAGACAGACATAAAGAGAGAGAGAGAAAGAAAGAAAGAGAGAGGGAGAAAGAGAGAGAGAGAGAGAGAGAGAGAGAGAGAGAGAGAGAGAGAGAGAGAGAGAAGGGGGGTGGGTGAAGAACAGGTAGGCAGACAGACGGACAGACAAAAGAGACTAGTTGGAGAGAATGAGAGAGAAAGAGGGATGGGTAAAAAGGCAAAAATACATACACATGAACTTATTTTGATAACACATTACATGGTATCAATGTATCAATGCACATCACAGCCACATAATATAATATATACTTTATTAATTGTGACCCAGCACCACGAAAGGGACATTAAGTGTCAAACTGAACATTCTGAATTCACTTTTTAATGATACAAGAACCATTCTTGTATCTTTATTCGTTCCAGAGTTATGCGCACTCAAAGTTAGTAGGCTGAGTGTCGGCCATTTTGAGAAAACACAGTCTAAAGTCTAGCCTAGCTGAAGAAAATGCATTGACCTACTCATTTTAAAGCACTTATAAGACCATTTAGAGACCAGGGCCTGTATTCACGTTGAGATAGCATGAGACTTAGCATCATGCTAACTTAGAAGCTCTTCCAAAACTCCTATTAAATCCTATAGGACATTGGAAGAGCTTCTAAGTTAGCATCATGCTAATTCTCATGCTATCTCAACGTGAATACAGGCCCAGATTGTCCTTTATGAATATGAAAGATATGATTGTAAAAGAACACGACAATATCCATAACTCAAAATTGACAAACAATTTGATTTTTGACTTTCCAAGCCTGTTGTGAGAAACTAATCCAGCGACTGAATGTCCCTTTCGTGATGCTGGGTCATATATTATAATCACAATGCACACAGGAGCCTCTTTACGGTTATGTTGTAAAGAGATTTGGGGTAAACATTCACTCCCATTTGCAGTCTTTATCTAGAGTTATAGGCTACATTATCTACTTTTCAGTGTGTTGACCTCAGCAACTTACCATTTTCAGACATTAAAAAGTAATCAATTCAGTTAGTCAGTTCTCATTTGGTACATGTGTGTACTGATGATATTACCATGCGTTTTAATATTATACGTTTTCTATGTAAAATATTTTGTTTTTGAAGATAATGTGTGTATGCTTTTAATAAGGTATGTGTGTGCGTGCGTGCGTGCGGTGTGTGCGTGCGTGCGTGCGTGTGTGTGTGTGTACGTGCGTGCGTGCGTGCGTGTGTGTGTGTGTGCGTGTGCGTGCG
>CM065686.1:18616357-18618857 GCA_017654935.2 Phymorhynchus buccinoides | reverse complement strand
ACACCAGCACCACCACGACGACACCTAGCGTCCTCCACGAATTCATCCCCGGACCCTCCTCCTCACGACCATCAACCGCTTTGCGGCCATCTCCACATCGACCCAGCACCGGAACAACTTGTCCCTAAGGGCGTTCCGCCATGAGGACGCACAACCTCCATTCAACAACAACTCATTCTTTCGAAATGGCATAAGCTTTGAACAAAGAACACAGGACTGGATGTGATTGATTACTGCATTTTGATGAAATCAAACTACACCGTCCTGCAGAGAGAAGCTTGAATCAATGAGCAACGCTGAAAGTATATTAGGCCTAGTGGACTTGAAGACAGTGCTGTGTGTGGTCGTTGGGTTGAATGACTGTATTGTTCACTATTAGCATTTATCATAGCCTATTTCGTTTTCTCATCAGCTTAACATCGGTTTTGATGGGAACACATAATGATGACAAAAACTGTCACAAATTTCTTATTTACATTTGTCTGGATGCTACGATTCATTTTTTTCAATATCACTCAGTCTCTCTCCCTCGTTCTCTTTGTTTTCATCTCTCTCTCTCTCTCTCTCTCTCTCTCTCTCTCTCTCTCTCTCTCTCTCTCTCTCTCTCTCTCTCTCTCTCCCTCTCTCTCTCTCTCTCTCTCTCTCTCTCTTCTCTCTCTCTTTGTCTCTCTCTCTCTCTCTCTCCTACCTCTTCATACTTTCTGACAAATATCAGCTACTGTTTGGTTATGTGCCCCATATAATTCGTGTTAGGGAGATGCTACAAACACTTGAAAGATCCCAACAGATCGCTAAGTTCTTTTTATTATTATTATTATTATTATTGTTATTATTATTATTATTATTATTATTATTATTATTATTATTATTATTATAGATTATCTTCTCTCACAGGAACATTTCGCCAGTTCTGCCGAGTCATAGTTGTCATGAAGTTTCATCATAAACGTCAAAAAGATCACGATCTATCTCCAGACAGTAGACATAAACGAGACTTAAGAAGTACGCTGGGAGAACATTACAAAAACAAGCGCGGAATCGCAATAGTTTGTGGCACGCGGTCTATTTTTACCACTCCAATCATGAGTCACCTCCCCTGGCTTTTCAATAATTTTAATCTGTAAACCAGAATGTTATCTCTGCACCATTTCGTAACTTTTTATATCTTTTGGAAAACATTTAAAACTATTTATCCTACTTATGCTCATCGAAAGAAGCACCGCATACTCGTCGTGTCTGTTGCAGTGTCTGTATTACGTATGTTGATTATTTTGTACGCTTTAAAATACATCATTTTAAAGAGCAGCCTCAATAGCCGATTAGGTTTAACCGAGGCGTGGTTACCGCTACACCTATCTATATTGTTAAAAACTCGGGACTTTACTGGTGTTGCACTGCCTCCGGGCATTGCAGCCAGTATTGTTCCCACATCTTTGTATTTACAAATGTCCCATATGTGTCTATGACCGAGAGGACGTAAAACATCATTTTCACCACCTCAATTTGAAGTGCGACAATTTTGTAGCCTCGATTTGAAGTGCGACAATTTTGGACCAACAGACCGACAGACCGACAAAGTGAGTTATAGGTTTGTGGCTTGTACCACAAACAACAAAGAGAGAGATTTATAATGTTGGACAACAGTAAAAGCGAGGAAACATTACATAAGAGCCCATGCAAAACGCATTCACCAATACAAAATTTGGTAAGAAAAAGGTCGACATACACGTTGCTAGTATTGACTCTTTCCCCATGCCAACACAGTGACAGGCAAGTAATATCTCATTCTCTTTATCTAGATACTCTTTTGTCTGTCCGTCTGTCTGCCTACCTGTCTGTCTCTCTTCTTCTCTCTCTCTCTCTCTCTCTCTCTCTCTCTCTCTCTCTCTCTCTCTCTCTCTCTCTCTCTCTCTCTCTCTCTCTCTCTCTCTCTCTCTCTCTCTCTCTCTCTCTGTTTTTCCTCCTTCCATCTCTCTTTCGTTCCTTTACTCCTTCTCCCTCAGCTTTCCGTTCATATTTTTGCTGTCTCGCTCTACTATGTATTTCTCTACCCCCCCCCCCCCTCTCATTCATTTCCTCTTTACTCCCCCCCCCCTCCCCCTCCTATTCTTCTTATCTTTCTTTTCTTTTCTTACTTCAGTTTTTTGTTTTGTTCCTAGATGCTCACTTATTTTCGGTCCCTCCACATCCCATTTGTTAAGTGTTTATGTATAATGCTGAATTTAGTATGTGTCTGTTTGTATTGACAATGCGCCTGCTTATGATGCATAATGTGTGTTCGTTTTCTTTGCTTTGCATGCCTTTCTTGTTTATTGAATTCTATGCTTTTTGATTTTCTTTTCCTTTCTCTTTTTTTTTTTATTCTAGAGGACGGATGGAAGTTCAGTTTAACGTCGCATATCGGCTTTCGCCATGTACGACGGGCTGAACAAACCAACCAAGGTATAAACAAAAATTTATGTTCCTGAATCACTGTCTTAGCCAAAAGGCCGAGAAGCGA
>CM065686.1:18598857-18606357 GCA_017654935.2 Phymorhynchus buccinoides | reverse complement strand
AACGGGGGGGGGGGGGGGGGGGGGGGGGGAGGGACGGACATGCTGGGCCTAACTATTGTTAGTTAGTTAGGCGCATAACAACAGCATGACGCATCTGCGCTTATAATTGACAGGAAACTGTCTGAGTGATCAATGATGATGAAGAAGAAGTTTCTATTATTATTTTTATTTTTTTTAAGTTTCATTTTCAAAATAATACAGAGTTTAAGGAAGACACGCAACGTCAAACAAAAGAAAAGACTGAAAAAAGGGGGTGGGGGTGGGGAGGAGAGAGAGAGAGAGAGAGAGAGAGAGAGAGAGAGAGAGAGAGAGAGAGAGAGAGAGAGAGAGAGAGAGAGAGAGAGAGAGAGAGAGAGAGAGAGAGAGAGAGAGAGAGAGAGAGAGAGAGAGAGAGAGAGAGATAAATTGAAACATTGAAACATTGAAAATGGTTTATTTGATCTAGGCCATGTGCACATGACAAATGGGAACAGGGGTGGGTGGGCGAATGACGAAGAGAGGCAGAAGAGGAAGAAGATAGAGAGAGAGAGAGAGAGAGAGAGAGAGAGAGAGAGAGAGAGAGAGAGAGAGAGAGAGAGAGAGAGAGAGAGAGAGAGAGAGAGAGAGAGAGAGAGAGAGAGATTGTGTGTGGAGGGGGAAGTTTTACCAGTTAAGGCTATATACGCGGATCGGAACACATTCTTTCCCCATTCACATACACGGACTTCTTAAAGACCCACCAGGTCACGTGTGAAAATCACGTGTTTCACGTGTTTTCCCTCTTACAGCTGGTAAGAAATCTTGCTTCGACCAGGTTTGACTCCCATGCAAATGTCCCCAAATTTTGAAAACGAAACACCATTTTAAAGAGCAACCTCAATTATAAGTTGGGGACATTCGTATGCGGGTCACAGCTAGCCAGAAAAATACAAAGGGACTTAATCGTGGTGCGTTTGTGTGTCTTTAACCCATTCGCCGCCAGCTATTTTTCAGTCCAAAAATACCATCAATCTTAACTGGGTAGAGAAAAACAAGCGCGAAATCGCAATGGTTTGTGGCACGCGGTCTATTTTTACCACTCCAATCATGAGTTACCTCCCCTGGCTTTTCAATAATTTTAATCTGTAAACCAGAATGTTATCTCTGCACCATTTCGTAACTTTTTATATCTTTTGGAAAACATTTAAAACTATGTATCCTACTTATACTCATCGAAAGAAGCACCGCATACTCGTCGTGTCTGTTGTAGTGTATGTATTACGTATGTTTATTATTTTGTACGCTTTTAAAATACATCATTTTAAAGAGCGGCCTCAATTAATTTTGAAGTGTAGCCTCAATTTGAAGTGCGACAATTTTGTCAAAATGTGCGACAATTTTGGAACGACCGACCGACAGACCGACCGACCGACAAAGTGAGTTATAGGTTTGTGGCTTTGAGCCACAAACAAAAATCAGCAATATTGGGAATTCCTCTGTGACGTGCATAACACTAAGCCTATCCATCCTTAACCTCCCAAAATTCAGAAAATAGGGTCTTCGGATAACAGACCCTGATTTGATGCCTTTTAGTGACATGGGTGGTAAACCATTGTGGTGCTTTAATGCGACATTGGCGGTGAAAGGGTTAAGAACTGGACAAAACCCACGACCCCTTATCAAGGGCAGAACCGGAGCTTCCGTTTGCCTTTGATAAGCTTACTGTCACCCCAAAGGCAAATAATTATGCACTTTAGACACCACCTCTCATGCTTACGTGCCTCAATCTCAAAGTCTGCTTCATTCGGATTTATGACATTAATTAATCCTAGACATGAAAGACCCCCCACGTCACGTGTCACATTCCCTCTTATGCTAGGAAGATTTCTTTAAGATTTCTTACCAACTATAAGAGGGGAAAACACGTGAAAACCGTGATTTTGCCACGTGACGTGGTGGGTCTTTAAAACCTTCAATGAAAAAATGGTGTTTTACGTCCTCTCGGTCTGGAACAGACACATATGGGACATTTGTAGGTACAAAGATGGTGGGAACAATACTGGAGGCAATGCCCGGAGGCAGTGCAACTCCAGTAAAGTCCCGATGTTTTAACAATACAGATAGGTGTAGTGGTAACCACGCCTCGGTTAAACCTCATCGGCTATGGTACCGCCACTTTCTAACCCCCTTGACAGCCACCAACGTATTATATACTGACCTGATGACATCACTGATGACGTCATCAAATGAAGAGGAATAACTCTGATATGCTGGTTTTTGCTCTAACACAATCAAGAGAGTAATATCCCCAGACCATGTTTTGCCAGATCGTCTCTATCAGTTGTCTTTATTATGGCATGATTTGCCCAATGATGTTTTTCTTTAATTTTCTCTGGCAGTCAAGGGGGTAATCCTAACCCCTATCTCTTTCCCTAAAATGGCAGGATGTTGCTTCTCAGGGAAAATTCTCAATACCAAAACTTTAAAGATTAAGATTAAACAAGCGCGGATTCGCAATCGTTTGTGGCAGCGGTCTATTTTTACCACTCCAACCATTACATACACTGAGGCGCCTCCCCTGGCTTTTCAATAATTTTAATCTGTAAACCAGAATGTTATCTCTGCACCATTTCGTAAATTTTTATATCTTTTGGAAAACATTTAAAACTATTTATCCTACTTATACTCATCGAAAGAAGCACCGCATACTCGTCGTGTCTGTTGCAGTGTCTGTATTACGTATGTTTATTATTTTGTACGCTTTAAAATGAAGATTCATGTGCTCTGTTCAGTATGCAATTCCTTCCATACCTAAGGACTGTAGATATGACAAGTGAAATGTTACTTTATGCCCAAGTATTTTTTTTTCTCTTTTACAATATGTGCATTTTGGACCGACCGACAGACCGACAAAGTGAGTTATAGGTTTGTGGCTTGTGCCACAAACAAAAAGTATAGCCCCGTCGACAACAAAGGCCATGTCAGGGCTATCACCACGTCATACGAAAACTTGAAAGGGGTGGTGAAGTGCACAATGGTACCAGGCTGGTGGCTGTTATCATTGAAATAGCATTTAATTGACTTTCTGTTTTCGTTCTGAAGTTATTTACTGCGATCCCTGGTCTGCTAGAGAGTCGACAAAAAAGAACACTTTTTTAAAATTTGTTGGCACATGTTATTCCGACCACTTCTCTTGGTGAGAGGTATGCCATACTTGTTTTGAGTGGAAATACCACGAAAGGGACATTAAGTGTCAAAATGACAATTCTGAGAAAATGGTCCAGTTAAACACTTCAGATAATTCTCTTTCAAACGAGATAAGAACCATTCTTGTAACATTTTTCGTTTTAGAGTTATGAGCATTGTAATGTTGGTAGGGTGATTGTCGGCCATTTTGAGAAATCACAGTCTAAAGTTTAGCCTACCTGTAGAAAATGCATCAACCTACTCATTGTAAAGCACTTTTATTTTTAGTATTAAGAGGCCATAACAAAAACTCTCCTTTATAAATATGAAAGATGAGATGTTAGAGAGCACGAAAATACACATCACTCAAAACTGATTTTTTAAAAAAATGACATTTTTGACTTTGCAAGCTTGTTGTGAAAAACTAGCCCAGCGACTTAATGTCCCTTTCGTGGTGCTGGGTCACATATTTGCACCAGTGGTGAAAAGGGGGGGGGGGGGGGGGGGTAATTATCTAAAGTCTGTCTGAAGTACTAACGTGTCTGCGACTTGAAAGTATTTGTTTTCTTGTCCTTTTCAATATAAATAAGGGGGGGGGGGGGGGGGGGGGAGTATAATAAACGTCAACATAAAACTGGCATTGATTTTTTTTTTTAAAGCAATGTTAATGCTGACCTGTTATGTTTTGCATACACGTGTACCGCTTAAAGACCCACTGACCCGGCTGGATTAAGTCCCTTGGTTTTGTTTGGGTCGGTGTGGCCCACATACAGACTTTCCTCATGTTATGCGAGCGAGGCTGCTCTTTAAAGTGATGTCTCGTTTTCGTGCATGATGAAATTTGAATAGGAGCCACGCTTGGTCAAAATAAGATTTTCTTACCAGCGAGAGAGGGAAACGCGTGAAGCCCGTGATTTTCACTCACGGACCTGGTGGGTCTTTAAAGAAGATTGCTATGGTTTTATTGAGTTGACAAGGAGAGTGCATTGAAGACAACATTATGTGTTTTTTATGTTCTGCGCTTGTCAGACGAGGAGGGATAAGGTGAAGGCTCTACGGGGCTAAAAACACAGTTCAAAGAAGGATTTGTGGTTTTACCTGAAAGTGGCACATGGAGCCACTTTTCTTTATGACTTCAGTTTTGTGTGTGTGGAAGCTACGCGTCTAATGCTGGTGCCATTATATTCCAGACAAAGCGACAGACAGATAGAGACAGCGTTGGAAATCTATAAAAAAAACCCACCACACACTGTATTTATTTTAGACTGGAATTGAAATCTGAAATATGTACAACTACCCACGCGTCACCGAATGTAGACACCAAGTAAAAACCGGTTCATTTTCCCCACCACTTCCCATATTATTATTGGTAGCCTCTACCCTCGCCGCCCCTCCACCCCACCTACTCTACTTTTCCTCTTTTTTCTTGCACCGGATTTTTTCTTCTTCTTCTGGCAGCTCGCTGCTCATTTAGCAAACGCAATTTTGAACGCTGTGGTGCAAAGAAGTACCCACTGGTTTGTCCCAGTACAGAAACAAGTCAATTCTGTTGAATCCAAAACAAGGTTGGTGACATTGTTATAGATAGACAAACAGTGCGGGTCTAATAGGTATTTCTTAACCCTTTCACCGCCAAAGTCGCATTTTAGCGCCATAGTGATTTAACACCTGTGTCACTAAAAGGCATCAAATTGGGGTTATTGTATTGTCTTAGTTTTGGAAGTAAGGATAGACCTTATTTTATAGTCACAGAAGAATCCACAATACTGCAGATGGATTTTGTTCTCTACCCAGGTAATTTCAATGGACATTTTTGGCTGAAATATGGCTGGCGGTGAAAGTGTTAAAAGGTTTACGGTTGATGATTGTATTGTTGTTAATAAGCGCGCGCGCAAGCACACACACACACACGCGCACACACACGCGCGCGCGCACACACACACATGCAATTTCCCCCCTCATTTTGATCAATTGATTTGTGGTTGGCATTTTGTTTGTTTCCCTGTTCTTTCTTTAAGTCTAATATGTGTGTTTGATTTTAGTTTTGTTATTTCCTTTTTTTTTTCTTTTTGCCTTTTCGTTTGCTCAATTATCATGTATAAATGATGTATTATTGTACTTACACAGTCTGTCATTCACCAAATATTGTTCATGAAATATTTCAGGAGCACGCTATAAGCGCTAGCTTGTTGATGCTCTCTTTCGCTTTCTGTTATATGTGTTGTTTGGAAATATTAAAGATTTGTTTAAAAAACCAAAAATAAACTAAGTCTAATATCAGTATTGTTGCGAACAGACTTTAAAATTAAATCAATCAATCAGTCAATCAATCAATCAATCAATCAATCAAATCATGTAATTATGCAGACTAGACTGCATTTTAAAAAGTTCCGTAACCTTGTAGACATTTTTTGAGGAAAATGTGACAGATAGAATTTCTGGAAAGCTCAGCGACTGCAGAATACAGACCCATCGTATATCAGTGAATTTAGGTCTCCATTGTTTGCTTTAAATTTGACTGAAACAAGATAACGGCAACAGTTAGTTATTTGTTTTATTATATAATTATTGTAAGTGACAGGGTAAGAGTATCTTAGCCTTTGCAAACTCAATAAAAAAAAGCATACAACAAACAAACAAATACACAAGTGTATGTAAAGTGACGTTATGTTATTCACAAGAGACAAAACAAAACTACTGGATATTTCGGCGAATGCGCCTTTATCAACACAGACAAACAAGAAAACAGCAAATATAGCAAAAGGAGCAAAAAGCAGGCAACAAAAGGAGCAAAAACATCAACCCAAGATCAAAATTAAAAAAACCAATACTTCCCCTCTACAGTGCAGTTAATGGCTGAATTATATGAAACCTTAATTAAGCAATTATATTCAGATGCAAGGATAAAAAATAAAAAAATACTTTGTAACATTATGTTTTTAGTATGAAGAACAATAATTTGTAATTTCGTTCTAGCGGTCCAGCGGTTGTGGTCTGATTACATTATTGCCTGATCATGGAAGCTGTCTGCAATATGAATATGTTTTACTAGCCCCATCGCGTTTTTCTGCCAAGAAAGAAAGAAAAGAAAGAAAGAATAAATAGTTGAAATCAAGAGCGTATAATATCTATTAAGTAATACATTGCTTTCCGCTGAATTCTTTCTTCAGAAGAAAGCGAGCAAAATCTAACGAGCGTTTTTAATTAATCAAGTCGTTCCGGCCATATATGTCCGGAATTAATAGATAACTGTCAATTTGATGCATTTGCTTCAAGGGAAGTAAATCTGTGTGCACATCATACATCGATCACTTCTAAACTCGCTTCGCTCCTTTAGACCACAATTTTGCCTCTGACTTTGTTTTTGTAGTGGCTTGTTGTGGGGGAACCAATCGGTGTAGAGAGTTTTTCTACATAAAGTCTATATATACAAATGTCTGATCTACCACTTCCCTGTGTCTAAACCTGAAGCAAAAACCCGTAATCTTCTTTCATTTCTCCTTTTGCTTATGCTTTGTTTGTGTGTATGGCTGGGGAGTGATTTGTGAGTTTTTGTAATAATTCAAAATCGTTGCGATGCGAATGAGTCAAAAGAATGAATATGACACATGATTAGAATGCTAACACGTTTCGAATCTTCTTGTTTCTTTGTTTTATTATTAGTTAGTATGTAACCGTAACATGCACCAGAATAACGAACAGGCATTAAATCACAGTTTGCATTATAGTCAATGATCAGGCTATTTCTTACATTGAATTTTCCCTTAGTGGGTTTTCTAAACGTTACGAATTTCCTTTTCGTTGTTCCATATCGCGCTGTCAAAACATTAAGCGATATTGACCACAAACAGTTCAACTCATGGTGCGAACGTGTGTAGAGTGGCACAGTGGTAGCGCGTTCGCTTCGTGTCAAGTAAACCCGAGTTCGAACCTGGGTACAGGGGATTTTTTCCCTCTCATTCTGCACTAGGCCTTAACGGTCTGAACGTGGAGTCTTTCGGATGAGACGATAAACCGAGGTCCCGTGTGCCCATGCACTTAGCATACGCTAAACCCAGTGGCAACGAAAAAGTTGTCATTTGGTAAAAATTTTACCCCCCCCCCCCCCCCCTCATCAGTGACAAAAATCGCATGCAAAAAAAAAAAAAAAAAAAATTGGGTGGCGCGCCTCTGGCTGCGACGCGCTCTCCAGGTTGGAGCAACCCGAATTTCACAGAGACGCCTCTGTGACTATAAAGTACCTAATAAAAAATACGTTTCACCCACAATACTGAAGACAATCGATTTTTTTGTATACCAAAACAAATATTTGTTTAAAAAAAAGTCTGTCTTGTTTACTGTGTAGCTTTATGTCCA